>BLKM01001471.1:298956-476023 GCA_013340265.1 Coptotermes formosanus | reverse complement strand
CGGATATATGCCCTTTAGGCGTGAACAGGGACAACTGTACCTTCTTTACCATTCGATACAGTACCTTTGATCCCATCAGTTGGAACCGGCGATATGCAAAGCTAATGCATATTCCGCTGGTTTTGAAGGGAGCAGTAATGCAGTTGGTTTGCGAACGAGTGCTTGACTGCATTGTTGAAGGCTGCGTTTCCGTGGTTACCGTAGGGCTTGGGTTGTGAGTGAGAATTTGCATGGAAACGACGTGAAAACGTGAGTTACGGTACTGCCACAAGATGTCAGCGATCGCTGTGAAGAAGGAAAATAAGCACCTATGCTTCGGTCGGCATTACAGTGTCGTACTTTGCCGGTAAAGCCTGTGAAGTTGACTTCATGACTTCAATACTCAGTGAAATCATTTTGTATTATTGTCGCAGTGCTGTAACATAGAAGAAGGAATGTGTTGCTGGGTTGTCTGTGGAAATCATAGCTACAGATGCCGTAGAGTAGCGCGTGAATGTTTTGTTAACGCCGTTATATGACGGGGCTGTTGCTGGTACTGAGTAATGCTGCATGGACAGTTTGTCTTAACGTGTTCTAGTTTTTATTTTTCCTTCTAATGAGAGGTTTATCGTTTTGTGAAATTTCAGTGTGAGGACGTGATGTCGAAGGAGCTGCATTCATCAAAATTTGATAGAGTTAAGGTTGCTGAGATGGGGCGTGCTCTCTCCCAGTGGATACTCACTGTATTGATCCTGGTGTACAAAGCTGATACGATCCCGAGAGTAACAAATTACGGAGTTTGCATTTTTCTGCTTTGTACAGCAGCACCACAAACACCGAACCCGTAAAGCGCAGTAGTTACTTCATATGCCACCAGGTTCTGCCCACACAGTGTCCTTATACGTATGTGTTTTGTATGGATCTTGGAACAAACAGCGATTATTTCCTTATACAACATTCACGATTTGCACACTAACAGGACGGGGACACTGTGTACATGCGTACAGACGAAATTTGGCATACTGTATTCGTTTATGCTTGTTTCCATTCGTTTTTGAATTTGTTGGGTTGATGGTTGTGATGGAAAAAGCCACCTATGGCTGAGATGTTTTATCAGTCCCTCCATTTCGGCGCTGTGCTAATGCTTCGCCGCCGTCTGGGGTTTTCAGCTGTCCCTTATATTCCGTATAAGATGCAGGTGTCAAATAGAAAGTGCTTCTTCTGTCAGCTAATCAGCAAGACGACGCTACAGCTGCATTCAAGTCGCTGAACGACAGACAAGCTGAAGATGGGGTGACCAATCTTCATAGCATGTTATTATATGCCTGTCTTTTAAGGTGGGATTTCGCTGTTATTGCGTGTGTGTGTGTGTGTGGGGGGGGGGGGGTACCGAACGAATGCTTTCTTCGTGACATTGCACCTTATGAACTGTATTAGAGATTCAGCTCGCACCGCACAGTAAACACTGAGCGTGCGGTATAACAACCAATCAGTGAATGCTGGATAGGGAAATGATTGCTGTTTGTTCTGAGATCCATACAAAACCGATAAATACACTGTGTGGGAACAAGGTAGAATTGTTGAATGTTAGACCTGGTGGTACGTAAACTGCTGTGCCTTAAAAGTGTTCATGACACGCTTCGGAATTGCTAACGTGTAAAGGTGTAGAAATAGTTTTAAACCAGATTTTAGAATGCATTTAATCAGTCTGCTAATATTAAGTCTTAGCTGTCGTACTCTTTAGACGTTTTGGGCAGCCGTACGTAATGTAGAAAGGCAAATGGGCTGCAATAAATGCGTTATGCGTTCTAACTGCGACAATATTATAATGCCAGGCTGACTCATAGTTCTGAAGTTGGGAGTTTGGTCACGTGGGAGGAAATGGAATTAAAAACCAAACCGTAGTTTTATGAGGTGTTTGAAAAGTCTGTGTAGGTGAACAGAACCTCTCCTCCTGCCCCCTGCCTCCGCCAGTCAGATGCGTACGACCGCTCAGATCCCTGCTGTGTGCTCTGCCCTTTGCTTATGGACAGTGGACAGTATTATTATTTTTTTTTTATTTATCACCTTTATGCAGGTTATCTACCATTATATACCTGAAACAAACCATGTTTCTAGGGTGTAAAATGTTGCAGCCATTCTATAGTTACAAGTTATGGCACAAGCAGTGCTATTTCCTATGAAGTCTTATACTTTACATTAGCACTTTCCGCAGTATGTGTGCTGTGCCCAATATGGCGGTTTTCTGTAGTTCCTTGATATCGTGCTTTCCTGGTATGTTGCTTAGGTTTTTGCTGAAAGATTTTGTGTTAGTTCCAGTTGCTCCTATTATTACTGGTATAATTTTTGTTTTTACATTACAGACGCACTGTATTTCTATTATTATTATTATGTTCGGTTGTTTTGCTGATGTTACGTGCTTTTACTCGTTAACTTCCTAACTGGACACTAGGCTGGCAAGTCAGCGCGCACGCCACCACCGCCGCCGTCGTCATCTCCATGTCCAAGGCGGACGTGATGGGTGGGACGCGACTACCAGTGTTGTTAACAGTAATAACTCACGAACTCAGTCCCCGGAGCCAAGCCAATCCTGAGAAGCCAACAGCTGCCGAGCGAATAAAGAAATGTCTTGCATTTCATGGGGCCCGAATATTATCTACGACATTCACAAGATGCCGCTACTGTTAGCTGCCTTAAGCCACATGAATCGAAACCAAACCCATATGCCCTGTTTCTTGAGGATGTGTGAAGTGGGTGTGAAACTTGGTCTCTCACACTGAGGGATGAACAAAGACTGAGGGTGTTCGAGAATAGGGTGCTGAGGGGGGTATTTGGGCCCAAGAGGGACGAGTTGACAGGGGAGTGGAGAAGACTACATAACGAGGAATTTAATGACCTGTACTCATCACCAAATATTATTCGGGTAATCAAATCGAGAAGAATGAGATGGGAGGGGCATGTAGCACGTATGGGAGAAGTGCATACAGGATTTTGGTGAGGAGACCTGAGGTAAGGCGACCACTTGGGAGACCCAGGCGTATATGGGAGGATAATATTAAAATGGATCTTCAAAAAGTGGGATGGGGCAGGGACTAGATTGAGCTGGCTCAGGATAGGGACAGGTGGCGGGCTCTTGTGAATGTGGTAATGAACCTCCGGGTTCCATAAAATGCGGGGAGTTTCTTAACTAGCAGAGAAACTGTTAGCTTCTCAGAAGGCCTCTGCTTCATGGAGTTAGTTATATGCAGTGGGTTGCATCAGATAGAGGCGAGTGAACTACTCCATGACCTGGCCGCTTTACATACTGGGAATAGTCTCCCATCGGATGGGAAGCTGCCGTCAGGACGCTTTGGAGAAAGGAAGAAAACGTCGCGTCTGTGCCGAGAGTATGTCCCGTCGCGCTGAGATTCCGTGTGATTATCCCATTAAATACCACGATTAACCTGAATTATATTTAAAGATCCAGCTCGTACTACGCAGTAAACACTGTGACGGGATCAGCGCTCTTCTGGAATATTAACGAAGCGTAGACTGGTAATTCTGTACCGACGTTTCGGGACAACCTATCGGTCTCATTTTCAAGGGCGAAGAAATCAAAGACTTGACCCTTGTAGATGGGACCAATAAGGTGTCCCCAAAACGTCTGTAAAGAATTACCAGTGTACGCTTTGTAATATCACAGAAGAGCCAGATCTCATCGACATCGCGACGGAAGGCTGAAATAATGTACACTGCGTCTTGGTTATAAAAACCAATCAGTGCTGTATAGTGAAATAATCGCTGATTGTTCTGAGATCCACGCAAAACACACAAATACACTCTGTGGGCAGAACGTAGAATTTGTGAATGTTAAACCCGGTGGTACATAAAGTGGCCGCTGGGCTTCGGAGGTTTAACTTCGTTATATATAAACATTCAGTCCGTACCGCGTAGTAAACACCATCTCGGTTATAACAACCAGCCAGCTAATGCTGTATAGGGAAGTAATGGTTGGTTGTTCTGAGATCCATACAAAACGCACAAATGCATTGTGTGGGCAGAACGTAGAATTTGTGAATGTTAAACCTGGCGGTGCATGGAGTAACCACTGGGCTTTAGAGGGTTAAAATGTTTTTTGCGTAGTCCATTAAGACCTGTTTTTGTTGTTGCAGGTAAGGCTGCGTCAATGTACTGAGTGGCGTGTCTCAGAGGAAAAACTGTGTAAGTGGAAGATGAATTTTTATATTAAAGTTGTATTTCAGATATGCAGGGTTTATACCTGTGTACGTAACTTCCTGCATTTAGTGTAATATTTAAGTGACTTGTGACATAAGTGTAGCAGAGTCGGTTTTGAGAAGGTGTAGTTCTTGAGCCGAATTCCCCACGTTGTATGGAACCCGAAGTTTCATTACCGTATTCACAACAGCCCGCCACTTGTCTATCCTGAACCGAATTAATCCATCCTACGTCCTCCCATCTTATTCCGTTAAAAAGATTCCATTTTAATATCGTTCCATCTAAACCTGGATTTTCGAAGTGGTCTTTTTCCTTCACGTTTCTCCACTAGAACCCACAGTCACGATATTGCCGATGAGGTATTCTTTTATGGTGTTTAAGACGATGTATTTCTATTGAAAATGCATTGGCATGACATGGGTAAATTATTCCGAAAGAAATTTTTAAGTCACTTCACTTGTAGGGGAATAAATTCTCACATGTTTTGCCTACGTAGCTCATATAAAATGAAAATGTCACGTGTTTTCAGATTTAACTGTTTCCGTGGCGGTGGGCATTTTCGACGTGTGGCACTTGGAGGACTTAGACGTCAGTTTACTTCAAAAATTCCATGAACATTTAAATAGGAGTGGTGACAGTATGTGCAGCATGCTTCAATTTTGCGAAGCTGTCCACTTTGCCAGCGCCGTGTGTTTATGTATTTCGTATGACGCTCAGAATAAGTATCGATTATTTCCCTGATCACCGTTAACCTGTTTGTACAGGCACTTCTGCTATAATGCCACAGTTGCCTTTTTATGAGACCTCCCGTTATAGAAATCTTAAAAGTACGGTCAGACCAGAAAAAAATTTGGCCTGTCAACCTACTTTCTGTCTTCACACAGCGGCTGAAATCGCGTAATGGGCAACACGCGTATGCGAAAGTTCACGCTGTAGGAAATTCGCTCTAAAGAAGCACGCGTACTAGCAAAACTGACTGTGCCCTGTAAGGGAAGTGCATTGTGTTTACTGTGAGGTTGGAAACAACTTTAAGAATATTAATTTTAATAAATTTTAGTCATTAACCTTTTAAAGCCTAGCGGTAACTTTACGTACCACCAGGTTTAACATTAAAAAAATTCTACGTGGTGCCCACACTCCGTTTATGTGTTTTGTACGGATCTCAGAACAAACAGCAACTTTTGCCTTATAAAATATTAAGAGATTGGTTTTTATAACCAAGTGGAGAGTGTTTACATGGGTTAAGGTTAAGAAGTCCTTCTTGACCCTTGAAGATGGGACCGATACGTTGTCCCGAAACGTCGGTAAAGGATTACCATTCGACGCTGCGTAATACCCCAGAAGAGCGCGGATCTCATCAAAACAGTGCTGTTTCGGGTGTCGGGTAGCGGTGGATAGAAGAACTGTTTCTCATTGCTTTCTTGTTCTTGTTTCGGTTTCAGAATGTTTTTAAAACTTTTAGCAGTCAACCTTGATTTCGGATAGTTGACGCAGTTAGATGTAGTAGGGAAAACTAGCGAAAGATTAAACCAATATCTCTTCAAACACCATAAAATTCTGTTTGTTAATATACAGCTACATGTTTCGACCTATCTCAGGTCATCCTCACGTTCACTATTGGCCTTTAAAACATAGTGAGGATGACCTGAGATAGGTCGAAACAATTACATATAATAAATAGAATTTAGTTTTGTTTGCGCAGGCACTGATTTGATTTTTATACTATTAACAACACACAGGGAATGAGGTCCGTTAAAACAAGTAGTAGCCATGTCTTGCTCCAGGTTTCTGCTTTCGTGTGGAAAACTGGGGTATATGGAAGCAGTGGAGCTATTTATATGTTGTCCATATGGAGTTACCTGAAGTCTGTTCCGTGCTGGTGCAGACTCGTTGCTTAAAACTGCGCTGGTGCTGTCCGTGAAAACGGGATGATTGATTCAGCTAGCCCTACTAATTGGTGCCGAAATATACATGACTTAATGGATCCGGCGTAGTGTAATGTGTATGCTGACGATCAGTGATTGGGAAGCTTATCGCTTCCATAGGATTTATTTTCATTTCAGTCATAATTTGCGTTCTTTGCAAACGCGTAATTTGATTGGCGATAGACACTAGTCTGCGAAGAATCATGGCTTGATTTGCAGCAAAGGCAGGAGGGTAGTTCCCCTTTTCCTGCTGTCCGGACCGTCTCCGGTTCCAGGGACCATCCTGTCGAGGGTGTACCGAGAGCACTTACCGCAGGGTTAAAGTGGCCGGGGAGTGGAACTACCGTCCGTTCTGTGGGCGAGGTTAATGATGCGTGCAGCAAGTTTCTACTTGTCATATATCTTCATGTCGTCACTCCTAATGACCTAAGCGACAAAGGGGTACACGGATTTCTACAGTCGGCTTGCAACTTACGTTTGTATTTGCTGCTGACTGGTGCTTCGTGTGCCGCGCTGATGGGGTTGCATGGCGCTGATTTGTGGTCGGTGTGCTGCTGATTTGTGGTTAGTGTGAGACTGATTTGTTGGTGTGCTGCTAATTTGTTGTCGGTGTGCTGCTGATTTGTGGTTGGCGTGCTGCTGATTTGTGGTTGGCGTGCAGCTGATTTGTGGTTGCTGTGCTGCTGCTGCTGCGTGGTTGGTGTGCTGCAGATTTGCGGTTGCTGTGCTGCAGATTTGTGGTTGCTGTGCTGCTGAGTTGTGGCTGGTGTGCTGCTGAGTTGTGGATGGTGTGCTGCTGAATTGTGGTTGGTGTGCTGCTGAATTGTGGTTGGTGTGCTGCTGAATTGTGGTTGGTGGGCTGCTGAATTGTTGTTGGTGTGCTGCTGATTTGTGTTTGGTGGGCTGCTGATTTATTGATGATGTGAGACTAATTTATGGTTGGTGTTCGACAGATTTGTGGTTGAAGTGCCACTGGTTTTTCGACGGTGTGTTACCGATTCGGGCTTCGCGTGCCACTGATTTTTACTTCCTGTGCTACTCGTTTTCAGTTGGAACATCGTTACGAATTTTGCTGTATCTTCCAGGTTCCTTCCAGACGCATTCTCATCGCTTAGTTAGGAATAAACATGTCGAGTTTCGTGAAAAGCCTAATTCCGTAGTACGAGAGTCGACTGCTAAAAATGTTATGCCCTGTGGATTACTGTTGACACCAGCTGCTGCAGACATTCCTGATTCCATGGCGTATTTAGAGCTGTTCCACTAAATTATGTTGCCCAGTGTCTGCTCTGTACAGCATCGGATGATGGGATGTTTCACAGCGGTGAAATGAGGAAAGCGGAAAGGAAAGGAAAGGAAAGGAAAGGAAAGCGCTTTTGGACTTCTTCTAACATACCATCGTCAAGTACCGAGGTTAAGAATTAGTGCGGCTTATCTCCCCTCCCCCTATATGTCTCCATGATGTGTTTACGGACAGCCTTACCTTTAAGTTTTAAGGTGCTGTCAGTGCAGCTGCCTGTAGATACTGAGAAAACTGACCCAAGTATGGTGGCTGGGACACGAACCCTAGTCCTCCCGATTATTAACAGCTACCGGAAACTGACCACTTCATGTTGCGGCTTGTTACATTGTTTATTCCATGCATTGTGACACATTTATGTAACACCAACAAATGCATTATTCTATATTTTATTCTTTCTGCCTTTAACATAGCTGCTACGTTCTTCGGCGTTATTGTCTCGCCATCTTGAGGAAGCAGACAGCAAAGTTTCCATATAACTTACAGCAGTAAAATGGGTCGCAATAAGCATACGTACGTTATGGTATCGATAGTGCAGAATATTGCAGGTTTTGGTTAAAATGGTGCACATAAATATAATATTGGTGAAACTGTAACACAGTTTGTTAAAATGATTAAAAACTATACGTGTTTACGTTGTAATTAAATCTGTGTGTACGAACATCGATTCACCGTGTATAATTTTTAACCAGTTTAACGAACAAACTGTGTTACTGTTTCACGAACATTGTAACATATTTATGTATACTGTTCTAATCAAACCCTGTTCTATTCTGTATATTCTATTCCATTCTGTAATATTCTGTGCTATTCGATACCACAACGTATGTCCGCCTATTGTGACATGCTTTATTGAAGCACGTTTTATAGAAATTTTGATGTCACCTCCCTGAAGATGGCGAGATAACACCTAAACATGTAGGAGCTATGGAAAAGATAGTGCGAATAAATTACAGAATAGTGCATTTGTTGGAATTGCATAAATTTCTCATATTGGGGTGTTAGCTACTTTGTCTAAATGTTCATTGAAGATCCTTTCCGATCGCTTCTGTGTAATCAGTTATGCAGGGAAATTTCTGTAGCGTGCCGTTTCCTGGGGAACAAGACAAAGCGTAGACAAAGTGATTTTAAAGTACACAACTAAGTACTGTACATATGTAATGTTGAATGGCTGTATATCCTAGACTGAATGCGATATTTTTACAGTTCTTGCAACGTTTTAAAGCTTAGAGATTACCATTAGTGTCAGATTTTGACGTGAACCCTTCGTCATTAATGACTTCTCATCCTTGAGTAATTTTATCACTTCCTGGAATTTTCAGGGCTCATGGTAGTATGGCGGGACGCCATTGCCAGTCTCTTGAAGAATATTCTGTCGATGTTTTCCGATCAACTTGCTGTACTGGGACAACAGTTTCGAGGTACATTTGCCACTGTTCCTCTTGATTTATTCAAGAAAAGTGTTACGCTTGTGCCTTCCAGGTTTTCATCATTGCGTGCAGTTAAAATGGTGCAGGAATTTTATTGTTACTATGCAGAACAGTATTTGCTTCACACCTCAGTTTACCGGAAAGTTGCACTACTTTCTCAGGCTTGTCCCCTGTTCAAAAATTGCCCTTCGTGACCTGTTAAGTACCTCAGATGCACTCTAATGACCCTGAGAAACGCTAGGAAAAGTCCTGTGATGTGTGCCTTGGTGGCTACCCATATCCTTTGGGAACGGCTTACACGGCTGCCTTAATATCTGGCAGGCCTATTCGAAACACAGCTGCAGTGTATAAAAATTTACAATCTGAGCTGTCTGTTCGTATAGAAATAGTTCTTCTGGATCCCAACCAAACTTGCTAGGGAAAGTGTGGCTATAAAACCCTATTTAAAGAATGTAGCCGTGTACAATCCAGGGCTGTGCCTTGGCTTAGGAGAGGTTAGCGGACGGCCTCTTACGCAGGGGCCCAGGTTAAATCCAAGGCTCGTATATGGGATTTGCTGTGGACAGATTTTTTCTCTATACTTAACGCTCTCCCTGTCAGCATCGTGCCACCAATTCTCCGTATTCATTCTTTCGTTCATTCATTAATCCATTAATCAATTCGTTCGTTCGTTCTTTCATTCGTTTTTGCGTTCGTTCATTCATTCATTCATTCATTCATTCATTCATTCATTCTTTCCTTCCTTCATTCATTCGTTCTTTCGTTCATTCATTCATTCATTCATTCGTTCACTCCATTCATTCATTCATTCATTCATTCATTCTTTCGTTCTTTCGTTCATTCATTAATTCATTCGTTCGTTCTTTCGTTCATTCATTCATTCTTTCTTTCGTTTACTCCATTCATTCATTCATTCGTTCGTTCTTTCGTTCATTAATTAATTAATTCATTCATTCAGTCATTTATTCATCATTAATTAATCAATTAATTAATTAACCTTTTAAAACCTAGCTGTAACTTTACATACCACCAGGTTTAACATTAAAAAATCCTACGTGATGCCCACATTGCATTTATGTGTTTTGTACGGATCTCAGAACAAACAGCAACTTCTGCCTTATAAAACGTTAAGAGACTGGTTTTTATAACCGAAGTGGAGAGTGTTTACAGCGCGGTACGCGCTGAGTCCTTATGTGTAGAACAGATTACGTTTCGTCTTTAAAGGGCTAATTAATTAATTAATTAATTAATTAATTAATTAATTCATTCATTCATTCATTCATCACAGACGCTATATCTCAGCAAGTGACAGCCGATTTAAGTAACGTTGTAGTAATTGTTAATTCTGGTACTGGAGCGATGAGAGGAAGGTTTAATCTTCTGAAGCTTTTATACTTACCTCCACGTTTAAGACTGAGCACTGTGCGTTTTGTACAAACAGTTTGTGTGTTTAGCATGGTTCTTGCGATCAGAACGACCGTTATTGCTCTACTCGCAGTCTGTATAAACCCAGACTGTGTTTACTGCGCGGTACACACTGAATCTTTAAATAACATACAGGTTATATACACAATTCTTCACGTACAGTTCGTTGTACGATATTTATTGTTTACTGCTCGTACATGTTTCGACCAGAGGATATATCCATCTTCAGGGAGTGACAAACTTAATAGTCGTAAGCAGCATATATTGCAAGTAGTCATAAGCGATGTTAAAATGTACGTATTGGTGTTTATACAATGCTATTGTGATGCCAGCCTATAAGTAGATGTAATGTAAAAATTGTAGTAAAATCATATTGCAAGTATAAAATGTTAAAATTGCATAATGTGTTGCCTCAAGACATCTGCGATGTTGAATCTTCGAATTAGTTTGGGTCGAGAGATCCCAAGGCTAGGACACTCCGTGTGTACACTATCAATTCATTCAAGTTAATCTTCGTTTTTAAAGTGTTAAGCTGTATACGTGTATTTTTTTAATTTTGTGAACTTAGACGTATTACGTAAACATTTTAAAAAATGTGGTTATGATCCTCATTGTAATGTATTCCTAGTCCACTGAAGGGTGAGTCTTTTTCCTTCTCGCAGAGACAGGTGTGTGCACGGCGCCGCGTCCTCTCCTGTGTCCGTAATAATTTCTGACACCTCACGTGTTGACGGCCGTGGCACCTTCACTTTGTCTTATTGTCATGCACGACGATATGCTGACGCTGGCTGCATAACCGACAGCAGTGTGAGTGTAAAAGAATATAGTGGTACGTGCTTTGAGGTTCTCATCGCGGCGACGGAGAAGGTTGTCTGCTGGGACCTGGGGCCGTGTAGTTTGGTGTCATACCGACGTCGTGGTGCCTCCACCTTTTGCTGTGACGTTCGAGACAGTACAGGGTTATTCATAATTCGCTGACACATTTCATAAAATCGGCGCACTTTAATGTCGGAAAGGATTGTAATATGCCACCTACAGATGGGAAGAGAAACTCTCCCAAGTTTCTTTTGCGTATCCCGTAAGTGCTGTGTGTGTCCGCCCTTTGTGTCACGGCAGGCGTCAAGTCCTTAATCCGTTCCCGCCCTTACCCGCTGCAGCATGTCACGATCGATTTCTGAGATGGCAGGGATGATTCGTCTTCGCATCTCAGGCAGATCCTGTGGTAAAGGTGATGGAAAGACAGAGTCCTTAACATATCCTGTGGTACAAACAGTGGAAAGACAGAGTCCTTAAAATATCCTGTGGTACAGGCGGTAGAAAGATTGTCGTTAAAATATCCTGTGGCACAGACAGTAGACAGATAGTCATTAAAATATCCTGTGGTACAGGCGGTTGGAGGACAGAGTCCTTAAGATATCCTGTGGTACAGGAGGTAGAAAGACAGAATCCTTAACATATCCTGTGGTACAGACGGTAGAAAGACAGAGTCCTAGACAGAGTCCTTAAGATATCCTGTGGTACAGGCGGTTGGAGGACAGAGTCCTTAAGATATCCTGTGGTACAGGAGGTAGAAAGACAGAATCCTTAACATATCCTGTGGTACAGACGGTAGAAAGACAGAGTCCTAGACAGAGTCCTTAAGATATCCTGTGGTACAGGCGGTTGGAGGACAGAGTCCTTAAGATATCCTGTGGTACAGGAGGTAGAAAGACAGAATCCTTAACATATCCTGTGGTACAGACGGTAGAAAGACAGAGTCCTAGACAGAGTCCTTAAGATATCCTGTGGTACAGGCGGTTGGAGGACAGAGTCCTTAAGATATCCTGTGGTACAGGAGGTAGAAAGACAGAATCCTTAACATATCCTGTGGTACAGACGGTAGAAAGACAGANAGATTGTATTTCATGGTTGCTTGTTAATTTCCTATTTTCGTCGTTGCACAACTGTAGATCTGATTTTCTAACGACCTTTCTTGTTGCCACCTCCTGCTTCAGTTGTTTCTGTGTGTTCCAGTTATAATCTTGTAGCGGCAATCATCATTTCTTTGATTTAATTATCGTCTGATGGTTCGTTCATTTCGTCGTCTGTCTTACCACGTGTCCATAGTCTCTTCCAAAGCGAGTTCTCCACACAGTGCGCTCTAGTGCTTCCTCTTGAAATTTCCAGTATCTTCTCTTTAAAGTATCCAGTAGTTGCTTACTTCTTCTTCCTCGTGTACCCGTCCCTTCTATATTCTTTCACGCAATGATGTGTTTAACAAGGCAGTTCCTACGCGAGATGTGACCAGTCCAGTTTGTTTTCCTTTTTATCGTATGTAAGGTGTTCCTTCCGTCCTTGACTCTGTAAATTATTTGTAAAGAGTAACATTATTTCGTCTGCTTAGTACGTGTGTATTTCATCTTATTCTGCCACTTGAATTATACTAGTTATACCGGTGGATGTGTACATAATATGGCCCACTGTTACAGGCAGGCAGACGAACGGACGGACAGACAGGGAAATGGATGGAATTCGGTCACACATGGAGGAAGTTAGAAATGAAACATAATTATTGTTCGGCTTCTCACATAAGAAGAGCAAAGTTGTGAGAACTTGCGGTATGTAAGTGGGGGTTTGTCTGAACATGTCTGACCGTGAACGGCTTGTAACTACAGCGTTTTATGAACGTGGGAATCCTCACTTATGTTCTGTAAAAGCAAGAACTTCTCATGGTAACCAGAGTAATTGTAGCTGTTCAGGGAATCTGCTAGCTTGCCAACTGACTGATTCACACACCATGTGACATACTGACGCATTAACCCTTTAAAGACGAAGCGTATCTGTTCTATATAAGGAATCAGTGCGTACCGCGCTGTAAACACTCTCCACTTCGGTTATAAAAACCAGTCTCTTAATGTTTTATAAGGCAAAAGTTGCTGTTTGTTCTGAGATCCGTACAAAACACATAAACGCAATGTAGGCACCACGTAGAATTTTTTACTGTTAAACCTGGTGGTACGTAAAGTTACCGCTAGGCTTTAAAAGGTTAATCCCTGACGTTGACTAGAGGCATATACTCAGACGTGTTTGGCGTTTTGGAATGTTCTGTCAGTGTGGTGCACTTTATCCGTACCACATCCCATTTCAGACTAGCTGCATATAGACATCACGGTCTTGTGCCGTATAACGGCGTGTAATTTGGTGGATGGTAGAGTCCGGTCGCAAATATGTGGCACCTGTGTGCGCGGGCAGTTTGCTTTCAAGCCAGGTCAGCTAGAGGAATTGGGGGGGGGGGGGGGAGTATTTCGTTGTCGGATGGAGGGAGTGAATATGACTGCAGCATTGTTTCCTGTGTTTCTAAAAACACGTGTTTCTATTCATGTCAAAGTATATTATTTCTTCAGTCGATGGCGATGATTACGGAAGTATTAGGATTATTCGTCACATAACTCAGTGCCATAGTATATTGCGAGTATTCTGGGGTGGACATTGTTCTTATTCGGTTAATGGCAAAACGATGTGAGTTCTATAACTGGTTGCAACCAAGCAACGCGACACCCCTCTAATATTTCCTGCGGATGAGTTGACGTAAGGCGACTGATATCAGTTCTTTGTGCGGTGCCATAAGGGTTTGATCGGACTTTTATCATCGTTTCTGAGGAATATGTTGACTATAGTTTTCGTGTTTATACCCAGAAGATGGAGGCAACAATTTCTCCGAAACGTTGATACTTGACCAGACTACACGGCGTCACATCGTAGAAGACCATACTGTTTATATCCACACCATCGTATCTTTATCACAGACCATTGTCTTCAACTGTTTCTGAGGTTAAATTTGGAAGCAGAGCGGGGTCTTAATTTTTTGTGACTGGTTGCGGTACTTTGATTAGCCCTACTTTCCGTCCCGTCATTAATTTTTTGTGACTGGTTGCGGTACTTTGAGTAGCCCTACTTTCCGCCTCGTCATTACTGGTGACGGTAAAGGTACAAAAGTTGTAACTTTGTACGCCATGAAGTCTTCTGGGAGTGGAGGTATAGCCCCACTCATTCTCAACCTAATCACTAGATGTAGAGGGGTGTTCAGTCTTACGCCCCGACCATTGTCCTCACCGGAAGGACCCCCCCCCCCTCTCCTCGTACTTATTGTTTCGTGGGCCGAGTGCGCCCTACAGTCGACTCGGACGCTTTGGAGAAAGGAAGAATCTTTCCATTATTGGGAATCGAACTGTGGTCCACCCCGAAGCCTGCTCACTATACCAGCTGCGCTGTCGCAGCTCCTTCTGGCGGCGGTTCTTTCATCTGTTTACCCATTTGGATGGATGTTGTTTAATGGGCTCAAGTCATTAATCTTCTTCCCGCTTTTTGTACCTGCTAGGCCCTTCTCCGAAACGCCGTGTTCTGAATTCTTGTATTGTAATCGGACAACGAACAAAGTTAGCTTCGAATGCCGTACAAAAAAACACGGCTTCAAAACCGGACCGCATAGAAATTCGGCCTTTTTTTTCAGTAGGACTTTGCGAACTGTTTTTCGTTCGGTTTAGTCACGGATGTCTTCGCTGACAAACAATCCTGCCATTTGTATTAACAGCATAAGCTAGAGTTGTGTATCCCCATAACGACATCCGTCTTACTGCATGAATACTTCCTGAACGAGGGGTTATAAAAGACTTCGTTTTGACAAACTTGTATCCGTCTCAACGTCACATAGGATGCTCACACTTTTTGAGACGTCAGTACTGGATTTAGATTAATGTACAGCTGCACGGCGACCGTTTAGGGTTACGCAAAGGGTCTGCACCATATGGAAGAGAGTGCACAGACGAGCCGTTATGGTGAAGAGAAGAAACACGACACCCTTCCCGGGACTCGAACCCGGGATGTGCAGTCTGTAGACTGTAACTTTACAGAACTGTCACAGCTAACCGGCGGTGGCGGGGGTGGCGCAGTTGGTAGAGGCACTGCGCTACAAATCGGCAGGTCGCGGGTTCGATTCCCGGTGGTGTCATTGGCATAATCCTTCCTGCCGCACTATGACCCTGGGGTCGACTCAGCCTCTAACAGAAATGAGTACCAGGAATATTTCCTGGGGGGGGTAAAGGCGGCCGGTGCGTAGGGCTGGCAACCTACCACCTTCATGTGCCGATTGTCTAGAAATCTGGTAGCCTCAACCTCCTGGAACCCTGTGGGCCTGTCCAGGCCTGTAATGGGACTGCTTTTACAGGTAACCGGCTGCTTACAGGATAATGCTTGAGAAGCTGATCGTCGTTTATCTGTTTATTCCATGGTATGTATAGAAACCGAGAACCCATGCATTTTCGCAAGGGCCTGTTTGTTGCCCCCATCCTGACCCGGAGGAATTTCAAACCATCGTTCTCCACAACTTAATGAGTAAGTTTATCGTAAATTCCTTTCATAATACGAGTAATACCAAAGTGATTGCTGTGCGCCTCTATGAATTGGGAGCGACGTAGGGACTTTCAATGTAAAGTCATGCAATTTTGTGTCGTAGAGTTCTGAATGATGTTCGTAGACATGTTATTAACTGCATGTGTTCACCATCTGTCATCATTAGGTGAAGTGTTACGTCTTTAGCCTCAAGTTTCACGAAAGAATAACACGAGCAACAAACGTGTCGCAGTTTAAAATTAACCTTTTAACGACAGAGCGTATCCGTTTTATGTAAGGACTCAGTGCGTACCGCTTAGTAGACCACCTCGATTATAAAAAAAACCCCAATCTCTTAATGTTTTATAAGGCAAAAGTTGCTGTTTGTTCTGAGATCCGTACAAAACACATAAACGCAATGTGAGCACCATGTAGAATTTTTGAATGTTAAACCTGGTGGTACGTAAAGTTACCGCTAGGCTATAAAAGTTTAAATCCCTGTGTTTACCTTATGTACCACGGGTTTTAACATTCACAAATTCTACATTCTGCCCGCGAAAATTGTATTCTGTGTAAATTGTGTTGTGTGGTTCTCAGAACAAACAGGTATTATTTCCCTATACAGCATTAACTGATTGGTTTTTATAATCGAGACGGAGTGTTTACTGCGCGGTAAGAAATGCAACTTTAAATATAGTTTAGACTAATTTTATTATTTGCCGATCCCAGTGGCCACGCGGTCTAAGGCGTGGGTCTGCGGCCGTTCGTTTGCTGGGGTCGTGGTTTTGAATCCGGGCGGGGGCATGGATGTCCGTCTGTTGTGAGTGCTGGATATGTTGTCAGGTAGAGGTCTCTGCATCGGGCTGATCACTCATGCAGAGGAGTCCTATCGAGTGTAGTGTCTGAGTGTGATCGTGAAGCCTCGACAATGAGGAGGCCCTGCCCCAGTAGGGGCTGTCGCGCAATGGAGGAAAAAATCATAGTGTTCAAGGACCATGTCATGCCTCAGGTAATTAATAGCCGGTTTCTCATCTCGGAGACCCGTGTTCGATCCCAGGCCAGTCCGTGCGAGTTTTATGGTGGACCGAGTCATACTGGGACAGGCTTCTCTCCGAATCCTTCCGTTTGTCCGCATCAGCAACTTTCAACCAATGCTCCATACTCATTTTTCATCTGCGTGTTGGTCTTACTGGAGCGACGAACGTATCTGGCCTGGGGACTTTTAAAAAAGCAGTGCTGTTACGGAAATCGGGGAGTGTTGGGTAGAAGAGTACTGAGTGCCTGCAGGAAAATACCACTCGATTTAACCACGGCCACTTCCAAATCGTGCATTGCATCGTTCGCTAGTCATTTTGCCTTTGACGTCTTGTAACGAGCTAGTGACAACACGCGAGATGTCGCGTCTGTAGGTTTTGAAGGGAGAATGTGAGACCTTACTGGTGTCTCTCTCCTTTCTGGTTGGAGTCCGCGTAGTGTAAGGGTGGCTCAGTCCTGATGGACAACCCTAAGCCCATGAATGCGACTTGTTGTGTGCATCTTAAAGTGTCACGTCACATCCGGCTGTTGCTTTCGCCTCCTCTGTGCAGCCGTTGGTAAGGAGTACGCATGAGGAGTCAGCCCTCTGTTGTGACGTCGTGTCATGGGTGGAACGTTATTGTTAGTTGCTGAAAAATCTTCTCAAAGTTGGTGGTTAATTTTGAACTTGTTTAATATTAAATAATTGCAGTCGAACCCAATTATAACGATATCAGTTCATGCGTCACCTCGTTTATAGTGTCAGATGTTCTGTGGTACCAATTAATTACTCATTGTTAACCATAACCTTATACTCCTCGGTTATAACAACACTCGTTTGTAACGACACGAAATATTCAGTCCCTTTCGTGACGTTATTAACGAGTTGGACTCTTTTTATCAAAATTTTTCCTCCTTGATAAATCCCGGTACATGAAGTTGAGCTTATTGTCTGCTGGCGTGTGACTTTGTCTAATCTGGTAGTTACTATTCTGTGGTGCCAATTAAGTACTCACTGTTAACCGTAACATTACACTCCTTGGCTATAACGACACTCATTTATAACGACATAAAATATTCAGTCCCTCTCATGACGTTATAAACGAGTTCGACTGTTTTTATCTAAATTTTTGGCGCTTGCCAATTCCCAGTGCGTGAAGTTTAGCTTACTATTTGTTGGCGTGTGACTTCGTCTGGTCTGGTAGTTACTATAGCTGCGTTTCAGAGAAGCCTGCTGCCTCCATCTTCAGGGTGGCCATCGCCATGAGAACCTGAGCTCACGATATCATGTGTTCATGCTCGCAGTGTGATGGATTTACATTAATGTAGGTACCATTATTATTCCCTTAGTACTGTAAGGGCGAAGTGTGACGAATTTGTGTTAGCTTAGCTGTAGTATTCCCTTATAGTATTGCTCCAGACATTCCTTCAAAAAATTGCTGCAGACATACCTCCATAATATTGCTCCAGACATTCCTTAAAAAAAATTGCTGCAGACATACCTCCATAATATTGCTCCAGACATTCCTTCAAAAAAATTGCAGCAGACATACCTCCATAATATTGCTCCAGACATTCCTTCAAAAAAATTGCTCCAGACATACCTGCATAATATTGCTCCGGACTGTCCGGGGTCATTTGCCAGAGACATCTGTGTAAGCACTACCATGAGAACGTTTCTGGTTTCTTTGCACAAAGGAGCCTTCATACCAAGTATGGGCACTGGTCGGTGATGCATCTTGTATTGAATTTACTTCCTTTCATTTCCCGAATTCGAAATCTCTTGTGGCGTGGTGTACAAAATATTCCCGCTAAATATATTCTGCTGCTTATGCATTCCCGATACTTCTTCCGCCCTATCAAGTTTTCTCATTTCCCCTTCTGATGCTCATGAAAAATGGTACACTTATCAGATTATATGTAAACACATTTGAAAAATAAGTAACGTCTATGGACTGCTAAAATAACTCGCATTGCTAAGGAAACAGAAAATAGAGTATGGAATAAGAACAATGAATGAGGACACATTTAAAATTACTAGTTGTACCCTTGTGAGTAGTTCGCACGTGGAAACGGTAAAATGTTTAATCAACAAAGATTACAGAATCTTAATTTCAAATAACGTTAAAAATTGTACTTACTAATGCTTGGTGTTGCGTAATTTCGAAGTCAGCGGATCCTAAGCAACGTGCAAATGAGAGAAACTGAAGCTTCCCACCACGTGTGAGTAGGAAACAAAACTTACAATTCGACAGTCATGCCTCAATCGGAAGCCAAGGGAAGTACATGCAATATGTTAGCTGCCCCTAGCCTCTGCCTGAGGCTGCACTGTCCATTATTAACGTCAGTATTTTTTGTTGAAAGCCTTTTTTTTGGGGGGGGGGAAGGAATAAATAAAAACAAAGGAGATGGCCGTCGGTGCCGAATCGTAAGCTTTCTAAAAAATGCCTGTTTTGCAAACATACGTTCGGTAGTCCAATATATCATGATGTGACAAACTGTACAATATTAATGTATTGTATATAATGTAAACGCGGCAAATGTTCCAACGCAGCTTATGTTTAATACAGTTCGTGCCAATTATTTTAGTAGAAATGAAAATAATTGTATTTACAGGCCATGGCATAGCTCAGGCGGTTAGCTTGCCGGCCACTCGTCGCGCGCAGCCGGGTTCGTTCTCAGATGAGCACATGTTGGATTTGTGGTGGACAAAGTGTCAGGAGGATAGGTATCTCTCAGCGTACTTCTGACAGTGCTCCATATTAATTTTTTCTTTCGTCCATTTATTCATTCGGTCCATTCATTCATTCATTCATTCATTCATTCATTCATTCATTCATTCACCTATCACGGACGCTGCGTAATATGAAAACATCATTCAGCAGTGCATTATTTGAAAAATGGGGTGCATACATAACTGTTACGGGTGAGACTGTAGGGTAAAATGCGTCCAGTATGTGCCCCGCCCGCAACTTCCTTTCTGTTCAAGTGACATTAATTCGCTGTCCAGTGCTCCCCAATGGTGTGAAGATAATATGGATGCAGATGCTAAAGAATGGATGGCCCCCCCCCCCCCCACACACACACACACACACACAGTTGCTTCCCCTTGCCTTCTACTCTTAGGGCCGATTCACACTATGCGTCACATTTCCGTTCCGTCACGGAACGTCACCGTTCAGCAAAATTTTCTTACATGTAATTTAAAGGGCTTGTTCACACTGACAGGAACGTCTCCGTCCCGTCTCGGTTCCGTCACGTCTCCGTTTCTGAGCGAGAATGATTGACGTGACGGAACGGATCCGGACCCGTCTCTACCTGCTCGATTCCGATAGCATGAAGAGTCGTCCGTCTCCACCACTACAGTTCGAGCGTTTACTTGCAACAAGTGCTGTCAATTTTTATCGTAAAAATGGATGAAAAATTAATAGAATTGATTCGTAAATGCGAGGAATTGTTATGACATGGGAAATAAGAAGTACAGCGACAGTGTCTGGAAGGAAAAGTCTGGGGATAAATAGGTGAAGAGTTAAATAAATCAGGTACGTTTCTTATGTTTTTATTTCAAATTCTGAATTTACCACCATTCAAATATTACCACAGTTCTAATAAAATAAACGCAAGCCTCCGAAACTATCACGTGCTGGTCCGGAAGGTGACTGAACACGACGGGAAGTGTGAACACAGAGCATTCTGACGGAACGGTGATGGAAGGTTGACGGAACGGAAACGTGACGCATAGTGTGAATCGGCCGTTACGCGCATTCACATGTAATGACTAGGTGGTTCGGACTGTAGTGGAACGCTGACAATCAGCCCCGCCACTGGACACGATCGTCCATCACTTCCATGCACCTCGGTATTAACCCTGTAATACGCTGTCATTACTCCTTGTACATTATGTGTAACATTCACAAATTCCACGTTCTGCCCACACAGTGTATTTATGTGTTTTGTACGGATCTCAGAACAAACAGCGATTATTTCCCAATACAGCACCAACAGATTGGTTTTTATAACCGTGGCGGAGCGTGTTTACTGCGCGGTGCGGACTGAATGTTTAAATGTTAATCTTACTTCTTCGTGGTCGTGTCATGGCTGTGGCGGTTATTTGCCGGCTTGTCACCGCGGAGGCCCGGTTTCGATCCAAGAGCAGGCCATGTGAGATTAGTGGAGGATAAAGTGGCAATGGGGCAGATTTTTCTCCATACTCTTTAGCCACATGTTGCTCTTTCAGGAAGGACAAACAACCGAATGCTGGGCACCTTCCAAAAGCAATACTGTTCCGAAAATCGGGGGGCAAGGGATAGGAAAGGACTTCTAAAAATTTTTTTTTACTATTTCTACTCGTGAGGAAATAATTCTAATAGTAAACATCCCAGTTGGCGTGCAGATACAAAGTGGATATTTATACTTAATTAATTAATTATTGGTCGTGATTGGCTGATTAATAAGTGTAAATATATACCTTTGTTGTGAGGAAATAATGGAAGAAATCAAGACAGAACTTATGCTGGAATACATAGGCAAACAAAGAAGACAGAACAGGAGAGAATATGTCAACAGAATGGATAGAAGAAGGATCCCCAAACAAATTCTGCAGTACGCGCCTGGGGGCAGAAGATGTACATGGCGTCCGGCAAAAAGATGGCTTGCGACCGTAACAGACCATGTGGTCTCACGCATGTTTGGAAGATTATTATTATTATTATTATTATTATTATTACGACGACGACTTTCGGCTCGATCAAGATTTCCCATGGTTTTTGTCTGTCCTGCAGTAAGTGATGAGTTGTTACCAAAAATTTGCGTGCTTCTCATACTGTCCTCCCAACACTATGAAAATTTCGTTACAGTGCAGCCCTGCAAACCCAAAAATGGAGCCCCTATTGAGTAACTGCTCAACTTCTTTCCTCTGCTGCATACCCGAACAGTCCACTTCATCGCCTTCACTTTCCAGCGGTAGGCCTATGAAGCCTGACTCAAACCAAGGAAGGCGGTACGCGGTAGCGCCGGGATGCGATATGTTACTCCTTGGATTCCAAATGGCAACGCTAACACCGACCGTGGGATCCCGCCGCGTTGCAGCGGTACTATCGCAGTATTTTTCTGTATCGCAGCATGCTGCGTTGTCCCGCGTACCGCGCGCTGTAGTTAGCACGCGGCGTCATACAGTTTGCATTGTGTTTTGCTTGTGTGGAGGTTTGAAATTCACATTTTGGAAATAAAAATGCCTATGGAAGCTGTAATTGAGTGCGTCTTATACGATACGATGAGACCTGGTTATAAAGGCAATCCCCCCACCCCCAAAAGGATAAAATATGGGATGAGATTGGCGAGAAGTTACGGGTAGTGCCTGTGGTACCAATAGATCTTCATACGGCACGCACATGTTCGCACGAGTAGCACAGGGCAGGGACCACTATGTCATACCGCGGAACAATACCGCCTCGCCGGCGTGAATGCAGCTGTACCGCTAGTTTATCGTCCCGTTACCTCCCGCGTCCCACCTTGGTTTGTGTCAGGTGTAACTCAACTCCAGCCTTTCTTTACCAGAACGACGATCGGGAATAGCGCGTGGGACCCTGCAAAGTAGTAAACTTATTGCCGTTTGTAATAATGTGGCCCATTTCATGGCACTGTTATTATTATTATTATTATTATTATTATTATTTCACTTCGTCTTTAAAGAGTTTATGTTAGCTAAAGGACCACCTTACAATCCGTCAAAAATATACTCGTATGTTGTGTATGACGGATTTTAAGTTGATGTTTTATCTTAGCACCTGAAACACAACGAGGATGAATCGCTTTAAGGCTAATGTTATCCTTGTTTTAGAGCCATGTATCCAGTGTGCTGGCTTGCAGCCCCCACTTACTGTCCTTCCGTTTCTGCATCCCTTTATGTCTTGCTCGTGCTCCTTCTTGTCAGCCCCGAGTATGGAGGCAGCGTATTCCTTGCAGTCGTTGTACCTGTCCACTGGTGCACGGCTTCAAACCCAATAACACCGGGATTTTCACCGTTTTGAAAGTTCGTATTCTATAGGAGTTCCGTTACTAACTCCTGTCAGCTGGTTAAGGATTTGCTGTATTGCTTATGTGGTTTTAGTGTGGGTGGAGCGACGCAGTAGCGGGCGGTTCACGACCATCTTTGTCTTTGTTGCCCAAAGGAAACACAAATCACAAGGCGAAGACGTGTTTTACACACCGCACTTTGCATAAATCCGGATCTCAAGGGATATAAAGTAACCTCATTTTTATTTTTTGTTACGACCTAAGCCCACAGACAGGAAGTTACAGGGTATAATCCCTCTGCTCAACAAAAGTCGCTTCTCCGCTCTGAATTGTGGTACAAAAACGAACGCGCGGAGCTAACACGTATTCTGGCCTCCCCGGGTAGTGTCCATCCTGATGGACCTTCCGCAGTTTTTGTTGTCACTGCACGAAAATGCTGTGTTGTATCATTGTGTTAGGAACACACACACATACATACATACATACATACATATATATATATATATATATTTCTTTTTTGCGTAGTACTAATTAAGTCTGTAAAGGAAGCTGATACTAGCTCAGGTAGTGAGAAAATTTCCCCACATTTTATGCAGTATAATATATTTACAAGGGCCCTGCGCGGGTCCCTGCCGTGAGCGACATCAGTCCAGTCCGCATCCGTCCCTTCTGTTTCTCCAAGGCCAGTTTTAATATTATCTTTCCATCTTGTCCAATATCTTTACGCCAGGTTTTTATGCCAAAACTTCCTGCGCACGTTCCACATACAGTCCTACTTGCAGCATGCTATATCAGTATTTTCCCCATTAATATTGTCGTAAAGGTGTTTAGATAATCACACTGCAGTGTCCTCCATCGTCTTTTTACTTCCTCTTAGGTCAGAATATTTTCCCCAGTGCCCCGTTCTCAAAAACCCATAGTCGTTTGTTCTTCCCTTAATTTAAGATATCAAGTGTTACTCTAATAACCTATTAGACCTATTGATTCATTTAATGCATTTAACTTGAATATTTCTGTTGGTGTTTGTGGATCCGAAACTTTGTTTGTGAGTGAGGAACCCCCATATCTAAACACAAGACCATGAACATCGTATAGGAACGTCCGAACCCTCCCAGTACTAAAGGGGCATGCTTAGCCAAGAAACCAGACTTTAGATTCGTCTGTTATTTTAAATAAGCAAACATTTTTGGAGAAGAAACGTCAGGAATAAGGTGATTTGGGAGACGTGCAGAGTGTCGGTCTTACCGTGTCCGGGCAGCTGTATGATCCTGCCTCCGCCGGGACTTTTCCGTGACCGCTGACTTGATCAGCGGCGACGAGAAAAGAGTTTTTATACGGGCAGTGCCTGTACGCGCGGGATTTTTTTTACGATATTGTAACACCCTTGTGACTGACGTGGAAGGAAACCTGAAGGAGAGGCAAGTGTGGAAAATTCGGATATATTCCCACTGTGGCAGTATGAATGGGCATTTGTTGTTCGCTGTTTGCAGCTGCCGCTAATACAAATAACATACAAACATTTCACAGGTGCGTACTTCTGGTCAGACAACTGTTTTTCTGCGAGCCGCACATGGCTTGAAGCATTGCTCCTCGTTGAGTCAGCCTTATTTTTGAAATCCGCAATAAAACATCGGCGTACGTAATTAGGTGAAACGACACCGTGTAGTTTGGTACAGTAGTACCAACATCTGCCGATCCCAGTGGCTGCGTGGTCAAAGGCGTGGGTTTTCGGTCGTTCGCTTGAAGGGATTGCGGGTTCGAATCCCGCCGGGGGCATGGATGTCTGTCTCTGGTAAGTGTTGTGTGTTGTCAGGTGGGGGTCTCTGCGTCGGGCTGATCACTCGTCCAGAGGAGTCGTACTGAGTGTGGTGTGTCTGAATGTAATTTTGAAGCGTCGATAATGAGGAGGCCCTGTCCCACTGGGGGCAGTTGCGCTATGGAAAGAACGGCGCTGACATCTTGAGGTAAACTGTTGCTTCCAGCTTCAGAGGAGAAGAGTTTAGAGGCGGGTTTGTCCGTAACGTTAGTACCTCTACCAAAGTACACGGCTTAACATCCGAGTCCACCGCTGTAGGATCATAAAACTTCATCAGTGTAGTATCATTGTTAAGTAATTTCATTTGCAGTTTATTACCCATTTAAAGGGTGTTACAGCATGCGTTAATGCTTTATACCGTTCACGCATTTTTATGGTGTTTGGTTTGTTCGAAGAACAACAGCGATTGTTGCCGTAAACATTATTAAAACGTTCTTTGTAATTAAGACGTGTGTTTTCTGTAACGTACAGGAGACATGGGGGTACGTGGTGGTACAGTTGGTTGAGGCGCAAGCCGGAAGATGGCCAGGTTCGATTCCCGATGGTGTCATTGGAATTTTTCATTGACTTAATCCTTCCGGCTGCTCTATGGCTGTGGGGTCGACTCAGCCTCTAACAGAAATGAGTACCAGGAATGTTTCATGGGGGGTAAAGGCGGCCGGTGCGTACGGCTGACAACCTTACCACCATCCTGTGCCGATTGTCTAGAAATCTGAAAACCTCAACTTCCTAGATACCTCAGGGTCTGTCCAGGTCTGTACAGGGATTGTTTTACTTTTGGCTGTTTATAAGCCCTGGTCGATGGTTGTATTTTTTTTACTTCGTTCCATCTGGAAAATTATGTGATGGTTCCTTATTAATATTAGTTTATAATAATTTCGCTTGCCGCTGTCATCTCGTATATCTATTTTTTCAACGGCTTTTACATTTATGAAAATTGCAATACACTGGATAGATAATCTTTTTTCTTTTCCCGTAGTTCCATGTTTAGAGCAGACATTAACCATGCTGATAATGGGCGGTTGCCGGTGTGTTTGGTTTTTTCCATTACTGTAGTGCACAAAGAGTGGCATTTGTTCAATGGATAAAAGATATGAGTGGATGTATGTTGATGGTCAATAAACAGACATAAATGAAAACTTGCCTTTTGTGTTTCCAACAAATTGCCTGCGGGATGCTTCAAGTTAAAATGCCATCGTTCTTCATTAAGTGGAAACGGACATGTTGTATTGGTGTTCTGATGACTTTATGTATTAAAGTGTCAGTCGGGGTGCCTATGGTGCAGGAAAGTTAACAGACAGAATAAACGAAAAAATAAAGCCTGTGTCCCTCACTGACTCAATGTACGTGCAGTGGAACTCGGTTATAACGTCATGAAAGGGACTGAATATTTTGTGTCGTTATAACCGAGTAGTATAATGTTACGGTTAACAGTGAGGGATTAATTGGTATCACAGAATATCTGACGCTATAGACGAGGTGTCGTATAAACAGATGTCGTTATAACCGGATTCAACTCTATATTGTTTGTGCCGTTAAAAAGCATTTTACGTGTAATCTACAGGCAAACTACCAGAGTCCAACATCCCGAAGAACGGCGGCATGTGTTAGTGGGAAGTAAAGCAGAGAAACTACACCTGCCGGGGTTCCAGTTTCAAAGGCACCACCCAAGAGTTCTTCAGAATTCTTTGTGAAGTGATTCTTCAGGCTGAAAAACTTGGCAGTGCCCCCGGGCGCAGGGTGTTGTTTGAACTTCCGTTGCAATACATTGTCACTTCACTGTGCTGAACTCTGTTCCGTAGTGTTGCACTGTCGATAGGTCTGCTTTCTTTGGCCTGTTATCGCCGGCGTGTGAACACATCTGCTGCAGGAGGCTCCCGCGACGGGACGTTGTCAACTGTCTCTTGGTACGCATGACTGTGCCATTTGCACACCCGCCGGTTTATATGCATTTTTTTTTAAATTACTCCGTTAATCAAGGGGCACGCGGTGGCGCAGTTGGTTGAGGCACTGCGCAACAAGCCGTGAGGTAGCGGGTTCGATTGCCGATGATGTCATTGGAATTCTTCATTGACAATCCTTCCGGCCACACTATGGCCCTGGGGTCGACTCAGCCTCTAACAGAAATGCGTACCAGGAATATTTCGTGGGAAGGGGGTAAAGGCAGCCGGTGCGTAGGGCTGACAACCTTACCACTTTCATGTTCCGATTGTGTAGAAATTCTGGGAGCCTCGACCTCCTGGAACCCTAAGGGCCTGTCCGGGGAGTACTTGTCTGGCGTGTATTCAGGTGTCTGGTTTGGATCCCTGCAGGATATCTTTAGTATGGGATATTTCGTTGTTGTCCTCAGTTCCGCGAGGCAAGTGTTAGATGTGCCTTAACTTTGGGGACAGCGTTTTTGTCGGAAATCATTCACTGTCGTCGAATCATTCGACATGCTGAGTCTTAAGATGGTCACAGCGTCGTTAAATAAGGCACAGGCAAGTACAGTCGAACCCGGTTATAACGACATTGGTTTGAGTGACACCTCGTCTATAGGGTAAGATATTCTGTTGTACCAGTTAATTCCTTACTGTTAACCATAACATTATACTCCTCGGTTATAACAACGCTCGTTTATAACGACACAATATATTCCGTCCGTTTCATGACGTTATAACCAAGTTCGACTCTATTTCCATTATTCCATTCTTCCTTTCTCCTCTCTAACACTTCTTCTCGTTTTGTCGCTTTATTTAGTTCTTTCTTGCTATCGTTTCTCTTTTACTTTTCCCTTTTCAATTTTTGTCTGCTCTCCTTTATTCCTTACTTGTTTTTTTTCGTCTTTTTCGTTCTCTTTTTCTTGTACCCACCCTGTCTATTCGTTCTTTTTGTTTCAGTCTGTGTCTGTGTTTCTCTATCTCATAACCTTATAACCTCGCTTCTTCCGAGCACATGAAACACCACCAGCCTCGCTGTACCCCCCCCCCCCCTCTCCAATCACTGGCCCGTGCCTCAGACCCTGGCCCCAACCGGCGCCTTCCGCTGTACCAATCTCATTCATAGCACTAACGGGCTTCAAGGCAAAGCCGCTCGCTGCCGGTTGTGATTCGCGAAATACAATGGAAGCTGTTTCAAATCTATATGAATGTTTCTTCTCTCTCATTTTGCTTCTTTCTTCTTTTGTTGCCGAGCAACGTTGGAAATTGACTTCTGCGTTCAGAGAAATATGGAGAGTTTAAAGAAGCCTTGTTGTTTTTAAACGATTCATTCATTTAACAAAGGTGTGCTTTGTTTTTGTCTTGAATACTGCTGCTGTTTGTTTTCTTCTTACCAAATGTCTGAATTGCAACGTCTGTAACGAGCTGTAAATTGTTGTGTGCGTTAACTCTTTAAAGACGAAGCGTATGTGTTTTATATAAGGACTCAGTGCGTACCGCGCTGTAAACACTCCACTTCGGTTACACAAACCAATCTCTTAATGTTTTATAAGGCAAAAGTTGCTGTTTGTTCTGAGATCCGTACAAAACACATAAACGCAATGTGGGCACCGCGTAGAATTTTTTAATGTTAAACCCGGTCGTATGTAAAGTTACCGCTAAGCTATAAAAGGTTTAGAGTCTCCTTTTGAAAAGTCACGATACAAACATCGGTCACCTTGGTGCTGTAGCAGATAGCAAGCTTATGTAGAGTTAACTGGGGGAAGTGAAGCTGAATCTATGTAAAAACGAATGTGTGTGTGTGTGTCTGTGGTATCCTCAGCTTAGAAAGGAAGTAGGCCCTCAATACTGATATTACCTTTAAGATGAGTATGGGATGTACCGTGCCAAATATGAAAATCCGTCTACGGAGTTGGGGCGTATACTATATACAGGTGCTCGAATAAGGTGTACAAAATTTAGGGGTGTTATTCTATGAGTCATTTTGAGTGAAAAAAAAGTTATAAGCATATAAACATACGCCCAATTATCAACGGTGACACCGCTGCATGTATTTTAATGTATGTACATGGTTGTAACCGAATTTAGTGAGGCACATGTTTTATCATAGGTATACTGTGCACCTAAACATACATATGTCACATAACACCGGTCCGATAACATCCAAAACAAAGGCAGCAGTTAAGTCTTACCCTGCTGTGTGTACATCAAAAGAAAATTATGCGTCTGGTAACATCACAAAAGAAACACATCAATTTTTGGTTGTTACGGAGTTATGTTAATTTTAATGTTCAACATTCCCATTGGCGTATGTTTCAATTTTCACAAAAAATCAATCACAGCCAACTCTGTTTATATATCTTTATTTAAAGATTTGAGCTCAAATCGCTAAATACAGAGATATAAGCAGAGTTGGCTGTGGCTGATTTTTTGTGAAAATTGAAACATACGTCAATGGGAATGTTGAACATTAAAATTGTAAGTGCCAATCAGTTACATTTCCACCGATTCAGAAACCTGAAAAAAGAAACTCTAGAATTACAACGCCAATATATATTTTAATCATTGCTCAAATCTTTAAATAAAGAGATATAAACAGAGTTGGCTGTGACTGATTTTTTGTGAAAATTGGAGTTATGTTAGTTTACGCAGTTCTTTTCCAACATGGAAGAACAAATCACACAATATTCAATGCAACAAAATGCACTATATTGTTTGCAGATATTTTGTATTACAATATTTTGTTAGCCCTACATGTTTCGATCCCTCATGGGATCATCTTCAGGGAATCACTTTAAAGTAACAATTCAGAAAATCGAACTAACAATCCATGTACACGTTACAAAGATACAAAAGTCAACCAGTTAAGATGATGATGATGATGATCCTATGAGGGATCGAAACATGTAGCATTGATGGACACGATATTGTAATATAAAATGTCTGAGAACAGTGTAATGCATTTTGTTGAACTGAGTGTTGTGTGCGTTGATTGGCGACAATACACGGAATGAACAATATAAAAGTGAAAGAAGAACACAAGTGTTGACCAAACGCTACCAAGGAACTTCAATTTTCAGTTACGTTACACTGATTACTGTTCTGTATGCACAATTCTGCGTGTCGCAAAAGAATTTGCTACCTTTCTGTTAATGCCATCATTTCCTCTTAGGCGGTCAGCGGATTCCACGACTCGCTGCAGAAGTTATCTTGTCTGCGAATTCTTGCCCCGCAGACCGTGCCCTTCATGTGCCCCCAACAAGAAATAGTCAGGGAGCGTGATGTCTGGTGACCCCATAACTACGTAAACGGACATAACAGTAGGAAAGGACTGAGGAAAGGAGAGAGGGATAAAAGTATGTTAATTACAGTAATTGACATCAGTCGATAACGAATGATAGTGACACATAATAACTGCTATGCCGTGGAGTAGCGCGTGGTGATGAACTGCAGTACTTGACACCAGTCGATAACAAATGATAGTGATCGATAACTGCTAAGCCGTGGAGTAGCGCGTGGCGATAAACTGCAGTACTTGACATCAATCGATAACACATGATAGTGATCGATAACTGCTAAGCCGTGGAGTAGCGCGTGGCGATAATGATTGAAGGTAAATTGACCTTAATCGACAATAATACGTAATTATCGATAGTAATCAGCCTCCAACAGAAATGAGTACCAGGAATACTTCTTGATGGGTAAAAGCGGCCGGTGCGTGGGGCTGACGACCTTACCACATTCATGTGCCGATTGTCTAGAAATCTGGGAGCCTCAACCTCCTGGAACCCTATGGGCCTGTCCATGCCTATGCAGGGATTGCTGTCGGTAGTAATATCTCGGCCGTGAACAAGCTGGTTTTTGTTTCTTAAAATAGTTGTAGTTTTGTTACACGTTGTAGCTGTACGCAGAAATGTGATTCAGTTCTAAGCAGGGCGAAGACAGGACGCGTGGCTAGTAGCGTGTGAAAACCCTGCTTCTGTTTCTTAGAAAAGACTCACGGTTTTAAAGCTTTAAAGTTCTTCAGTGTTCTTCAGCGAACTAATTCTCACTTTATTTAAAGTGCCGTACGTAACACAACACAGTCCGTCGGTAAAATGCAGAGAATTACAACGTTAAAAATATTTTAGTGTAGTGATTTAACTCTTTAGAGAGAAATATTAACCTGCATTATGCTTAAACATTCAGCTCGTACCGCGCAGTAAACACTACGTCTTTTATAAAATCTATTCAGTTAAATTAATTCCGTTAATAAGAGATTATTCTACACTGGTATTCATACTTCACTTGCGAATAAATAAAGACTTCTCCGGACAAATAAAGATTCAGGCGAAAAAATAAAGCTCCCCCCGGACAGACAAAGCATCCTGCGGACAGATAAAGCTTCTCGCGGACAGATAAGGCTTCTTGAGGACAGACAATGCTTCCCGCGGACAGGTAATGCTTCTCGCGGACAGATAATGCTTCCCGCGGATAGGTGATGCTTCCCGCAGACAGCTAATGCTTCCCGCGGACGGACAGAGCATCCCGCGGACAGATAAAGCTTTCCGCGGACAGATAAAGCTTTCCGCGGACAGATAATCCTTCCCGCGGACAGATAAAGCTTTCCGCGGACAGATACAGCTTTCCGCGGACAGATAATCCTTCCCGCGGACAGATAAAGCTTTCCGCGGACAGATACAGCTTTCCAAGGGCATATNTCCTTCCCGCGGACAGATAAAGCTTTCCGCGGACAGATACAGCTTTCCAAGGGCATATAATCCTTCCCGCGGACAGATAATCCTTCCCGGGGATAGACAAAAGCATCCCACGGACACATAAAGCTCCCCGCAGACAGATAAAAGCTTCCTGTAGACACACAAAGCTTACCCCGGACGTGCATTGAGAGAACATTGCTGATGGCGACACCTCAGTGTCTTACGAAAGATGGTAACAAGGTGCGGGCCAGGTCTGTATTGATCATGTGTTCCTCTTACCCCTACCCCATGGCTTTTGTCTCACTAATGTCTTCCCCAATTACTGGCTCGAGCCCCGTAAATAAAGTTGCAATAGCTACACTTCATAAAGTTAGCAAAGCTGATAACATTACCTCAAGTCTCACTTTGACAGACTTCATCAACAGACAGGAAGGCATTCAAATCAAGCATGCCCAGCACAGGAAGGAGTATAATTTGAAGGAAAATAGATAGGAAACTGACAGTGGAAGTATATAGGGAAAAAGTGTACGATATTGTAGGGTAGCGAGAATTGGAGTTCCGACAGTGGTTTCTTTTCAGCAGTCTTGTCTTCTGGGATGTCATGCTGTGTCGCTGGACAAGGGTTTCCTGGCATTCGGAAGAAATTTGGTGCTTCCATTTTCCTCGGTTGAGGGGTCCAAGAAGAATGAAAAGAAGAAACACCCTTCTTGTACCCCACACTCCGTGAAGGTATATACAATGCGTTCCTTCGAAACCGCGGGAAACACTGCGCAGTGACAGCGTCATATCCCAGAAGACTCGAATCCTGCGTCTGCATGTTTGCAGAGTTCATCAGTTAATGTTGTATAACGAAACAACGGCTGTTTGTTCTGAGAACCATACAAAACACATAAAGACACTGTGTGGGCAGAACGTAGAATTGTGCTAATGCATGCGGTACTTAAAGCAACCATCGAGAAGAATTCAGTTCTTCCAACGTATCGGGAAGGAGCGTTTCTGAAGGTCAGTAAAGGGGAAAGATGTCATGAAGCAGACGGAAATGCGTCGCAAAGTCGGTCAGTGGGGCAGAATAAAGATCACGTGATCTGGATACGGAATAATTCACTGACGTCGCTGGTGAGTAATGGGTCAGTGTTGATCGTAATAGGATAATGGGCAATCATTAGGGCAGACGGGCAAACACAGTACCGGAGCGCACAGGGTGCTCTGCACTGCCAAGTAAATGAACTGAATGTCTGTTGGATTCCACACACCTTTCAAACTTCGTTGTCTTCTGCCTCATGGTATACGACGACGACGATGATGATGATGATGATGATGATAACCAGTATGTGACCATGAAGATGTGACTGTTACGCAATCAAGGGGTACATACAGAGAAGTTACAGTAAGTAAGCCAGACGTAAGAATTAAAAACAAGAAAGAGAAAACATACATACTGATAGATGTGGCAATACAAGCGGACAGAAATGTCACGCAAAAGGAAGCAGAGAAGAAACCAAAGTACAAGAGTTTATGTACAGAGATAGAAGGAATGGGGAACAAGAAATGTATGATTATACCCGCGGTAATTGGTGTCACCGGAATGGAAGGCTTAAAGAAAAATTTAGAAGCCATGCCAGGAAAACATTCAATTGATTCGCTACGGAAGGCAGCTGTACTTGGAACATCACACGTAATGGGGAAAGTACTGCAGTGTGAACCTTGCGGCCTGAGTGGTGGGGATCGCTGTTGGGTCAAAAGGCGTACCAGGGAGAAATGGCCTGTGACAAAGAGACGACGACAACGACAACATAATAATAATATAATAATAATAAAATAATAATAATTCATTCGTAACTTCGGTGACAGCTTTAGGTGAAAGGTGTCCCGCTCATGTCATCTCCCTGGATTTGATGAATCTAATAAAATTTGATGACAAGCATAAATCATGAAGCCCCCCCCCTCATTACGCAATAACAAACAAATTCAATACAGCAGAGCCTTGCTTGCAGTAATGTTAGGATAAATTCAAGGAGGATGAGATGAACGGCGCGTGTGGCACATATGGGAGAGTAGAGGAATGAACACGGGCTTGGTTGGCCAACCCGCAGGAAGAACAAGGCACAAATGGGAGCATAATATAAAACGAACGTTAAATAAATAGGGCGCTTTGGCACGGACTGGATTCAACTGGCTCAGGATAGTTACAAGAGGGGGGCTCTTGTGAAGGCGGTACGGGGTTCCATAAAAATGTGGTCAGTTTCTTGACTACCCGAAAAACTTTTAGCTTCTTGAGGACTCTGCTCCATGGAGTTCCTTGCTTGGTTATTTTGTTAGGTAAGCACTTGATAAAGGAAGCCAGATTCAAATGTGCTGGGATACATCGTCGTCTAGAGTCGCTGACAGACTAACGGTTCGAAAAAGCTTGCTGCCTCCAACATCTTGGTAGTCCAAGATGTCTCTTCTTGGAGGCTGTGAGCTCCCCGAAACGTCGATAGTATACACGACGCCATATCCCCAACAGACTTCGATATCCCAAGATGATAGTCTGTTAGCAACGCAGCAAGCGCCCTGCAGTTTGTGAATCCAGCCGTTACGCAGTTTTTTCCAACCTTCAGTGGACTTTTCGCTTTGAGCTTAGGCATACTTGTACCCTTTTCAGCACCCTGTCCTTGGGCATCCTAAATTAACCTTTTAAAGCCTAGCGGTAACTTTACGTACGACCAGGTTTAAAATTAAAAAATTCTACGTGGTGCCCAGATTGCGTTTATGTGTTTTGTACGGATCTCAGAACAAACAGCAACTTTTGCCTTATAAAACATTAAGAGACTGGTTTTTTATAACCGAAGTGGAGAGTGTTTACAGCGCGGTACGCACTGAGTCCTTATATAAAACAGACACGCTTCGTCTTTAAAGGGTTAATGGAGGTTACTCTCTGGTCGAATAGTTGGGTACATAAGTACAGACGTTTCGGAGGTGCTTACTCTTTTTACTGGGGAAATAATGCAAACTAGTTGCAAGGGATATGTTATCACCACCAACTCGTACACAATATAATGTCACACTGTAACAAACTTTATAAAACTCCCGACGTGTTTCGATGTGACATCATACCATCCTCAGGGGTATACGAATTCGTGGTGATAATATATGTGAAAATATACGCACGCCGTATGGACAATTTTAAATACTGGCAAGGGGAACTTATTTATGGACGCTGATCACCTGTTTGGATCAGCCAGCATAGTATAAGTTTTGGAAAAAGAATAAGGTTCTCACGGAATACAGTTAGGTCTTTGGAATGTTACGCCGTGTAGCCTGCGAAGTATGTACTGCACCAGCAATGTACGAACCTGCTCAACTGGCATCACGGTTGACGATATAAACCACTAAACATGGCAATATACGGTGATTAAAACCAGCAAATGAACACAAGTTTATGAAAATATATTGTGAATGTAGTAATACCTCCATGTTTCGACCATTCATACGGCCATCCTCAGGGAGGTGCATTGGGAAAAATAAGTACATTGAGTTGTTATAAAAGTTTGTGAACCAATGCAAATGTAAAATATTAAATATTAAAATTATATGGCTTGAAATATGTATCACAGTTTAAAATGCAGATAAAAGTTTAATTCTGGTACGTAGCAAATACTGTATGTAGATAGTATGCATGTCACCATCCAAGTAGAGGATTGTTGATATGTCACTGTATCGGCCAGCCAGAGTGGACTGGTTAAATACATTTTGAATAAATAAGAATCTTAAAACTGAATATAGCGTAATGCCTTATAAATCAGAAGACCCTCTGGAGCGTTGTGGTTACTGTATGTACCACCAGGTTAACATTCACAAATTCTACATTCTGCCCACACTGTGTATTTGTGTGTTTTGTGTGGTTGTATGAACAAACAGCGATTGTTTCGCTATACAGCATTAACCTTTTAAAGCCTAGCGGTAACTTTACATACCACCAGGTTTAACATTAAAAAATTCTACATGGTGCCCACATTGCGTTTATGTGTTTTGTACGGATCTCAGAACAAACAGCAACTTTTGCCTTATAAAACATTAAGAGACTGGTTTTTATAACCGAAGTGGAGAGGGTTTACAGCGCGGTACGCACTGAGTCCTTATATAAAACAGATACGCTTCGTCTTTAAAGGGTTAATTCCGCCTGCCGGTGATGGAGTAATGCAGGGCTGTGGGGTCGGAGTCGGAAGGAATTTTGGCGGAGTCGCAGTCGGTAAGAATATACCGACTCCGACTCCAACCTCAGTCTAAAATCTTAACTAGATACTCCAACTCAGAGCCGTTATAGCAATGTTCCCTCTAAGCTGCGCGGGTGCGCGGCAGCACAGTAGCTGAAATGCTTGCGCACACACTGAATTGTTGCCGCGCAGCTGCAATTTTTCAGTTTTCATTATTATTATTATTATTATTATTATTATTATTATTATTATGCATTTTGCAAAAAATTTTAAAGTGCCGCGCAGTCATCAGGTCGTGTAAAAATTTTCTGCTCAAAGCCGTAGCACGTCCGCGCAGCTGTAAAAAAAATTACAGGGGAACATTGCCTGATAGTTACAGTAACCATTAGACTTGTACTTAAATATAGGTTATAAGTCAAAAACGTAGCCTGATGATTCACGTGGTGGTGATGAAATGTCTTATAGGTTTACCGTTATTAATACATATTGAGCTTTTGTGAAGGAGTCGGAGTCGGAGGTTTTGTGTACCGACTCCACAGCCCTGGACTGATGTTTTAAACGCCTCCTGAATATTTTTTTCTTACGTTTCGGTCAGTGTTCCGTGCGCTCAGTTATCTCCACCCGTTTTCCTGTATTGGTAATTGCTGGGCAGCAATACAGTATCAGTTTCCTAGAACTTCCAGTTATGTCAGGAATAGACCGTCATTCTTTATTCACGTATATCAAGGGCTGTATAGATTTTATTTTCGAGCGCAATGGACGGAACTCTATCAAGTTCACGGCCTCAAATCGATTGTGACGCCTGTAGCTGTTTACTGTTACGTCACCATTACCTTTACGTAATATATTGCGCCATTACGTCATCACCTTTTGCAGTACTCGCATGCAGACCGAACACCGTACTGTGACTGGCGTTTGCGTCTTGCATGGGACGCGCTTCCTTCCACTTAACAGCCCGCAGACTCATCGTCACTGAGGTGTCCTTGTGACGTCCTTTGTCTTCCGTTGCGTGTGTGCTGGGATAGTACCTCAAAATTGGCTACCGCGACGTCTGCTTGTGGCTCTGTAAGAATCTTGTCATTAAGGATTCAAGTGTTACAGGAAGTGACGCTGTCATTGGGTGAGTTATTCCCGACGTTTTGCAGGATCATATTATCTTCATCTTCAGGGTTAAGATAAAGAAATGGAAAATTAGCCCTTTAAAGGCGAAGCGTATCTGTTTTATATAAGGACTCAGTGCGTACCGCGCTGTAAACACTCTCCACTTCGGTTATAAAAACCAATCTCTTAATGTTTTATAAGACAAAAGTTGCTGTTTGTTCTGAGATCCGTACAAAACACATAAACGCAATGTGGGCAGCCCGTAGAATTTTTTAATGTTAAACCTGGTAGTACGTAAAGTTACCGCTAGGCTTTAAAAGGTTAAATACCCTTATCTTCAGGGTCTGTCAGTCAGTGAAGTTCTTTTCTCTGACAGCTTGACCCTGAAGATGAAGACACTACAATTCTTCGAAACGTGTGGAGCCACCCGCCCAGCGACACGGCGTCACATCTCGGAAGACCAGTACTCAACAACACCGATCTGAGAACCCCCAAATGTTGCGGTCATTGGAGTATGGTGCAGGCATTGTGTCCTTCGCAGTTGATTAGGTGTCGCTGAATATACCGAGAAGGAAACGAACACCCCTCTGTCCCTCGCGCCAGAGAACTTAATGTCATCGGGGTTGTTACACTGTAGTTGGTACACGGGTGCACAAATCCCAGACGACTACAGTTTATATTGTGAGGCCAGATATTTGTGGGTCCTCAGCGTGGTGAGCTGGCTCCTAGATTATTTAAGAAGTTGTGTGCCCCTAGTATGGTAGAAGTTCACCGACATTGCAGAAGGTACGCTGAAGGTTGAGGCAGAAGGATTCTGTGAAGCATCTGTACATACCTACCGCAGTGCACGGTTTCATATCTCCGTAACCACAGTGGCCAATAATTGTACGTGGTATGACCAATAATTAGCACACCTGTCATGATCAATAATTAGCAACAGGTGCTGTGATCAATAATGACGCGTGACCATCCGAGGAAGGTCAAGGTTGCAAACATACGAACGCGACCTATTGTTGTACTATATGTACATTTCGCACCTTTTTATGGCACAAAGTGCGTGTGGAGAATGTGGGTTGTAATTCTGCGGTTTGATATGCGACCGTCCTCCAGGACTCAATCGGATCCTAGGCGCTAGAGTTAAAATTAAACTCCTGGGTTTCCAACAGTGTGTTGGTACAATTAAGTACATTTTAGTATTATATCAGCTGTTACTGAAACTTATTATATTCGAGACGCCATGCCCCACCCAACCAACCGTCATATGGCACTATCCCACCGGATGAGAAGTGCTCGCTGCTTAGGCAAATGTTGGGTTATTAACTCAAAACACGCCACACCCATTTCCTTGGACATCCATTCAGATTTATTATTCATTGCCTGTTAACCTTTTAAAGCCTAGCGGTAACTTTACATACCACCAAGTTTAACATTAAAAAATTCTACGTGGTGCCCACATTGCGTTTATGTGTTTTGTACGGATCTCAGAACAAACAGCAACTTTTGCCTTATAAAACATTAAGAGACTGGTTTTTATAACCGAAGTGGAGAGTGTTTACAGCGCGGTACGCACTGAGTCCTTATATAAAACAGATACGCTTCGTCTTTAAAGGGTTAATTACATCCGACGCTGCATGGTTCTTTGATTTTTATTTTGTTGAAGCGTTAAAGCCTAGTGGTTAGTATACGCACCGACAGGTTGAACATCAGAAACTCTGTAGCTTGTCCTCACAGTGTGTTTGTTGCACACGATTCTTACAGTGAACAGCCCGTATTATTTCACTATACAGCTTTTACCGATTGGTTTTTAGGCGTGTTCGCAGAAGTGTGAAAAGCGATTATTACCTTCGTCATTACTGTCCGTCCGTCTGTCCTCATGGAACAGCTCGGTTCCGACTGGACGAATTTTCATGAAATTTGACACTTGAAGGTTTTCCCGAAAATCTGTTGAGAAAATTAAAGTTTCATTAAAATCTGACAAGAATAACGGGTACTTTACATGAAGACCTGTGTACACATGTGGTAACATCTCGCTGAATTATTCTTAGAATGACAAACATTGCAGGCAATTGCAGGCAATTTTGTAGAGAGAATCAAAACACACATTTTATGTTCAATAACTGCCTATGAAAATCGTGCCGTTTGTGGGATAATGTGGAAAAATATGGTAGAGCCAGACAGACAGGCCACAGATGACAATATAATGAGGCGCATGCGCTTTGCGTGCTGGATAACTAAGGGTACACACACACACAGTCAGAATATGTAATACTGCTTTTCCACGGCGGCGGTGGTTACGCGAACGCGTCTGTATGTTACGTTATACGTATATTGCCTCTTTTGTTTTTAATGATAGCGGACTGTGCTCCCCGTGGGGCACGAGCGGAGTTCTTTGTTTAAGGAGGATTTATTTAGTCTGCTGAGGGCTACCCTTGCAGAAGTAAAACCTCGTTATTGACAAATCTGAACTCTGGTGTGCATGGTCTACTTGAGTATTTAAGATTTTGTGTTCTTACCGAGGTTGGTGTTTGGGTTAATTCTTCTGTATAGCAGGGTTACAACCACAAAGTTCCTGTCATTTTTCATGACAATTTTCAGCACGAGTGTCACAAACCTTACGGCCCTGCTACCTCAGTCACGTGATTGCAGCTGATATGTAAGCAGACGAATACTGGCACCTCCACCACTCTGACTGCGTAAACACACTGATCTACGCGCACACGACTTCGCGCACCCTGCCGACTTGTGACATCCACGTAGGCTCGCTAGCGTTAACTGCGCCTGAAGCTGGAGACTTTGTGTAATTAACCTCTTAAAGCCTAGCGGTAACTTTACATACCACCAGGTTTACCATTCAAAAATTCTACACGGTTCTCACATTGCGTTTATGTGTTTTGTGTGGATTTCAGAACAAACAGCAACTTTCGCCTTATAAAACATTAATAGGTTGGTTTTTATAACCGAAGTGGAGAGTGTTTACAGCGCGGTACGCACTGTGAGACCTTATATAAAACAGATATGCTTCGTCGTTAAAGGGTTAATCGCGCTATATCTGCGTTGAATCTGCATTGTTGCTGCTAAGCAGTAGTTACAAAGTACTGCATAGAGTACTCTTTCAGTAAGATAACTCAAAGAGTTTATTTAAATTAAAAAAAGGAAGTCTCAAATTTTCGTGCAAACCAAGGGATTCAGTTTGCCACTGTGCTCGACTGGACTTGTCTTTGATTAACCCTTTGAAGACGAAGCGTATCTGTTTTATATAAGGACTCAGTTCATACCGCGCTGTAAACACTCTCCACTTCGGTTATAAAAACCAATCTCTTAATGTTTTATAAGGCAAAAGTTGCTGTTTGTTCTGAGATCCGTACGAAACACACAAACGCAATGTGGGCACCACGTAGAATTTTTTAATGTTAAACCTGGTGGTACGTAAAGTTACCGCGAGGCTTTAAAAGGTTAACGCAGACATGATGCACGTCTTCCAGTGTTAGAGTATGCTTTTTACTGAACTTGGGATGCTCCAAGGTTATGGAAAACCAAAATAAAAAAAAAACGCTGCCTATCAGAGAGTGTTGTTAGGGTGGACATTGATATGTGATGTAAGGACAGTAGCCGTCCCACTTAAAAGTATTTGGTGCTGATGTATGATTCTTTATGCCCAAGAAGAATACAGTAGGATGTATCTTATCATGTTGTTCTTTGTTTCAGGTAAGCACTGGGCGTTATGTGGTAGAGAATGTAATGTAAAGTAGACGCTCGCTCCACCTGCAAGTTCACGGTAAGAGCAACGAACCGGTTTGTTCAGAGAAGCGTAGTGCATCTTTTTTAACGCAAGGGCCATTTGAAAGCCTCCCAAACCCTAGGTGGGCTGAAAACCAATTGTTAAAAATAAAGTGTCTTATTTTTCCACTGAAATTTTATTTTATATTAAGCAGTTAAGAGGTGTCATTATTGTTGCAGTTAAGTGACTGCAGTAATTATTTATAATTGATATTATTTTAGGAGAATGGGAAGAGATTTTTTTTACTGGTAATTTTTGTTAGGAAGTACACAGATTTCTATTCAGTAGAACTATCGGTGTAATTGTACACTATAATGCGTTGACAATGGTGTAACATGCGAGATCTCACTTGTGTATTTGGACTTCAGAAGTTTGGGTTGTTTTGTCTCTCGCGTATGAATTTGTACGTTTTTTTGGTTCTTTTAGATTATTACTTATTCTTAAGAATTTAGTTCGCCTGAAGACGAAAGCAGTTTGCTTTTGAAACATCGTGTTTGTGTGTGACGATGGAAAAAGTTCAAATATACATCAGTGATGCCTGGTATGAGTGTAAGGTATTTTTACGTATTGTGATTGGGTCATACTTAAAGCTGAACGAGTAAAGGATGTTTGAGTTTAAGCAGGTCAAATTTCCCTGGCTGCTTTTACTGTAAAATGTTTCGAAAGCTTACGGCGTATTCTGTAAATTGTACTCGCTTAGACCAACATGCAAGGCTGTTGTCGTCATTTAAATGTCAGGGGAGTGTTTGTCAGTATGCTGACCGTATTCTGAGGTAGGTTCGACACAAATTGTGTTGTGTTGTAATACAAACACGTGACGTCATGATCAGCAGCGCGCGGGTTTTTCTGATCTCTGGATTTATTGGGCGTTCTGAAAGGGGCGGGGAATGATCATTGTAACGAACCCGATGGCAGGATCTGTTTGCGGGTCACGATCTCCGGCCTTTCCCTCGCAGAGCTGCATAAATGCAAGATGGCAGTTGGTGCGTTTTATACGTTGTTGTAAGATACATGATTTTGCTTTGGGGATTAACCGTTTAAAGGCCAAGAGAGAAAGAAGAATGTGAAGAGCAAAGGGGGAAGCGAGAGACACTTGTAGAATGACGAAAAGGGCATTACTTGTTATAAGGTTCCCAGGCTTCGCCCGCTCGTCCTTATGGTAGGATAAATATGTAGATGAACTTGGATATGGAGACAAACACATGGTACAGTCCAACACAGCTGTGTTTTATTCAGTAGCTGCATGTTTCGGTCAAAAGTGGACCATCATTAGGCCATAAATAGTATATTTAAAAAGAAGGCAAAAAATGTAATTAAAAATTACATTTTTTGGTTTTGTGGCATCTCGCAAGTTTTCCAATTTTTTTACAGTAAATTGTAAAATACCGTTGGTCGATGGTAGCTAATTTGTAATTATAAATTTATCCAATAATATAATAAATTATAATATTATTACAATATATGGCGCCGAAACATGTAGGAGCGATGTAAGGCTGTGATTGTGGGCTATATCTAATAGTTTCATTTGTTCGTGTAATGAATGAGTGAACAATTTCACACTTCGTCTCAGTTACAACGTCCAAACAGTTAACGCTGTGTACTGAGATAATCTCTTTGTTTGTTCTGAGATCCACACAAAACACATTAATGCCCTGTGTGGGCAGAACGTAGAATTTGTGAACGTTAAACCGGTTGGTACATACAGTATCCACTGGCATGGAAACAGTTAATACTGAGAATTCTGTATCTCCATGTCTGCCAGGGTATTATAAACAGTGACGAACATGTTACGGTGTCAAAACCTGGTTTAAGGCAATTTCTAGGAACTGGAGCGCTTCTGACAGGCGTCCGTTTGTATCGTCAGCATATATAAATACGTCACGTTGTGAATATTCAGTAGAAGTGTAAGTGAACTTCTGTTACCGCCGGGAACTGACCGAGAAGGTAAAAAGATACGAATTACACTGCGTATTTTACCAATACGTACGGTACGCATGGACGTTACATTCTGTTAGTACCGCATATTGGCCGTGTTCGTGGTGAAGTGGGGTCGATAAAGCCATCACGAATAGCGGAATCCGTTCTCCGTGTAAAACGCTTCTTGAGTTCCAAGAACTTGGAAATGTCAGTAATAAAAATGCAGAAAACACCAAAAAGCATAGAATTCTTGAAAGAGTTTTTTTATAAATACAGAGGCCGTTTGTAATATAAAATACATTAAATACTTAAGGACAGTCTTACTACATGCAGCACGAGGGTAGTGAACGTGACTTGACCCTTTAAAAGACGAATCGTAATGTGTTTTGTATAAGGACTCAGTGCGTACCGCGCTGTAAACACTCTCCACTTCAGTTATAAAAACCAATCTCTTAATGTTTTATAAGGCAAAAGTTGCTGTTTGTTCTGAGACCCGTACAAAACGCATAAATACACTGTGTGGGGAAAATGCAGGAGTGTCGAATGTTAACCCTTTAAAGACGAAGCGTATTTGTTTTATATGAGGACTCAGTGCGTACCGCGCAGTGAACACTGTCAACTTCGGTTATAAAAACCAATCTCTTGATGTTTTATGAGGTAGAAGTTGCTGTTTGTTCTGAGACCCGTACGAAACATAAATACACTGTGTGGGGAAAATGCAGGAGTGTCGAATGTTAATGAAAGACAGCATGACTGAGCTGACTCAATGATCTGCGGGAAGCCAAGTGGCCAGCGACGTGGTTTTATCCCGATTCGTCGGACCGAGTCACGAAATGCCGAAATAGTGGTAGGGAGTGAGTGACAACGAAAGGTGTAAATCCTGACATCGAGCGTTGCGAACTTATTGCGGTTAGCTTTTGAATCTGATTCGAATCCTCGTTCCCAGAATTTTCGTGTAATGATGTGAGTAAGCTGTAATGTCTGTGTTACTGTGATAGTGTTACTGTGACAGTATTACTGTGTGATATTGCCGTAGAAAGCTGTCGCGTCACGACCGAAGAACAGCGCTTTTGCTTCTGCGTATTGTCCATACTGCCACTCAAACCGTACATATTTTTTGGTTCCTTTATATACCTCTTTCTTTCTCTTTTTCTGTTACTTGTCTAGTGTGTTAGGTCGAACTAGTCTGCACACATTGTAATGCCGGTTGCATTTATTTTTTTTCCCACTTGTGGCAGCACTGTTCTTCCTCAGATAAACGCCGGAAACGATAGCACGATAGCAAATTGTATGACGGGAAAACAGTAAGTAAGTGATCGACGTATCTGTGTAATTAATCCTCTAATGCCGGCGGTTAATTTGCGTTGCATCAGTCCTAACATTTAACAAAACAAGCAGTGTACATATAAACGTAACGGCGAGGCACGTTCGCGGAACCATTGTTTCTGTGCAAAGCCAAGAAGTATTACATATTCTGTGTGTGTGTGTGTGTGTGTGTGTGTGTGTGTGTGTGTGTGTGTGTGTGTGTGTGTGTGTGTGTGTGTGTGTGTGTGTGTGTGTGTGTGTTCCAGTTATCCAGCATGCAAAGCGCATGCACCGTATTGCCATGTGTGGCCTGTCCGGCTGTACCATATTTTTCAACATTATCCCATAAAAGGCAAGATTTTCGAAAAAAAATTACTGAACAGAAATGTGTGTTTTGCTTTTCTCTACAACTTTTGTGTGAAAAATTTCTCATTCTGAGAAGAATTCAGCGAGAAATTATAAATGTGCGTAGGTCTTCATGTAAATTACCCGTTATTCTTGTCACATATTAGTGAAACTTGAATTTTGTCGACAGATTTTCGAAAAATGCTCGTACGAAGTTTTATGAAAATCCGTCCAGTGGGAACCGAGTTATTCCATGCGGACGGACGGACAGACATGACGAAGCTAAGAGTCGTTCTTCGCAGTTTTGCGAACGCAGCTAAAAAAATTCATACGTTCTGCCCACACAGTGTATTTATGTGTTTTGTATGGATCTCAGAACAAACAGCGATTATTTTCCTGTGTAACATTAACTGATTGGTTTTTTAATAACCAAGAAACAGCTTGTTTATTGCGCGGTACGAACTGAGTCTTTTTAAATGTAGCTACTAAATTCTGATTGATCCAAGTGCCTGTAGGTTTGGCGTCATGAAGACATGAGAAAGTGGAGGGCTGCGTATTCTTAATCTCTGCAGTAGATTAAGATACGTGAGCAGCGTTACGCGGGAAGTGATTTACCTAGGGGCAGGTATCTCACATACTTATTGGATAAGGGTCTGTGTGGTCCCCAGAGCAGGTCTGGACGCTTTGTCCCTGTAGCGAGTACAAGTGCCATTCTCTGGTCGTCTACCCCGGAGCCTGGTCAGCATACAAACAGCGCGTGTTACACAGGAAAACTTTTTCATTAAGCTCTTGCAGTTACATTCCCTTTCTGAAACAATTTCCCCTTAATACAAATTCGTTATTATAGTGAACGCGTTTTACCGTGTCCAACCAGAAGTATGTAAATACTCCCAGTACGTCATTATCTGAATTTTCAATTACCGGAAGTGTTTTCTGCGTTTCTGGAATAATCACGCGCCCTACAATTAGAAATCCTCATCTCCTAGTTGCAGGGTAGCTGGTTGTTTGCAGATTTCCCCTAGCGACACGACTGGCGGCTGTTTATCAGAGATAAAAGCACCCTCATGAAGTCTGTCGCTAATGCACGGGGATGGAATAAGAGGCGAAGCTGTTCCTCCACCACGTAGACCCCGGACAGGGTATATATTAGATGTTACCCCCCCCCCCAGCATACTCCGTAGCTGTATGTATTAACCCCAATCCCCGTGGGGAACGCAGAGTTCGTCTTAAAGCGTCGTGTCCTTATTTTAAAAGCCCACTTATAATAACGTCACAGCCCTGACGTTCTCATCATAATGTTACTGTTATACCGGGTGTACTTTATGCGTATATGAAACTGTAGCAAGGTATTTGTTACTCGAGTACAGCGCGATGTCGGTGACTGAGGGGGCGTCTGTGTTAATCGGCGTGTGTAATGTAATGTAAGGTAAGGTAAGGTAAGGTAACGTTCAACCAATCCGTCACGTACCACAGTACAGCTCCAGTAAATATGCCTGTTTTTCTTGGAACTGTGTGTTTTAATTTATCAGACATTGTGCTATAGCGGGTGTGTGAAGTGTAATGATGGTTGTGAAAGTTGAAGTTTCCATGGTGAGAAGTTCGCAGAACCGCAAATTTCACAATTCATATTTCACACCGAAGTTAAAAATTCGTGGAGCCTCATCTGCGCGCCGCTATTCTTCATGTCGCGGTCTTCGGACAGGCGGTGAACGTTACCTGCTGCAGTGCTAGTAACATTACAGAATTTCCATTTTTGAGCTTTTCATATAGAATGTTAGTTAACCCTTTAAAGACGAAGCGTATCTGTTTTATATAAGGACTCAGTGCGTACCGCGCTGTAAACACTCTCCACTTCGGTTATAAAAACCAGTCTGTTAATGTTTTATAAGGCAAAAGTTGCTGTTTGTTCTGAGATCCGTACAAAACACATAAACGCAATGTGGGCACCACGTAGAATTTTTTAATGTTAAACCTGGTTGTATGTAAAGTTACCGCTAGGCTTTAAAAGGTTAAATCCATATTGCCTGAAGTGTGAAAATTTTGCTTGTGCACGCCATGACGGCATGTGGGGGAATGGAGGTATACTTCCACTTATTCTTAACCTCAGAATAGATGGAGGTGAAAGGTCAGTTTCAGCCCTCGGTCGCATTGTGACATCACCGGCATCTGAAGTGTGTTTTAAACACAAATTGTGAACCTGAGGATGACATGAAATATGTCGAAGGATGTAGTTCTACATGATAAATGGAATTTAATTGTGTTTGGACAGATTTTGACTTGATTTATGTTATAAACAACACAAAGGGATGTCATCCTATGTTATTTGTTCCTAGTCTTTAGAGTTTCGAAGCCCGGATCTGTGGGGGGAAGCCCAGTCGAATCTTATGGGCTGCCGCTTACAGCAACTGATCCGGGTTTGCTTGTCTAAGCCGGGAATATGGTTGAAGCTAAAATTTTGTGCAGCATAATAACCTACCAGTGCGTTTTCGTGATAGTAGTCAACTCCACATTCACCATCGCGTTTCTGTCCAGAGTGCCCGGACTACCTCACTAGCCGCGTTTCATTGTTCGAAATAATACAGTTTCGATTAATAAAAAGAGTACAAGAGAAGTGCATTGTAATCAGGAGGCATAACTATATTTTATATAAACCGGATTAATAATCGAAATCTCCAGTTTATGGTCTGGTGTTTGGAGGCACTGCCTCAGATAGATTACCGGTCCCTGACCGGACGCAAAATCCATATGTGTGGATACATGTGTGTGTATATACTGTCAAACACGTACATATCGCCACCCTGACTTAGCGCCCATTGAAGATCACTGTGTTTTGGTGTACAGCATTGTCATCGTGTACGTACCGCAATAAACGGCAGTGGACAAAGGCAGCGCTATATCGCGGTTTGACTTTACACACACACACGCGCACACGCACACACGCGCGCGCGCGCGCACAGAAACACAAAAACACACACGAACAGAAAAACGCACACACACAAACACAGAAACACAGACATACAGACACACAAAGAGAAACACTCAGACACAAACACACACAAACACAGACACACACGAACACAGAAACACACACACCCGCACAAACACAGACACACACGAACACAGAAACACACACACCCGCACAAACACACTCACACACAAATACACACAAACACAAATCCAAATATAGACACAAAACACAGAAACACAAACACAGACACACAGAAACACACACAAGACCGCATTATGCGAGCCTTCAGTGACGTGACGTTAACTTGTTCGTTGTACCTGTGTATGTCGAGCAAAGCACGGGTTCTGGGTGTGCTGGTGGTGGGGCCGTCAGGCGTTGGGTATCATCTGCAGGGAAGAGAGGCGTAAAATAAAGACGAATGATACAGAGAATTGAAACAGTGCGAGCGAACGGAACGCGAATGTGTAAAGTGTTCGGTAGATGTAACCTCGTGGTGCAATGTATGGCCGAGTGAAAGGAAGTGTGTGTGGTTAGACTCGCATCTGCATACACAGAGCTTGGGTGCAATACCGGCGACGCGGGAAAATCTCTATGACGCTTTGCGAAACGAGGCTGATTATTGTATAGTGAAAGGAGGGACCTGCATGGTGTAGCTGAGGCGGCACAATGGCTGGGCAGCCTGAAATTCGATTCCTGGCGGCGGCAAGAGGCTCTTCTGTTGTCCAAAGCGTCCACAGCCACACTGCCCCCCATCCAGTGCGACTGCGGTCTCTTGTCGGGGATAAAGCCGGTCATTCAGGTGTCTGGTGCAGAGATAGGAATGTGTGGAACTGTCCCTCCAGTCGCCCATATGACTGCATGACGTGCTGCTTCACTCTGTAAAGGCTAGTGGTTACTATACATACCACCAGGTTTAACATTAGAAATATTCTGTTTTCCCGTGCACACAGTGTATTTATGTTTTTTGTATCAATCAGAGAACAACCAGCGATTGTATCCCTGTGCTACATTAACTGGTCATTATAAACTCACTGGGTTTGTGTTTACTGCGCGGTATGAAGTGAGTGCTGAAATATAATTCAGGTCAATTAAAGTCTTTGAAGCGTTAATTAAGCGCCGGAAGTACTGTACTAGTGGTGAGGAAACCTGATGGAAAGAGATCACTTGGAAGACATGCGCGTAGATGGGTCATAGTAAAATGTATCTGCAAGAAATGGGTTGGGGACATGGACTGGATTGATGTGGCGGCGCAGTCTAGGGACAGGGGGCGGGTTCTTGTGAATGCGGTAATGAACCTCTGGGTTTCATAAAATAGGGGTATTTCTTGATTAGTTGAGGACGTGTTTGTCAGGAAGGATTCTGCTGCATGGAGTCTGTAACTAGTTTACGTTTACCTCTACAGGTCTGCAGTTTCTTTAAATCAAACTTCTGAGTTTTGTCTCTCGTGAGGTACAAACTTTAACGGGCTCGAAGTAACTATTTTTGACAACCCGATTGTTAGTACCCAAGAGCAAATTTGCTCTCTAGCCACGTGAATTGTTTTGACTTTAGCCTTATCTGGTCATCTAGGCCTAGCTCTCCCAGGGTGCCATTTATCGCCTTATGTTCCCAACAGCGTTTTTGTATAAATTTTTCACCTGCTGTATCCATTCTCAGCCTTCGTGATTTGATAGCCTGCTAAAATCTGATGAAGAGCCCGGATGAGGTGCCTAGTTTCATATGGGCCAAACATACAAAAATGAAGTCTGGGAAAATTAGATTTTGTGAACATAAGATTTTCTTAAATTCTCTGCTGTCGTCTGAATACGAGAAGTTAAGTTTATATAATGTGAAGCCACTTCATTTTACTTATGCAAACATTATTAGTACCATGCGTGAATGGTATGTTTTAAAAAATTCGGGCCGGGCAGTGTCGGGGACACATCCGTTACGTAGAATACGTCAGTGTCATTTTGTGAGAGTGTCGTTTGTGTGTAGTAATTAAACAGTGGTTAGCTATGAATGTCATGTCTTTCGAGGAATTTCATTAGTTTTTACAGATTGCCAACAGTGGTCTGTGATACGAGTCGGCCGCCCGCTCGTGCTGTGGCTCTGTGGTCACTGCGGCCTCCGACGCGGCCCTTACGCCCGCTCCAGCACTCGGTTCTCGACTCGTACCGTCTGTGACCTTTGTAATTTTGGTGAAACCCGACTGCTGTGATAAGGATACAACATAGTCGATCGAATCCATGTTCACATCCATAGGCACCGCTGGCTCCGCGGTGGAAATGCTAGCGCCGACGTTGACGCCGCGCGCAGCAGCTTTGCAACGCTATCTCCAGCGCCATGCTCGCTCGGCGCCGCTCAATGACCCCTCATTTTGTCTGGCATTTTGTCTTCTTTCTTCCAACACCCGAATCTTATATCGTTTTACATATTTTCTTTGCAAACGTTGCGACATTTCGAAGTTAGGTCGAAACTGTTGTCACTTTTTCCACTTTTGCACTGTGTTACGGTTATGAGTTCACTGTTTTTGCATTTTAGTATTGTATAACTCGTTATTACGAATCATTTGAGTGGTTAAACAGGCGTGAGGCCCCTCCGAAAGCTGAGTAATTACTGCTGCAATGGCGGGGAATAGCGTCATTTTTGCCTTGCGCGCTTACGCGCCCTCTGAAGATGAAGATCGCAATAAGTCGCAGTAAGTGTCACGCGTACATCTATGCTCTATCACTTGACACTGTTGCCATGTGCCTCCGACTATTGTACACGTAGCAGTAAGCGTTTGAAATCTGTCGTACTTTCGCTACGCACGATTTTCCCGGAATGACCCCCCCCCCCCCCACCCCCCGATACTACCTGTGAACAAAGACATATTATACGTCAAAACGGGCGTGTAAGANCCCCCCCGATACTACCTGTGAACAAAGACATATTATACGTCAAAACGGGCGTGTAAGAGAAGGAAAATTTTCTGGGCAACTGATTTTTTTCCCGCTGTAATTTCATGCACAACGAAAGCACAATTACAATAACTTCACCGTAGATCGGGAGAGGCCAGCAGTGTGCAGTCGGATAGAAGTCTCACTGTTGGACACTGACAGTGGGTGCCGTCAACCTGTCTGCCCGTTCCACTGATGCTTACGAACTTTCTGTTTCTCAAACACTGTATGCCGTGAGTTGATCTTAAAGCCGAGAGAGGTAAAGCAATGTCAGTTATCTTTTTCAGGAGAAATCTGAGTTGGGACGGCATAAATAGACTACTATTACATTTTTAAACGCGGATATGGGCGGGACGGTACAATAAAGGAATGCAGTATTCATCCATGCGATTAATGAGGTCTGACAAAACCACTTCAGTGTGTTCTCTTCTGCCTGGCATCCTTGTGTGCGATGGGGGAACTGTACTAGGGAATCTGTAATCTTACTGAGTTGTAACTTTTGTTAGATCTTCTTTGTATAACGTTAGTCTCTGTCATTATTTTCGGAATTCATAACAGTTAAAGTATGAAAACCCGAGTTTCGTAGGATAAAATTCCTTTGTGATCCAACGGGATAAAAGCTATGTAGCTTCATGTCGCTCCGAGAGAGGAATGAGTGCAAAGTTAAACCCATAATTTATATTTTCTACAGGATGTTTTTGTACAGGATGTTTTTATACATGATGTTTAACTAATTTGTTTTTATACAGGGTGTTTATAACTTTTCGTACTTGAGAATAGTAGGTTGAAACTGTAGAAACTTTTGTTCTGTTGGACATAGTTCAGAATGAGGTGAAAGAACGTGTGATAAAACTAGGACAACAAAAAGAAATTGCTGTGAAGTTATCGTATATGGTGTCATAGGACACACAACAGTTGGCAGTTTGTTGTAGGTCAGTGATAGGGGCTGGCAGGTTCACGAGGCACATCTGCTGTGGGAGGTTTCACTGAAGAAACGCTTCCTGCAGTTATTGAATATTTCAGCATTCATCTGCAAATGTCATCAGTTGTACAGGCATTTCTGTATTGAATTTCTTATGTGATTAAGCCTTTTGTGTTTGATCAGCGCTGTGACATCAGAAACAGTTGTGTAATACACCATGCAGGCGCTTAAAACCCACTACGTTTTTCTTCTTTTACTCTGAAAATTTCCTGTGAATTGTAGGTAAGAATTGCGAATATATTACACAATGCATTATTCGTCTGTTTGTATTATTTTGTTATTTATCCTAATTTCCGGGCACGTGCCTGGTATGGGATATAAGTGAGGACCACAAATAGGACAATAACCCGTGGAGTATTACATCAACGACCTATGCCCTTTCGTGGACTGATGGTGCTTTCGGGTAGACATCGTGGTAATACATGCAGATTAATCGATGCTGGTATGGAGGCCGACACAGAAGTAGGCTTAAATGCAAACAAGACTAAACATGTGTAAATGAGTGTCTGATAGTGGGGTGTTGCGATCTTTGGGTGTAAATGCAGTCGCAAATGGGTGCATTGTACCCTGGGATTATAGAATAATGAATATTGGGTAATAGTGGAATTATAAATGTCAGAGGAAAGGTAAAGAACTGAGAGGAGACATCAGTTGGGGAGACCTTGTTATAGACGGAAGGTATAATGAAGTTGTTCCTATCCTGTAGAAATTGAGTATGGGGTTTTGGACGTAGGTCACTTGGCTTAGGATAGCTTCCATGTGTGCCTGTTAGGAAGACGCTAATAAATATTCTGTTAAGACGTGTGGGAGTTTCATAATGATTTCGGTAAGTGGTGGCCGCTTATGCATTTACTTAGCTCATTCTAGCTGTGTGTCACTTTTGGAATTGTGCCCTGAACCGTTGAATATGTCAGTCGGGTATCAGTGCGGTCGGCGGGTGGTGCCATGTTGAAGCGAACTTTGTGACTTGATTATGATTAGATGGCGCGGTAGAGACGTAGGCTTGTCACCATGGCGACGCACTGAGCCGGGTACCGAGGGTAGTTTCACAGAGCGTGGCGTTTGATGTAACCCCTTGGTACATTATACGGTATTACTTGTTTGAACATTAATAAGACAGGTAGTGAAGCCCTACGTAACATCGAGGCGTGTTCGTGTAACCACTGTTGTCGTGGAAAAGCAGTAAGAGTTGCATATGCTGAGTATGTGTGTCTGCAGCCTTAGTTATCCAGCATGCAAAGCGCATGCGCCGTATTATATTGTCATTTGTGGCCTGTCCGGCTCTACCATATGTTTTCACGTTATCTCACAAACGGCACGATTTTTGGGGGAAAAAAGTTATTGAACATAAAATGTGTTTTGATTTTCTCTGCAACTTTCGTGTGAAACGTTTCTCATTCTAAGAAGAATTCGGCGAGATATCGTGCATGTATATAGCTCTTAACGTAAAGTACCCGTTATTCCTATCAGATTTTAATGAAACTTGAATTTTATCGACACATTTTCGAAAAACATTCAAATGTTAGATTTCATGAAAATCCGTCCAGTGGGGGCTGAGTTGTTGCATGCGGAGTGCCAGGAACAGACAGGACGAAACTGTCTGATTTTCACAGTCGATTACTTCCGTGAACAGTTTTGACCTTTTCTTCTTCTCCTCCTCCTCCTCCTCCTCCTCCTCCTCCTCCTCCTCCTCCTCCTCCTCCCTGGGTACGCTGAACTTTGCTCGGAGGTACGCAATGAAGGTTGAAACGTATTTAATGAATTTCGTACTTTAAGCGGGCCTTACCACGCCAAAGGCGTTAATCGCCGGCTTCTCACTTCTGAGCTTTGTGGTGAACAAAGTGGCACTGTCGCATATTTTTCTCACTATTTTCCCCTGTTAGTATCATCCCGCGAATGCTCAGTGTTCATCGTAATACTGCTGTTATCAGAAGGACAAGCGGGCGAAGCCTGCGAACCCTCAGAGAAAATAAGTGGCCTTTCAGATATCGCTGAGAGTTGGACTGTGTTTCACACAGTCACACGTTGCAGAAATATTGTACATTGTAACCGTAATGACAGCGGCTGTCGATGTCTGTCGTGGTCTTTTTTAACGATGGTTTTCAAACTGTATTGTTTTTGTCGAGTCCAGTAGTACGATTATTTTCAGTTATGATTCGGGAAGGACGCGGCTGTGACCAGTTAAGACTCCACGAATTTCGGGAAATATAAGGTACGTTTCCCTAAGCAGCATTGATTCTTTGTCTTAGTGAAGGAACAGGCTGTGGTGTATGTGAAGTACGAAATGTATCTTATCCGTACTTACCCTATGTAATGCACGCGATGACTGAGTGAGTGAGTCATACCAGGGTTGCTATGGTTAAGATGCAGCTCGATTTTATGTGCCGTCAGAAGCCAGGGTTTCCACGATGTTAGGCGAGTAGGTGTTTGCTCGTGAATATTATGTCATGCCCACGCATGATGGGAAATACTTAATGTATAATAAGTAGGATTTACAATACCGTGATCGCGGTAATTTTTGCGGTATTCAAATACCGGTATTGATACAAAAATACCGGTTTTTCGGTGCTAATAAAAATAATTGTTTATGATTTATTCACATAAATGTTATAAAATCGACAACAATAAGTCATTAATAGTAGCATCCAGCATAGAATCAGAAAGGGTGTTTTCTGCCGCTAATCAAATATGTACCAAAATTACATACATTTTAAACGATAACATTGTTTGTTGCGTATGTTTCCTAAGGGGCACACTTTATTCGTACAGGTAGTGTGGATGCTTAAACTTAACTGAAATTTGGACTATTAAAATGCATAATTTTTGTTTTTAGAATAACTGGATTTTTAATACTTCTCAGAATATTACTGTAATAGAAGTTTGATTTAAAACATAAATTCAAGAAATTACTTGTTTTTTTTTCGTACATCATTGCACCTGTCATCAAAATTTATTGAGAAAAATTTATTTTTGGAATACCGGTATTCCCTTCCCGGTTTTATAAATTAAAAATACCGAAATACCGGTATTGAGATTTTGACTGGTCTTGTGAGTCCTCACAATAAGCATTGTGTGACTGAGTGAGTCTCACCCATGTCAAGGCTGTTATGAGTGTAGTCGATAGATGACATTTCCTTTATATTGTACCTTGAATTTTTCCAACACACATTCACACGTTGCTCATATTCACTCTGTAACAACCCTATACGCTATATATATTCACTCCACACGGAAGAACCTCCATCAGCCCTTCTACATACGCACGAGACCAAAATATTGTTAAATTATTGTTTTATACAACAGCAACTGATGTACCCCCTGATGATGAACCAGTGAGGTCCGAAACACGTAGGAGTAAAGTGTTTTAAATACAATCGAACCCGGTAATAACGACATCGGATTATACGACACCTCGCCTATAGCGTCAGGTATTGTGTGGTACCAATTAATTCCTCGCTGTTAACCTTAACGTTATACTCCTGGGTTATAACAACACTCGTTTATAACGACAGAAAATATTCAGCCCGTTTCGTGACGTTATAACCGAGTTCGACTGTATGTTAGTGTGAATCGCATGACAGTTTTGAATTTATTGGTTAATATTACAAAAATTGTTCTATATTCCTCGTTTTTCTCCTGTCAGAAACGCTGGTTTTCAGCTGTGTGTAGAAGAAAATTATGATTTCCTGCCTTTTACTGTAACGACGTTCGCGGGCTTTGTGGATGGACATACGCCATGGTTTAGCGCCCGATGATTGTGTAAAACCCGTCACATTACGGTCCGGTTTCTGGTTGCGCAGTGTTTAGGCGAGTTTGAAGGTTTAAGGCCTTGCCATAGATCAGGCGGGTTAGTCGCGGGCACTTAGGTTCTATCCACTCTGTTTTAAATTTGTGGTGGCGGGGGACGCGTTTTTCCTCATATACCCGTACTTCGGGTTCACCCTGCAGTATCATGGCATTTGCTTTTTGGATGAATGTATCGATGGCTGGAATGATCATGAATAATGAGTCAAGGTGAATTTCAGATGAATCTACTGTCAGACGTCTGAAGGTTTTGTGTGTGTACAGGATAGCCTGGGAAAAATTCGGGCGATTTACAGTCAGAAGGCGTGGTCTTCCGGTATTCATATCGGCTTGCTACCTTCGTGCTTTGTACTTATTTAGTGCGAGGACGGGTCTGGCCCTTACGCGGTCTCAGTTTTTATCTCCTAGGCTGGTTCGGTATTTTGTCGACCTTGTTAGATGAGATATTACACAGTTGAGAGGCCGCTTTGAAACTTGAAGGAGATGTTAGAGTGTTAGCAGACGCTTTTAGTTTGAGGGTGGAGAGTTTGTGAGACGGTCTGCAGTGTTTCGCGGAGAATTTTAATACACGAAACGCACGTAAGTTCTCGTTATTTAAGAAATACCTTAGGAAGTGCAGAGGTTTGCATTGCATTGAGCGTTGGGTGCGCCAGTAGGAGGCTGTAGAGATGCTAGGTGCGGCACGGAAAGTGTTTGCTGGCTTCAGGCTGTTTTGCCTTACTTTGTATATTCTCCACAGTTGCTCCCAGCGTTGGTTATGTACACTCACGACAGTAGAAAGTAGGTTACTGTGGTTGCTGTTGTAACCAGGCCTGTGGAGTCGGAGTCGGTAAAAATGTACCGACGCCGACCCTGACCTCAATCTAAAACCTTATCTAGATACTCCAACTCCAGAGCCCTGATAGCTACAGTAACCATTAGCCTTGTACTTAAATACAGGTTATAAGCCTAAAAAGTAGCCTGATGATACACGTGGTGGTGATGAAACGTCTTATAGGTTTACCGTTATTAATACATACTGAGCTTTTATGAAGGAGTCGGGAGTTTTAAAAATCGAGGAGTCGGAGTCGGAGTTTTAAAAATCGAGGAGTCGGAGCCGGAGTTTTAAAAATCGAGGAGTCGGAGTTTTAAAAATCGAGGAGTCGGAGCCGGAGTTTTAAAAATCGAGGAGTCGGAGCCGGAGTTTTAAAAATCGAGGAGTCGGAGTTTTAAAAATCGAGGAGTCGGAGTCGGAGTTTTAAAAATCGAGGAGTCGGAGTTTTAAAAATCGAGGAGTCGGAGTTTTAAAAATCGAGGAGTCGGAGTCGGAGTTTTAAAAATCGAGGAGTCGGAGTCTGAGTTTTAAAAATCGAGGAGTCGGAGTCTGAGTTGGAGCTTTTCTGTACCGACTCCACAGCCCTGGTTGTTACTGTGGCTACTGCTGTTACTGTGGCGAGCGTTGGTTAATTTGTCGGGTCATTCGCATTAGTATAGGCTAAGAGTAGCCTTTATTATAGGTTCGATACGATGTCGGCGTAATGGCGCCTGATAATTGTGTTAATTGAATGTCGAAGTGTTCGTTGGGACATATTTTTGTTCTGTTGACAGTTTGTAAGGTAAAGCTAAGCAGTCCCATTACAGGCCTGGACAGGCCCTGAAGGTGCCAGGAGGTTGAGGCTACCCGATTTCTAGACATTCGGCACATGAAGGTGGTAAGGTTTGTCAGCCCTGCGCACCAGGCGCTTTTATCCCCAAAGACATATTCCTGGTACTCATTTCTGTTAGAGGCTAAGTCGACCCCAGGGCCATAGTGCATCTGGAAGGATTATGTTAATGAATAATTTCAATGACACCCTCGGGACTCTAACCCGCGACGTTTCGGCTTGTTGCACAGTGCGTCAACCAACAGCGCCATCGCGTGCCCATTGACTCTTTGTACTCTCAGTAATTTAACTGTTGTTAAATCTGTTACATCTCGGTTAGACTGGTGGCTGGTCTCGGTCTTGACAAAAGAGGAATCGGGGTTCAAGTCGAGACATGCTAGGGACTTTTGTTGCTTCGTCAGCGTTCATACCGGCTCTGGGGCCCGTAGTTTCCTGTCTGCTGGGTACCGGGGGTAAGTCTTAAGCTGACCACTCATTTCCATATAGTGGCGAGGTTAAGAATACATGGAGCTGTATCTCTGTTCCCCCTATAAGCCTTCATGGCGTGGTACGTAGGGCTGATTAAGCACAGGAACAACTTTACTTTTATGATTGTTAGGTAATCGGGACACGTATAAGGGAGGGCAGAGTTTCAGAAGTTGCACCAGCTCTGTGGAGTCGGTACACAAAAGCTCCGACTCCGACTCCTCGATTTTTAAAACTCCGACTCCTTCATAAAAGCTCAATACGTATTAACCCTTTAAAGACGGAACGTATCAGTTTTATATAATGACTGAGTGCTTACCGCGCTGTAAACACTCTCCACTTCGGTTATAAAAACCAATCTCTTAATGTTTTATAAGGCAAAAGTTGCTGTTTGTTCTGAGATCCGTACAAAACACATAAACGCAATGTGGGCACCACGTAGAATTTTTTAATGTTAAACCTGGTGGTATGTAAAGTTACCGCTAGGCTTTAAAAGGTTAACTAATGGTAAACCTATAAGACGTTTCATCATCGCCACCATGTGAATCATCAGGCTACTGTTTAGACTTATAACCTCTATTTAAGTATAAGTCTAATGGTTACTGTAGCTATCAGGGCTCTGGATTTGGAGTATCTAGATAAGATTTTAGATTGAGATCGCTGTCGTAGAGTCGGTACATTTTTACCGACTCTCCGACTTCGACTCCACGGCCCTGATTGCAAGTTTTCGAGCGTTTTGGCCGGGAAACTTGCAAGAACGCAGTGTAATGACCAGTTCAAGAACCGATACGTGGGGAGTATATAAACCTTACGGTGAACTACATAAAACGATTACATATTTTGTGCAAATGAAAGGTATAGTCTAGGCTTAAAAATTACGCCCAGAAGGGGCGTGAAGGAACTGAGATCATGCTGGGCACAGAGGTTAGTCTGTCCAGGGCAGGAGCCCCCAGTGTCCGTTGGCTAAGAGCGCGGCTGGAATCCACAGCTGGTCTGAACGCAGCGTCGAAGTTAATGGTCCAGCGGCGATCTGTCATCGTGTGTGTAGTTGCATGCTGGTTGCTGTTCCTGATTATTTTCAGTATGTATGTGTTCTGGGAAATTGGTGTAGTGTTTATTTTTTACCCTCTAAATTACTAAGAGAGAGAGAGAGAGAGAGAGAGAGAGAGAATAGTGAAGAGCAAGTGAGTAGTGAGAGTCACTTTTATGTGGTGACTGGGGGTGGGGGGGGTGGGGTTAGAAGGTTTGCCTTCTTCGCCTGCTCGTCCTTCTGCAAGCAGCAGTATGAAAACGAAAACGTATGAAGAGTAAGACGTCACAATGGTGACAGTGGTAGCTTGAAATAAGGGCCACTGAATTTTAAACACACTAATGCTATTATCGCTGAATTTGGAAATGTGACTTAGTTACTTTAAATCTTTTAAATTTTGTTGAACTTAAATCGGGAGAACTGCATGAGAAGCGTGTAGTAGCAGCTTGGAACCCTGGCAGCCATATCAGCTTATGCTTGAAGACAGACTTCAAATACTAAGATCAACCTGAATAATACAGGTTCAATCCGTACCGCGCAGTAAATACATTCCGTCTCGGTTATAAAAACCGATCCGTTCGTGCTGTGTAGGGAAATAATCGCTGTTTGTTCTGAGATCCGTACAAAACACACAAATACACTGTGTGGGCAGAACGTAGAACTGGTGAATGTTGAACGCATTGATGCAGAAGGTGACTGCAAGGCTTTAAAGGTTTAGCGACGTCACATGGAATGCGATTATGACCTTTAATGGTGATTATTGATTATGAATCTCATTGCAGAGTTTCGCTGTGTTTCATGTAGGATGCTACACTCTGTAGCCAGGAATTCCGGCAAAGAGTGAAATCAGTGATTACGAGGTTCGAACTCCGACATATCTGATCAAGTGGGAATGCGACGTCGCGGAATTAAAGGCGTCTTAATCTAAAGATTATCTGCTTTGGGCCGAACACTTATTTTCGCGTGCTGCTAGCACCAGAACCAAAGACGCCCTCTGCAAAATACCGGCCGAAAATGCAGTTACGTCTGACAGATGGGGTACCTCCCCTTCCACCCCTCCCCCCATTGCATAATGGCGGCGCGACTTTATGATATTTATGCTTTCCGTAGATGTCCTCACCAAATGAATCTTGATAAATGTTTCCGCAGGATATTGCCGGGGTATTAAAGTAGTGGTCAGTGGCAGTTGCCGCGCGGTCTAAGGCGTGGGCCTGCGGCTGTTCGCTTGCTGGGATTGTGGGTTCGAATCCCGCCGGGGGCATGGATGTTTGTCTCTTGTTGAGTGTTGTATGTTGTCAGGTAGAAGTCTCTGCATCGGGCTGATCACTCGTCCAGAGGCGTCCTACCGAATGTGGTGTGTCTGAGTGTGATCGTGAAGGCTCGATAATGAAGAGGCCCTGGCCCACAAGGGTTGTTGCGCCATGGGGGGGGGGCAATTAAAGTGGTGACTTAGATCACTTGGCTAGTTGGCGTGAGGGGGAAGAGGGAAGCTGGTAAACGCGGAAGCGAGTGCACACAGCTCCAAGCGTGTTCCGAAAGGCATGTAGTGAATCCAGCCTTGATGTGCTCCAAACACAGTAAATGTTTTTGAAACACGTATAACGCTGCCTGGCCGTTCCGTGGTGAGCCACGCAGTGGGCACGCCATACCGACTGCAGCTGTGTATAGTATTACGGAGAGAGCATTGCAAGTGATGCTAACAGAGGAATCGCGCTGCGTTTCGTAGATTTAAGTGCCGCGAGTGAGGGAGTCGACGGAACCAATTTATGTAAAAGCCCTTTTTGTATAAAACTGCTACGTGTTACGACCCGTAACAGTCGTCGTCAGGCAAGAATGTGCGAAAGGTCTGTGCTGAAGACTTAAAAGTGTTATTTGTGTGATCCGCCAAACAAGAATAAGCCCTAGTAAGCTGAAGAATGCATGAAAAAACACAAACGACATCCAGGCAATTATACTGGGATACAATTCAATCCAGAAAAAGTTATTGAAAATTACTTATTGCCGCGTATTTGTAGTCCTTCACGCTTCTACCTGCTTGTTCACAGCAGGTGTCGAGGGTTTTTATTTTCACTTGATCACACTCAGACACACACCACATTCGGTAGGACTCCTCAGAACGAGCGATCGGCCCGTCGCAGAGACCTCTACCTGACAACACAAACACTGTACAAGAGAAAAACATCCATGCCCCCGGTGGGATTCGAACCCGCGATCCCAGCAAGCGCTCGGCCGCAGACCCACGCCTTAAACCGCGCGGCTGCTGGGATGGGCCATTGTCGTGTAAATAATTTATAATCAGCTGTGCGTGACCCCAAGGTCAAAATAGTTTTTTGTGTAGAGATGGAAGTAAAATTATAGAGCTAAATGTAATACAAGACAGTGGCAACGAAGCAAGACTTGGATTTTTACTACATTTTTACTAAATTTATTTTTGGGGAAAAGGGGATGTTATCGTTATACTATTTTACGGTAAAAGAACTTTGAATATGGGGAAATACATTTGATGATATTAACAGAACCACAAAAATGTGAAGAAAAAATTTTTAGATGTTATGTAATCAAGACTGTAGATAGGTGGTCTCAATGCACTAATATGAATTGTAATAAAATAATTTGTGAGGAAGTAGAATTTTGAGTGTTCACCAGCAACCTTTCACGCATTGTTGCCTGATGATGACTATCAGGGGTTGAAACATGTACTTTTTTTATACAAACGAGCATCGTTACTAGACATACAATTAACCCTTTAAAGACGAAGCCGATCTGCTTTATATAAGGACTCAGTCCGTACCGCGCAGAAAACACTCTCCACTTCGGTTATAAAAACCAATCTCTTAATGTTTTAGAAGGCAAAAGTTGCTGTTTGTTCTGAGATCCGTACAAAACACATAAACGCAATGTGGGCACCAAGTAGAATTTTTTAATGTTAAACCTGGCGGTACGTAAAGTTACCGCTAGGCTTTAAAAGGTTAAACAACGACTTCCTTCTTTCACATCCTTTCCAGTAGGCTTAAATTATTTACGAATCATTCCGTCATTGGATGCCCTGTAGTCTTGTGTGGCTCTGCTATGCTAGCAGGATAAGCGCATCTCGAGTTGCTCGCCTCCTTCCATCCCCATCCTGCGCTATTTTGTCTCCAATTAACAATTTCCGTCTTTCCTATATCATTAGCCCTGTCGTCCAGTCGTCTTTAAATACGAGTAAACCAAGAACAGTAGGCTGTTACATAACGAAGGCAGAAATGGATAGCTCAGTTAAGTGGAATGTGCGTATAGTCCTTCTTATAGTCCATACCGACTCCATGGGCCACAGAGCTTCTTATCCAGTGGAAATGGACGTTTTTTCGCCCTAGGATAAAGTGACCTGTATATGGAAGCCGACCACTCGACTCTGTTTAGTGTTGAGGTTAAGTTCCCTGCAACGTACTTACGGCGTTTTTCATCCTCCTCCGCCTCCTCCTTCCAAAGGGCCTGTCTTCTTAACCTCCGGATGCACCGCAGCCGTAGGCTTATTGTGCAGTACCGACGGCATTTGTCTGAAAGACAGTTTTAACTGTATGCTGTAATTCTTAGTGTTGTAAAATGCGAGGCATGGACTTTTTCCATCGTCACTGATTACACAAACACGACGTTTCGAAAGTAGACAGCTTTCGTCTATATTTGCACTATAATCTTGAGAAAAATTAACAATCTAAACGAACCAAAGGCCTACGAAGTCATACGCGAGAGACGAAACATTCCAAACCTCTGAACTGATCGAGTTTTGTATACACTGTTTTTATATTTAGAGGTTTGGATTGTTTTGTCTGTCACGTACGAATTTATATGTTTTGGTTCCTTTCGATTGTTACTTTTTCTCAAGATTGTAGTGCGCCTGAAGACGAAAGCAGTCTGCTTTCGAAACGTCGTGTTTGTGTACTCAGTGACTTTGGAAAAAGCCCAAATACACATCAGTGATACCTCGCAAGAAACAAGTTTGTTTTTGGGCTGCATTGGATACCCCTTGTATATCTGGGAAGCAATTTAGAATAACTGTTCGAAAGTATCTTTGTTAGAGAAGAATGCTGGAAATTTAATTGCGAAGTTTAAACCGTCTTATTCTAAGCATACCATCTCAAGTTTAGGAAGGCCGCTTATAGCGACAACTAATTTTTAAGCGTCTCTCTCATCCCCCCTCGCGTAAGCCGTCTCTCCATCTGCACAGCTCATTAGCATGGCTGTTGCATTTGTAATGTTCTAATGAGCACTCAGGGGTGCCTCCGCTTCCGTTAGTGGCAAAATGTCAGCCGTCGTTCCTTGTTAGTAATACGTTCATGAAATTTTAATTAGGGCGGCATGCGTTATGTGGCAGAGGGGAACGTCCGGACCGTATTCGGCAATGCTGGCAACCTCTGGCCTGCCGGCCTTGTCAGTGTGAAAGTACGGGAAGAGAACTTAACGCACGTCAGATTCGTGTACCTGGCCCTTTAAAGCGCAGTGGTTACTTCATGCACAACCAGCTTTAGCGTTAAAAAATTCTACATTTTGCTCACATAATATTCGGATGTGTGTTTCTGTATTGTATGTTGTCTTGTTTACCTGTCTTATTGTCTTGTATACCTGTCTTACTGTCTTGTATACCCGTCTCATTGTTTTGTATACCTGTCTCATTGTTTCGTATACCCGTCTCATTGTTTTGTATACCTGTCTCATTGTTTTGTTTACCTAGGTCATTGTTTTGTTTACCTGTCTCATTTTTTTGTTTACCTCTCTGTTTTGTATACCTGTGTCATTGTTTTGTATACCTGTCTCATTGTTTCGTATACCGGTCTCATTGTTTTGTATACCTGTCTCATTGGTTTGTTTACCTAGGTCATTGTTTTGTTTACCTGTCTCTTTTTTTTTTGTTTACTTCTCTGTTTTGTATACCTGTGTCATTATTTTGTATACCTGTCTCATTTTTTCCGTTTATACTCGTTTTATAGTGTTATTCGCTTTATGATTATTTTACTCTTTGTATGTTTCGCTTTCAGTCTTGTGTGTTCTGTGTTTTTGTATTGTTTTGTGTATTGTTTCTCGTTATGTATACAGTTGTTTCTTTTCTATTTGTATACAGTGTACGGACCACTGCCACCGGGTGGAAATCCAATTGCAGTTAATAAATATCGTATATCACATAAAACATGACAGTTCGAGTTGTGTTTATGACACAATTGCAGTTTAATAACCAGCATTGCAACGACTTAGTCGTCATGCGTCAAGAAACACCTGGTGAAAGACAGGGTGGTTTAGCGAGCGGATATTAACGTTAGCCCGTGATATGGGTAGTTCATTTCTAGTTGTTTTTATTACAAATTATTTTCTTCATACTTAGGTGTCGTTATGTGTGTTATTGACATGAACTTGTCTTGGGGGGAGGGGGGAATTTCTCTCCTCAGGACCGATTAAAATTTATGACGTGGGAAGTAATGTGAAATTAATTTTAGTTTGACGAGTTTTCGTCTTACGAACAGAGAAATTAGTGAAATCTGAACAAAAAGAGGGGCCGAATGATTTTTGGGCTTCAGTATTGGATTCAGTTTTGAAAACATTTTCAACACAACCCTTTCATACATTTAGCGCCTGGTACTGTTTCCCATTTCTTGCGTTGTAGCGGACTGACAATCGTGGAATGATCACTCGATTTCCCGTACGTCGTACTTGTGATGAGTACCCCAGTGGGTATTTTGCCAGCAAAGCAATGCAGATCACCTTTATCAATTATCAGTGCCCTGAAGGATGAACGTTTTGACTCCCAAGCGCATTGCTCGTGTCATGGCCAGAATGCGGTAATAGATGTTCAGTTGTACAATATAGGCAGTTGTCCTTCCCGATCTCCTGACTTCTGCACTATTGGAAACACGAATACAGGAGCGTGTTTTGTGTGTGATATATGAGTTTCTTACGTTGGTGACCATGAAGATTACTGTAACACGAGGTGACACCTTATAGTCTGGTACCGACGTTTCGGAGGAGCGTGTAACCACCATCTGCATGACATAAGGTAGGCCTGTCTGTAGTGTAGTAAGCTTCTGTGCACCAGATTTCTAGAACCAAGGTGGCGTCGTGTCTATAGTAACCGGGCTACTGGATTGGCGATCCGGGGTTTGATTTTTTGTAAGAGCAAGAATTTTTTTCTTCTGCAAAAGGCTCAGATCGAATGTGGGGCACATCCAGCGTCCTCGTCAATGGGTTTCAGAGGTTTTCCCGGGGGTTAAATGGCTGTGGCTGGAATTTGACCGCTCACTTCCATCTTGTGTCGAAGTTAAGTGTGAGGTGGAGCTGTACCTTAAGGCGTCGAAAGGGACAACTGTCAAAACACATTCCGATCTGCACAGTAACATAGACGTGTGGGCTGTAAATTGAAGCCCGCTTTCTGGTTTTGATATTGCCTGTGGGGTGTGTCACCCTCCACTACAAATCCGTTCCTATGGTAACAGCAATACGCGAACACGTGTGTTTGACATTAAAGCCACGAACGGTGACGGGGCGTTGTGCTGCGCGGCATATGTTTTGGTTTCATTCGGGCTTCCCCTTCTTTCACTTTGATAATTCACACGTCATTGGCGGCATGACTGTACTACGGACTGGACGATCCGGGGTTCTATTCCTGACAGGGGAAGACATTTTTTCTTATCTCTGAGTCGCCAAGTCGGCTGTGGCGTCGAGCCAGCCTCCTATTCAATGGCTATCATGGGTTCTTTACGCAGGGGTAAAACGGCCGGGGGGTGAAGCTGACTTGTCACCTCAATATAATGCCGAGGTTAGGAATGTGTGAAGCTACTCCTCTGCCTCTCGCATGGCGTGCACAGGGATTTCCTTAGGTTCTCGGGCTTATTTGAGGAATTTATAATTGTGGATGAATCATTGCTGATGGGAAGATATAGTTACTGGTATTACGCCTCTCATCAACAGTGCAGCCAGCGTGCCTCCGGGATCGATGTCGTAATGATGGAATTCGATATTTCCCGGTGCCGCTGTCTGAACGCCCATTAAAGCACAAGCTGGTATTGAAATGCTGTTTGCATAACGCCGCCACTGGCGTTTTCCTTGACTGCGTATTTCAGGGGTGTCAAACGCTCAATGGTTTGCCATTTAATGACTAAGTGAAAGTGCTTTCCTATCCAGTGATTCCCAGTTTCCGATAGAGCACTGCTTTTTTGGAAGGTTCCCAGGCTTCTCCCGTTTGTCCTTTTGGTAAGAGCAGCGTGTAGGTGAGGATGAGTATGGAGCATTGGTGGAATTGTACTGACAGGGGAGAGCTGAGGTACCGGGAGATAACCCTTTCCCAGTGCCAATTCGTCCATCTCAGATCTCATATGGACCGAACCCGGGCCTCCGCAGTGACAGGCCGGTGACTCGGAGCCATGTCACGGCCGTTTAAAGACTAAATTCAAGGTGAATTGTAGTTAAAGATCCATTCCGTACCGCGCAGTAAGCACTCTCGGTTACAAAAACCAGTCAGTCAGTGCTGTGTAGGGAAGTAACGGCTGTGTGTTCTGAGACCCATACAAAACACATAGATGTATTTTATGAGATTAATTTAGATTGATTTTTATATGTTAAAGATAGTTATACGTAAAGTACAGCTAGGTCGTGGAAAGTTCAATGCGGGGATTTAGTTTTTAAAATGGGAGTCCAGCCGGCCATATTGTGTTCGGCTGCTGAACAAAATGGCGGCTGACATTTGTAAACCAAATTACATTTAGTTCACTTCGCAGTGAGAAAGCGGCTGAAACAGTATTGATACGTTATCAAAACCAGCTTGTTTTATTTGCGGCTCTTAATTCTTTAGAATTAGTATTAGATCACATTTACCTGCCAGGTCTCTTGACCTTCATCACTTAACCCTTTAAAGACGAAGCTTATCTGTTTTATATAAGGACTCAACGCGTACCGCGCTGTAAACACCACTTCGGTTATAAACACCAATCTCTTAATGTTTTATAAGGCAAAAGTTGCTGTATGTTCTGAGATCCGTACAAAACACATAAACGCAATGTGGGCACTACGTAGAATTTTTTAATGTTAAACCTGGTGGTACGTAAAGTCACCGCAAGGCTTTAAAAGGTTAAAATAATTTGTGTGTCGACTGTAATGTTATTGGCCGTGTTTCTAACGTGTATTGTGATACCTGGCGTGTAACTGGAACGAGCAAATATTACGGTATCTTTAGAACTGGTAGCCATCTCGTTCAATATACAAAACTGTGAAGGAAACTGTAAGCTGATATATGTGCACTGTTCTGGGATATTACGCAGCGTAGGGTCGTAATTCTGTACCGCCGTTTCAGGACAACCTATCGGTTCGATCTTAAAGGGTCAGACCTCTTCGACTTTTTGGCCCTTGAAGATGGGGCCGATAGGTTGTCCCGAAACGTCGGCACAGAATTACCACTTTACGTTGCGTAATATCCCAGAAGAACGCGGATCTCATCTACAGTGCGGCAGAAAACTGAAATCACGAATAAACTTCAAGTTGTCACAGTATCCTAAACGAAGTGTAGGGAAATATGAAGATCTGTTTGCATATGTCTTATAACCGCTCTGCGCGGTACGACAGTTTGTTGGGTATCAGAATTTATATTTGACAGACAGGACAAATTTTCTTAGATTTCGTAATTTTGTTTAAGGGTAAAAAAGAAGTTGTAACCCCTTTGTACACCAGGTAGAGGGGACAATAGAGTGTCAGTTTATGTCGAGGGTAGCAAGGTAACATGGTCGCCGTTCGTCAGTGTCAAAATGTATGGAACTTTTTGGAACAGTCGAATTTCACACTTTGACAGTTTTCGGACGTTTAAATCTTGTGAGGGTGAAGACCATGTTAGTCACGCTTGCACGTTAAGAAAAACCAGTAAGACGCGTGTTAAGGGTTTACACGAGTTGCGGCACGGGCAACATAGTTAAATTATTATCAGCCAAGGACGTGATAGTATTCATAATTTTAACTTTTTGGACCTATTGGGAAAGAGCAACATTAAAATTTAGCCAATGATAGACAGTGATAGAAATTTGAGAGCTGGATGAATTTGGCCGGGATACGAGCGACCGCGTTCTGACGCCGAAGGGGGGGGGGGGGGCAGTTCGAACCCTGAAGTCATTGCGTAAGGTAAGGCAATCCCTTGAGGTCGAGGCTCCCAGATTTCTAGACAATCTACACATGAAGGTGGCAGGTTGTCAGCCATACGCACCGGCCGCGTTTACCCCTCCAGGAAATATTCCTGGTACTCATTTCTGTTAGAGGCTGAGTCGACGCCAGGGCCATAGTGCGACCGACAGGATTATGCCAATGAAAAAATCCACTGACACCATCGGGAATCGAACCCGCGAGTCTGTAAAGACGCATGCAGTAAATTCTAAAGATGTTTACTTACATGACGGCTTCCAGTTTCCGTTTACTTGTTCATTCATGTCGCACTGTAAAAGGCCAGACGGCGCTAGAATACAGTACCTTCCTGAACAGTGTGAAGCTGTTGCGTCACGGTGCCGGGGAGCTACTTCCTTCTTTTGTTTCTGCCTCTCCAGTGTTTCTGTCGTTTGACACTGTCACCTTTGTGACCGAACTTCCAATTTTGTCTGTCCTGTTCTAATGTGTTGCCGAACAAACAGCGAGTATTCCCCCTCTACGGTATCTACCCGTGGGTCTTTGTGATGCAGACGCGGCGTGCTCTCTTTGACTTGGGAACTGAATTGTTACATTGTTATCCAGATGACATTTACATGTGGCATGCATATAGCGTCTGGTAAACAAAGAGAAAACTTTGAGAAATAAAAACCCGCTTTAGTTCATATCAACACATTGTGTGGAAACAGTGGGCCAGGAAAACATTATTTTGGTGTTATACTGGGTTTATAACTGGAATAAAATTATTTTAAATTCGTCACATTATTAATTACATGTCAGTGTTAAACACGTGGCTCCATGTTTCGGTACAAGCGTACCAACTTCAGGGAACGCGATATGCCAGGTTTAAAACCAACTGCCAGTGACAAGCCACTATCTACGTGGTTCCACAGTCTGCAGTAGGATCCGTTGTTGATGTCATTTATGTATAAAAGTTAAAACTTTTACTGTCTTTTTAAATGTTATGGTTAAAATATGATTAAAATATTCTTAAATAATAATATTATTTGTACAAATTAAAATTATCATTTGCAGCTGCTAGTTGAAACTTCTGGTTTGTGTGATTACGTGTTGCTGGTGTCTAGTGCGTATCTCAATCCAAAGTGGATCCTGTCCCTGTCTTTATGCTCTGTCGTGTATCGGAAGCAGTAGAGTAAAATGTTTATACACACACATTCTTCCGAAAGCCCACCAGCGAAAAGAGACTGAAGAATTTGTGTCACGTGTTAAAGAAATCCTCAGCATTGATGTTAATCGGGGATTACAGGCGCATCTAAAATTAACACAATAGTTGCTTTCCTGAATGTCTTGGCGCAAGTCAAATTTTGCGCAAGTCTAAATTGAGTACGCCGGTCCCATTGGCTGCGCGGTCTAAGGCGTAGGTCTGCGGCCGAGCGCTTGTTGGGATCGTGGGTTCGAATCCCACCGGGGGGCATGGATGTTTGTCTCTTGTACAGTGTTTGTGTTGTCAGATTGAGGTCTCTGTGACGGGCCGATCCCTCGTCCAGAGGAGTCCTACCGACTGTGGTGTGTGTCTGAGTGTGATCAAGTGAAAATAAAAACCCTCTACATCTACTGTGAACAAGTAGGTATAAGAGGGGAGGACTGCGAACGAACTCAATCGAGTACGCAGATTGTTAACCGCGTAGCAGTGTGTACACGAACAAGTCGAATTATCGAGAGTTCTGAAGTTAGGGTTTAACATTTACAGACTTCAGTCGGATTCTTATTTTTTGAGTCTGAAATCTGTGGTCTTTCACAGTCACATTGTCACTAAGGCGCTTTGTACTGCATGATTGTTGGCAAATAACGGATGAATGTAACACCTGCAATAGCTCGACAAGGCAGTCGATGGAACAAGCCTTCGCTCTTCTGGAAAGTTATGTTTCGTAGGATGGGTCGTTGGTTACCGATGTTTCGGGACAAACTATCGATTCCATCTTCAAGCGTCAAGCAGTCCAGGAAGAATGCCGGCAACACAGCGTCGGATACCTGAAATATTGCAAAACAAGCGTCCTGTCACTAACAGCTGACCATAACTAGCATCATATCAAGCAGTGTCATTTGTACGAGTACATTTTTTATAATTGCAATCTTATTTTAACCACTATATATGCAGCTAGACAGTGCGTTAGTGTCATTTATTGATGCACTGGCCGTTCATTGTAAATACCGATATCAGCGGTGCTGTGTATTGACGGTGAGGTGTACGCACTTCTACATAATTCCTTTGTGATAATTGTTCTCGCTGAGGGTGGAAGGTCGCTGTGCACGCTATGAAGCCATACGGGAGAGTGGAGGTGCGGTACAGGTTCACGAATTTTTAACTTCGGCTGTAGACGGTGGGGGGTTGTTGGTCTTACAGAGCCCCGGTCGGTGTACCCTCGGAGGAGTCTGGGTGGGCCCCAGAGACGGTGTGAAATTCGTGGAGGAGGGGGAGAAGGTCTTTGCTGCTGTCCTCAATCGAACCAATATTCGTGGTTGTGCCTAGCCACTATAGCGAGTAACCTAACGTAGCGCAACCTAACCTAATCTTACCTTACCTACCCTAACCTACCTTACCCCAACTTAACCTCACCTAACCTTACCGTAACTTAACCTAACCTAACCTAACCCTATCTACCATACCTTAACTTAACCTAACCTAACCTAACCTAACCTAACCCTATCTACCATACCTTAACCTAACCTAACCTAACCTAACCTAACCCTATCTACCCTACCTTAACCTAACGTAGCCTAACCTAACCTTACCCTAACTTAACCTCACCTAACCTAACCCCATCTACCCCACCTTAACCTAACCTAATCTAATCCTATCTACCCTACCTTAACCTAACCTAACCTAACCTACCCTACCCTACCTTAACCTAACGTAGCCTAACCTAACCTTACCCTAACTTAACCTCACCTAACCTAACCCTATCTACCCCACCTTAACCTAACCTAATCTAACCCTATCTACCCTACCTTAACCTAACCTAACCTAACCTAACCTACCCTACCCTTCCCTTCCCCACCTTACCCCAACCTAACCTAACCTAACCTAACCTACCTTGTCAAATGTAGGCTGTAACTTACATTTTCGATCCATATACGGTTAGGTCTGCTTTTTAAAGGCTGGGGAATGTTTTATTAAACGTTAATCAGTATCATATATTCGGAAAGCTTTATTAACATTTTAAAGCCCAGTGGTTACTTCACTGTATGTACCACCCGGTTTAACATTCACAAACCCTACGTTCTGCCCACGCAGTGTATTTATATGTTTTGTATGGATCTCTGACCAAACAGCGATTTCCTCCCTATACAGCATTAACTGACCGGTGTGTGGCGTAGTGTTCCTGTCCTACAGCCTTGATACCCGGCCGAGCAGTCAGCATATTTTTATCCCCCATGCGCTCTCATACAAACTCCAATCATCTCATCAAACCGCAGGCCAGTGTTCCAGCGGTCCCTGTGACATGACCGCGGACCGGACGTGCACTTGTTAGGGGCGTCTGTCGCGGTGTCAAACGGAACGTGGCAGTGTGTGGGTCAGCACTGCGTTTGTCTTAGGGTTCCCATTTTGACTGGCGACGCGGAGACACCATCTAGCGTCAGTTTTTTCCTTAATTTTATTCCGTGTATATTTGTGAGCGCTGGAATAGCTCAGAGTGCTTGGACTGTGAGCGAGAAGAGTACTGGTGTTCGTTTCCCAACGGCGTCTGTTGCTACGGGACTCTTACAGCATCCAGGGGTAAAGCAGGCTGCATCGCTGAACGTTAGGCAGTGTAAATATAAATTGTTCCCGGTCTTAGTTAAGTACCTCTGCATGAACGCACATCTAGAAGTGGAGGTGTGACTCCATGGCCACTAGATGTGGCTGAGTGTTCACCCAGAAGCCACGGGGCTTCCAGGTACCCATCGAAAAGGAAGCCTGGTGGACCATAGGGTCGGCCTTGATGCGTCAGAGAAGATAAGTACCTGTTTCACTCCAGCTGGGAATCGAATCCCGTTTTCCCGTTTGTGCACCCTGGAACGTCGTATGTAGACTGACTGAACTGCTGTTCTTTTGCTGAATAACAATGTGATTAGTGAATGGAAGGAATGCATAAGGGGAAGCGGCAGAATGCGAGGATTTGGGGATAACAGTGAATAACCTATCTCGATAGTCTCCGAACTTAGATCTGAACCCTGGACATCCCAGGTACGAAACGGTTACACTAATAACTCCATACTGACGTTGTCATTGACGCTACCAGGGCTTCTTTGGCCCGTTAAACCCTCTTGGTTACCAGATCTGCACCACAAAATTCAACACTTAACTCTACGTTCTGCCCACACAGTGTATTTGTGTGCTTTGTATGGATATCAGACCAAACAGTGATTATTTCCCTGTACAGCATTAACTGGCTGGTTTTTATAACCGAGATGGAATGTGTTTACTGCGCGGTAGGGCGGAATCTATAAATGTGATTCAATTTAGTCTTTGTGTTCGTAGGGCCATGCTATGGCCACGGCCTTTCAGCGCGGAGGCCCGGGTTCGAACCCAGGTCAGTCCATGTGAGATTTATAGTGGAGCAAGTGCCACTGGGACGGATTTTTCTCCACGTACTTCTCTTTTCCCCTGTCAATATAATTCCACCAATACTCCATACTCATCTTCGTATACATGTTGCTCTTCCAGAAGGACAAACGGGCAAGGCCTTCAAAAAAGCAGTCTTCTGTCGGAAATCGGGGAGCGTTGGATATAAAATTACTTTCACGCGGCTTCAGAGGGTTCAGCTTATGAACAAAAGATGTGGGAACTGTATGGCACTCTAACCTTGCCAGGAAACTGAAACATTCCTTTGAGACCGATTCTGAATATTGATCTCAGTTTTTCTGTTGCAGGTAAGGAGGAGGGACTGTGTCACGATATCTTGGTATTCGGTGTCTACCTGCCAGAGGTCAACAAAGCGTCATTAGCGTAACTGCATGCTCGGTAAGTGACAAGGCACCGGTGTTGAAAGTCCTTGCATTAAGCCCCGTTTCCACGACTGTTGTGTGCGACAAATTCGCCTATAGTACCTGGGGCCAAGTGTATAATTCATTATGATAGTGTTTCCACGATTAGTTTATTTGGCAAACATTCATGCTGTGGTACCCGTGCGGAATATGAAGTTCTCAGAGCGTCGCTGCTGAAGATTCAAGCCCTTGGGGATGTGACGCTGTTGGCCAGATGACGTCTGCAACATCTGCCAACGTTTCCTACCGTGCACATGTAAGTTATATACAGGGTGATTTCAGTGCACATCTATCTTATATACAGGGTGATTTCAGGCTTCAGGATTTCTTGGACTTCTTGATCCTTGACGATGGGGCCGATAGGTTGTCCGGAAACGTCGGTATAGTACTACCACTCAGTGCTGCGTAATATCCCAGAAGAGCGCAGATGTTATAAACAGCGTGTATGTAAAATTCTTAGACAAACTTCAGTAGTGTGTTCTTCGCATCCAAACAAAGAAAATGTTGACATAAACGTATGTCCGGAAATGAGTTGTTTTTGGGTCTAACGGAAAAATTACATTCAACAATAAATACCATCAGTACGTAATATTTTACTTACAGCTAACACAATACATTTACAACAAACGTTGTCAATTCAGTGACTGCTGAGTTTTTATTGTTTACCAAGTCACAGTTCACAATGAATGCTCAAAATATTCTCCGCCTGAATCAATGGACGCGTCTGATCGTGCACTGTCTCACCATTTCAAAGGTGCCGGGACGGTTGTAAATGGTTTAATGGGCACCAGAAATGATTCCGTGAAGTGCCACTTCATTTCGTTCGTTTAATTACTGAAGTTACACAATAGAATACACGATCATATGCAAGACTTTAACCCTTTAAAGACGAAGCGTATCTGTTTTATATAAGGACTCAGTGCGTTTGTTGCTGTTTGTTCTGAGATCCGTACAAAACACATAAACGCACTGTGGGCACCACGTAGAATTTTTTAATGTTAAACCTGGTCGTATGTAAAGTTACTGCTAGGCTTTAAAAGACTAAAGACGAAGCGTATCTGCTTTATACAAGGACTCAGTTCGTACCGCGCTGTAAACACTCTCCACCTCGGTTACAAAAACCAACCTCTTAATGTTTTATAAGGCAAAAGTTGCTGTTTGTTCTGAGATCCGTACAAAACACATAAAAACAATGTGGGCACCACGTAGAATTTTTTAATGTTAAACCTGATCGTATGTAAAGTTACTGCTAGGCTTTAAGAGACTAAAGACGAAGCGTATCTGTTTTATATAAGGACTCAGTGCGTACCGCGCTGTAAACACTCCACTTCGGTTATAAAAACCAATCTCTTAATGTTTTATAAGGCAAAAGTTGCTGTTTGTTCTGAGATCCGTACAAAACACATAAACGCAATGTGGGCACCACGTAGAATTTTTTAATGTTAAACCTGGTGGTACGTAAAGTTGCCGCTAGGCTATAAAAGGTTAAAATAGACATGTCTTTATTTGAGGTAGTTTCCCGGTGTTAGGTTGAAGGGGCTGAGGAAACCTCAGAAGACACTCAGGTTACTGGTAGATAGCCGGTCTTTGTGTGTGCATCAGAACCCAAGGCCTCCAGAAAAGGAAGCACGACGTTACATATACGAGAGCGATATAAACCGTCCGTCGGAACGCCTATAGAACCGCGTCGCTTGCCTGAAGCCGTGATGTCATGAAGACTGCTTGCACAAAAACAGGACGGAGGTCTTAACAAGTTGTTCGTGGCTGATGGTGCAGTGGCAGCTGGGTCTCTGGTAACAAGCCTTAACAAGAACACGGGACCGCGTTTTTTTATCCCTGTTTTTAAACGTATCGTAGACAGGAGTCTGTCGTGATAAGTAAAGCTTTCGATCCCAGACTAGGAACATCACATGCCCATGTCTTCTACATACACTGAAAGTTTATCCGGCAGAACTGGAATTCGATTTTGCCGATATATATATAACGCTAATTTATGAAAAATATTTTAATGTGGTGTATTATGAAAAAAAATTGTTACTCTCTGCGTGCTTGAACCGTGGCTTCAAAAAATTTAACGGTCTTGTGAAAGGAAAGGGGAAACGAGAGGGCTTAACTGTTGCTCAGAGAATTGAAAATTTTCTCACTATTTTGTAAAATCAAATGGAGCCTAAGTGGGAAATGTGCCGTTCGAGCGGATTTGCCGCTAAACAAAGTGCCGGATAAACGAACTTTTATGGTAATATGTGTGTGTGTGTCAGCCGTTACTCGTTAGGAAATATTGATAGGATATGCAGTCGAACGCCGTTATAACGTGATGAAAGGGACTGAATATTGTATGTCGTTATAAACGAGTGTTGTTATAACCGAGGGATATAATGTTATGGTTAACGGTGAGGAACTAATAGGTACCACAGAATATCTGACGCTATAGGCGAGGTGTCGTGTAAACCGATGTCGTTATAACCGGGTTCGACAGTAATTTAAAGCTCTCGCAGCGGCTAAATTCAGTAAAATATTGTCGCGCCAGCAGCCGCGTCAGGTGGTTGAATGGCGGGTAAACCAACGTTTCGAGGGCCATCTATATGTTCGTCATCAGGGAAGATGGTCCTCGAAACGTTGGTTTGCTCGCCATGCAATCACCTGACGCGGCTGCTGGCGCGAGAATATTTTGCTGAATACACATGGAACTTTAACCTTTTAAAGACGAAGCGTATCTGTTTTATAGAAGGACTGAGTGCGTACCGCGCTGTAAACACTCTCCACTTCGGTTATAAAAACCAGTCTCTTAATGTTTTATAAGGCAAAAGTTGCTGTTTGTGCTGAGATCCGTACAAAACACATAAACGCAATGTGGGCACCACGTAGAATTTTTTTATTGTTGAACTTGCTGGTAGATAAAGTTACCGCTAGGCTTTAAAAGGTTAAACGTTATATATTGTATTTGTAGGATGATTATGTGCTCTGCTGTGCCTTATATAATTTCCACGGTATCGGGGCGTATCCGCTATGTATAGTACAGTAAAATGTCATGCTTACAGGGTTGCAGGAGAAACAGTTAAGCGTCGAGTACAGCACAGCACAACACGATAGCAGCACTCCGATAGGCGCGATTAACGCTTGGTTTGTTGAAGAAACAGGAAATGGGCCGTGGAGTAGTGCGTGGCGATAGTAGTCGACGTTAGTTCATTGGGGTTTTGCAAATAGTTGTACATTTGTTATGCGCTGTAATTGTACGCAAAATATGATTCGATACTAACCCCGGCGAAAAGGCCATGCCATGGCTCAGTCGGTTAGTCGCAGGCCTCCCACCGCGAAAGCCCGGGATCGATCCCGGCTCGGTCCATGTTGGATTTGTGGTGGACAAAGTGGCACTGGGACACATTTTCCCGCGAGTAACACAGTTTTACGCTATTAATTTCATTCCACCGGTGCTCCATTACACGGAAAAACAAAAAAACTAATCATCTTCATCACAGGGTTGCACCATAAGCCTCAAGGCGGTGGCGCGTCCGTAGCGTCTGCTGCGGGGCCCTTCACCCCCCCCCCCCAAAAGCGAAGACCGAGAATGTGGATAATGTAATAATAAGAGTCGGGGTAGCTCTGTCAGTATAGTGACTAGGCTACGGCTGTGACGACCGAGGAATCGGTATTCGACTCTGGGCATAGAAAGACAATTAGGCATTTTCTACCTTTTCGTCAGAGTCCAGACCAGCTGTGGGGTTAACCAGGCAGTCTATCGAAGATGCAGGGGTTCTTCCTCAGGCGTCAGGCGGTCGAGACGCGGAACTGAGCCGTCATCTCCATTTAGTGTCGACGTTATGATTGTCTGAAACTGCAGTTGCGGTTTACCACACGTCTTCGTGGCGTGGAAGTCATAATTCGGATAATATTCTCTTCCCCTGCCACTTTGTCTACCACAAATCCCACATGGACAGGTCTTGGATTGAAGCCGGGCCACCGCGGTGAGAACCTAGCGACTGATTCGTGGCACAGCCGTTCACTTGGATGTAGGTGCGAGGGGGGAAGGAATTTATGTATGAGTTTCTACTTTTGAATGTTTATTTCTTCGAAATTTTTGTTCGTATTTCGACTAATATAAATATTCGGGATCTGAAGTAGAAGTTGACCAAATTTTCTTTACTTCAGCTTTTCGGAGCAACGTGTTGCCTCAATCTTCGGGGTGACTATACACTGTTCAGTGATTAAATATTCCGACGTTTCAGGGCGAATGTACTGACTCCGTCTTCAGGGCGGATTTTTGCTACATGTAGTGATTAAATGTTACTACTTTCGCGGGGGAACATCCTGCTTCCATCTGCTGCCACCAACTTGTCTGGGACCAAGAAGATGAAGGCAATACTTTCCACCGAAACGTAGGAACATTTAATCACCACACGGCGTAGAAATCTAAAATACGAACATCATTCGAACAACAGCCACCGCAAAACCTGGAAGCTTATCGAACATTTCTTGTGGTAGTTCGAAGGAAAACTACGCGCTGTAATTATTAATAGAACTTGCTTGTTTTGGACCCAAATTGTAATGCCTACGATGTAACGTTTTATTCAAATACCTTCGCGGATTCCCCATTGTAATACACCGTGTGGAAATTTATGTTAGGCGTGTGTGTAAAGGCAATTGTATTCGTCCTCAGATGTCGGGAGCTGTCTGTTGTATCCCTCCTAACTTTCAGACGGCAGGATGGTGTCGTACTCGCTACTCGCTCCAGCCTCTGCTGTCCAGTCGAGGGACAACGTAACACGAGGCGTCACATCCGCACGTGTCCTGGCTTATATCTCGGCGTATCACGCCAGGGAGTTGACAGTAACAAGCGATCTTGTGCTTTTGTTTTTAGGCGCATGCGCACAATTGCAAAAAGTGACTGTTACCTTCATGATATGTGCCTGTCCGCCTGTACTTAACGGAACAGCTCGGCTCCCACTGCACGAATTTTCATGAAATTTTATATTTGAGTATTTTTCTAAAATCTGACGATAAAATTCAAGTTTGATTAAAATGTGATAAGAATAACGGGTACTTTACATGAAGATCTGTGTACATTTGTGACGACATACCGCTGAATTCTTCTTATAATGAGAAGTGTTTCGGACAAAAGTTGTAGAGAAAATCAAAACACATTTTTTATATTCAGTAACTTTTTTCCGAAAGTCCTGCAGTTTATGAGATATGCGGAAAAATATGGTCGGGTCAGACAGGCGACAGATGAAAATATAATACGGCGCATGCGCTTTGTATGCTGGATAACTAACGCTACAGTCACACACTCAGAATATGTAATAAGTTGTACTTTTCCACGGCAAAAAATGGTTACGCGAACGCACCTTGTCTGTCTTGTTCTCACTTAGTTCTAAATATTTGTATCTGTGAAGATTGCTGCTTTCTGGGGGTATAAAACCGTGTAGCCTGGTGTAAGCCCTAGAGGATCCTGCTGCCCCTTCTACCAGTGTAGATCGAGCGTGGATACACGTTACCAGACCACACGGCGTTATCCCAGAAAACAGCAATCGTTATAGTCGATACAAACCCTTAAAATTCTTCTTATTTGCTTTTCTAACTTACATGAAGGGAGGCAATGCAGTGAACACCGTACCCACAGTGTCTCTGACCTTTATTGTATCATAAATGTTTTAATAAAAGAAGAGTTAGTACTGTAATAGTGTTGACTGTTTTGAATGTGAGAACAAGTACAACACTTAAACACACGAACTCTGTTTTTCCTGTACGACATGTTTCGGCCCTGTGTACGGGCCATCATCAGGGAGAAATTACAGTACCATAAAATGAAACGTACACTGAGGTGGAAGCCTTCCCTTCACAGTTAAAACGTTAGAAGTTGTATAAACTATTCCGCGAATAATTTAATAATTATGCTTAAGCTAATTGTAACTAATTGTAATTCTAATGTGTCTGCGTCGTGACCCTTTAAAGCCTAGCGGTAACTTTACGTACTACCAGGTTTAACAGTAAAAAATTCTACGTGGTGCCCACATTGCGTTTATGTGTTTTGTACGGATCTCAGAACAAACAGCAACTTTTGCCTTATAAAACATTAAGAGACTGGTTTTTATAACCGAAGTGGAGAGTGTTTACAGCGCGGTACGCACTGAGTCCTTATATAAAACAGATACGCTTCGTCTTTAAAGAATATTATTCCTTACAGGGAATAGTAGAGCTTACGTACTTTTAACATTTTAACCGTGAAGGGGCGGTATCTACCTCACACATGGCCGAAACATGTTGCAGAGGACACTAACGTGCATGTGTTTAAGTGTTGTACTGTGTTCTGACAATAGGACAGTCGGATGATACGCACGATGTTACCAAAAAATGTGCTAGTGTCTTATGACGGCGACTTACGTCAGTTTTGCTAGCGTTATTTCGTGCTGCGCCATATTGACGAGGCTACGGGCTGGCACGTGATGAATCGTGCTTCGTTACCCAGCAGTGGGGTAAGAGATATGTGTGACAACCAAAATGCCTGAACTGGCGATAGGACCCACAGAGCGTACTATTAAATGGCTACAGGGGGATATATCCACGGGTGTAAAGTGGCCGGAGCGTGTAGCTGCGTGAACCCATCTTGTGCCGACATAAAGAATGACTGGAAGTATAAAACTACGCCCGCTTTTGCATTCATGGCGTGCACAGGGAGAATTTTGCCTTTACCTTTACTTTTATCTTGCTGTTATGTTTCATACAGGAGTTGGACAGAACTTTTATGTGGGTTTGCATACTCGCGAAAAGCGCCTATTACGTTTGTCATGTCCGTCCTTCTGTCCCCGTGCAGCAGCGCGGCTGTCACTGGACGGATTTCAGTGAAATTTGATATTGGGGCCTTTCATGAAAATCTGTCGATAAAACCAAGTTTTCGTTAAAATCTGGCAAAAAGATCGGGCAATTTACGTGAAAACCTAAGTGCGTTTGCTTACGGCGGCACGAAATCGCTATAAAAGCCCTCTCTTTGACTGCATTACTATCAGGCTGTTAGTCTGTCTGTCCACGTGTATCAGCGCGGCTCTCACTCGACGGATTTCCATGAAATTTGATATTAGGGCTTTTATGTACATCTCTTAAGAAATTACAGCTTTCGTTAAAACTGGGCAAAGTTATCGGGCTCTTTGCTAGAAGACGTAAGTTTTATTTTTGCCGGCACCATTAAATAGCCATAAAAGCGCTCTTTTCGAGTGACATTGTATCTGACTATTACGACAACCGAGGAAGTATGAACATTACGCGAACGCGCCACAATATTACATGACGGCTACATTGCCTGCCTTGTTTTTAGTATCGCCCTGTAACCACATGACGCCAGTGTGCCTACACAAATGTAATTTATGTAAAGGGACATTAAAGTAATGAATCAGAAACGGCATTCCGCGAAATCGGGTGGCAGGAGAGTGGAATTACCCCTTCATGAGGGACGTTTAATTTAACGTAAGTGAATGAGGGTGAAGTTGAACTGTTCGAAAACAAGTGGAAAAGTGGACTTTGCACAGTTGATTTGTGGGTTGCACAGTAGCTCTGGCCTTACGAAACGGGTTTGTAAAACTGCACCTGTGGCCCAGCTGCACACATTGAATGCTTACAGGCGATGTGGATGTAAAACTCCACTAATTTCGCCTAGTAGGTGTGTGTGATGAAGATTTTAGGCTTGTAAACGGCTCGTATATCTGCCGGATTAGCGAGTATTCTGGCGGATTATTTTTTGAACTTCCTGTCTACAGGATGTTTCCTTGACATGCGTCACAACAATCTCAACCCATATCCTTGTCCACATGTGATTGTACGATTGTCTTTCTCTTTCACTCGATACCTGAAGTCAACAGAGCGTCGTTAATTAACCCTTCGAAGATGGACTCTAATCGACAAAGATTCATTTCGTACCTCACAGAGAACAGTCTCTAAACATTAGAAGTACCAGTCAGGTAATGTGTGTTGCTTTGGGAAGTAATCGGTGTTCACTGTGAGAATCATTAAACACTGCGTGGGAAAAATGCAGAATTTATTATCGCTGTTGCAGGCTGCACGTTAGTTACAACTACATTGTGCAGAAGAGAGCGTGTCGAGATGCATGCATGGTCGTTAGGACCGGACGGAGGTAGGTGCTGAGAATCAGAGCCCACCTGCCACAGTGGCTGATTTTAGGTACAAGGACGGAATTTGCTTGGAGGAACAAATAAGTCTATGAATAGCCGGTCTTCGTGCAGTGATTTGAACCCGGACCCTTTAGAACACGAGACAGAAATGCAAGCCACCAAACTGCTGCGTTGTTTTTGTGTTTGTGTCGAATTCCCTGAGACTGTTGATAAGTATTATCCGGTCGGTCCCATTCCGAGTTGCGGTGTGCCGGAAGCCGCTTGCTTCATCGTCATAAAGCCTTCCCAGTTAGGGTTATTCCTCCCAATCCACCCAATCATTCTTTCAGACGCTTCAGAGCTTTCCGTTTCCACACGTGGTCACCATCAGATGTGCACAGAAGCTGGGTGGGTTACAAAAAACTGACAATGAAAAGACCCATCACAAAGAAGGCGCTGCCTTATGTAATTAAGCGGTCTGTGACAGGAAGCAAAGCAGTACATTGTGTCTCACAGTTCATCAGTTTGTCTGTCTTCAGGTATGCATCCATCAAGTTTTTATCGTCTCCAAAGGTCCCGTATCGGCCCTGGAGCTCACCCAACCTTCTGTTCGACGGGTATCGTGGGGTCTGGTTCCGAAGGTTTATTAACCGGGTCGTTGAACATGCGGTGTTACCTAGGTGGGTCCTAAACATGCCGTGAAATTAAGTAGCTCAAACGCATCTTCGAATAGATAGGTCATGAATATTCCATGACATTTAGAGAGTTCTGAAACATGACATGGAATTGCGATAGTTCATAAGCACGCTGTTAAACATGTCATGAAATTGAGACATATCGTAAACGTACCATGAAATTGAGATGTATCATAAACACGCTATTAATTTGAGATAGGTCATCGTAAACGTGCCGTGGAATTGAGATATATCACAAACATGCCATGAAATTGAGATATATCATAAACACGCTATTAAATTGAGATAGGTCATCGTAAACGTGCCGTTAATCATGCCGTGGAATTGAGATATATCATAGACGTGCTGTTAAACGTGCCATGAAACAGCTGTGCCATAAACATGCCGTTGAACGTGCCATAAAAATGAGATGTATCATAAACGTGCTGTTAAACATGCCATGGAATTGGAACATATCACAGACATGCCGTTAAACGTCCCATGAAACTGAGCTGTATCATAAACATGCTGTAAAATGAGATACAAGTATATCATAAACGTGCCGTTGAACATGCCATGGAATTGAGCTATATCGTAGACATGCCGTTAAACGTGCCATGAAACTGAACTGTCATATAAACATGCCGTTGAATGTGCCATAAAACTGAGATGTATTATAAACATGCCGTTAAACATGCCACGAAGTTGAGATAGCCCTGAAACATATCGTGTTATTGAGCCAGATGTAAGTGTACCCGACTGAAGGCCGCGGTGGAGTTGTGGAATCGGTAGCACTGGTGCTTTTTGTTCGTGGGTCCCAGGTTCAAATCTCTCCCCACAGACTGGATGTTCTGACAGATTTTTTGTGGTTTTTCTCCACTGCAGGCAAGTGTTGGAAATTATCTGAAATTTTGCTCCTACCGATTCCTTACACAGCCTTTCCAGTCAGTCTTCCTTATCCAAAGGTCTGGGTTCACAGGCTAGTAAACTCGCCGTCCGTAGTGAAAGCTTCACTGATTATGTTACCGTTGCATGATACGGTGCTTTTTTTTCCTGCTTGACCGATAACCGCCGGCCCACCGCTCTGCCTGACACTCTGCCAGCGCTACGTCGTACTCCGCATCTTGGGGAGGTTTAACAGTCGATGACGGGAGCTGAACAAAGGATCACAGTGATAGTAACTCTTTGTAAAGTCCAGTAACAACTCATAAGAGCTTCGGGCCGGCGCGTATCGGTCAAGCAGGTAAAAACACTCTGTATTTTCCAAGAGCGTCGTTAAATACTCCTCAGCTGTAAATGACGGAATACTTTCTTCCACGTGATTGCAGGTGTACACAGTCATGAAGTGACGTGCCGTGCCGGCAGACTGTGACATGGCTGCGATCAGGTTGTGGCACCTTGGTGCCGTTCTGGGGTTGGCCATGGCCCTGGCATTGACTCCTTCGCACTCAGAGGAAGACTTTGCCTTTGAGATGCCTGCAGCAGAAGAGCAGGAGGACCTTAATGGGCTGCACGCCCATCCAATATCTACACCAGTTCAGAAACTCTGGGGAATCCCCGACACTGTCGCAACTGTCGGCAAGCTCTTCCACATGAAGATACCTGGAGATGCCTTCTCAGGAGACGTTGGCCATTATGAGGTGAGCAGCGTGGTTAGGAAACGTGATGACCGGTAAGTGGGAGGTGGTTCAGGTGTTCTGGGAAGGTTCGCTGGGCCGTTTTCGAAGGACCGCAGTGCCTTCTTGAACGGTTACAGGGTCCAAGACGGCTTCGTAAGGGCGTTCCATCACAGAGGATCAGAATCTTTTGGAACTTCACCGTGGTAACCTTAAATGTTACACGGGGGATGTATGGATTGATGGATGGATGTGTGGATGAACATATAGACAGACGGGATAATTTAGCCACCACCAACCAGGAAGACCTTCATTCCGTTCAGTAATTTCTGTGCTCCAAACGCGTTACCATGCTAGTGCGCTCGAACCTTATGCCTCTATGGGGGAATGTGCTTATGCTCGTGGATTTTGCGTCTTGGCTGAGGGCCTTGTCGTGCAAATGGCAGTATGCCCTTTGGGGGGGGGGGGGCTTTCCGTGATATGTGTGTGTGTGTATATTCTTGCTGTTAGTGTAAAATATTCTTGGGTTATTGTTTTAAGGGCATTGTAATTTTGCGTGACAACCATCTGCGTGAGTCTCACAAAAAGTCACGGCCCTTCCACCTCAATCACGTGATTGCAGCTACTATGTAAGCAGACAAATGCTGGCACCTCCACCGCTCTGACTGCAGAAACACACCGCTCTACGCGCACACTGCTTCGCGCACTCTGCCGGTTTGTGACATCAGCCTAGGCTCGTAACGTTAACTGGTGCCTGAAGCTGGAGACTTTATGGAATTAATCCGGCTATGCAATGGAATCTTAAGTTCATGAACCACGATCTTTGGGATGTAAACCTTTCGTGAGTGGTTCTGACGAATGGGGATACGAGCACGTGATTGGCCATGGGTTTTTTACCACAGTCCTGCAATTGCGCAGATGTCCGTCAGCTCAGTCAAGGTTCTGCCTTTCGTAGTTAATTGCTTTCGCCCTGTGTGGAATGAAACTCTTCCTCAGTCACTTACTGTATTTTATTCCTCTAAGAATATTTGTATTTTATTAAAAATAAGCCCGTGCTTTCTGTGATTTGTGAGTTTGTTTTTATTACCGGTATTTCTGAGTTTATGAAAATAAATAGGAGTTTTGTATTGAGAATTGTTTAGGGTATTCGTTATTCCAATGCTCGTGATAGGTTTAATGGTCCCATTTAATCACAACCATCAATACTCTACTGTAAGTTATTTCAAGGTACGTGACTTTCTCTTCAGTGTTCCTGGGAAGTTCTTTTGGATATATTTTCGTGTAAGGATAATCTTGGAAAGGGTATTTTTGGTGTATGTGTATTCTTAAATGCGTTTTTTTTCTGTTTTGCTTTGTAGTAAGTTAGCTGATTGTCATTAAATTGATTCTAAAAGGTTTTGACGATGGTGTACAGTGTTGTGAAGTAATGGGTTTTTGGACTTTTTCCATCATAATTTTAATTGTAGTTATTTTATTCTTCGGACGAGCGATAAAGTCCAAAAACCCATGACTTCACAACACTGATTGTCATTCTTTGTGATCTGGCATTGTGTGATGGTGTGTAGTGCTTTTAATTTCGTAACATTTCTTACATGTTGCAGAGTGTAGTAATATTTTACCTTTGAGTGTTGTTATGACTGCTGAATGATCGTTGTTAGGACTGACAGGACATGTTCGTCCAATTGCAGATACAAGAAATGCATGCAACAGGCATTAGTGGTGAAAGCTCTGATACCTTACCACTTGATTTGTATAGAAGACCGACATTAATTTTGATGTTGCAGAATGAGGGCTGTTTTGAGAAATTTGGGCCCAGTGTTGAAATGAATCTTGGCAGCCAACATGTTCTGTATACATACCATATGTGTACAAGTGAAAACAGTTGACTTGGATTATGCATTACCTCTAATTTGTATTTGCTATGTACGAATTAACATATGGTATATGTTTGATAAAAAAAATATGAAATGCAACCAGACATTTTGGGGCCAAATGCAGCTGCATGTATGGTGATTGGCTTAAATGAGCTGTGTATAGAACCAAGGTGTGTGGGTAAAACTTGGCTTGAGGGTCATGTTACTTGAATACCAGACCTGTGGTTTTGGTAGCACGAGGTTTATTTGTTAGGAGTGTTGTCATGTGTTAATATTCTGCAGGCTAGAGGGCCTGAAGGTGGTCCACTTCCTTCATGGCTGGTGTTCGATGCGGCAGCAGGACTTTTTGAAGGCGTTCCTGGTGCACAAGATGTTGGTGAACACTACATTACTGTTCGAGCCCACGGACAGCAGTCTCATGACTGGGCTAAGGATGTGTTTTCTATAGATGTTACCGAGCATGCAAGAGCTGAATCCTCCAATGGGGCTGTGCCCCTAGCAGGGCAACATCACAAGGTAACAGACCATGAACATAAAAGTGAAACTGATTATGTTTTTTCGCAGTGACTGATCAGTAGTTGATTTAGTGCTGCTATGTCATCAACACAAGTTTAGTATTAGTCATTAATTTTGAGCCATATTTTATATACAGTAAGTGCAGTTTTATAAATTTGTCGTGTTTCACACTGTTTCAGTTTAAATGTAGTGCTGGAGAAGATGCTACAATGCTAATTATAGTACTGGATGCGAAATTTGAACAGTTGAAACCAAAACAACGAGTAATGGCCATAAAGAATCTCTCTGGCTTCCTGTCACTCCAACATGTACGTAATTCAGTTTACTTTAATTAGAAATGTGTTTAGTAAGAAAAGATTGTAACCTTTTACATACAGGAGTCAAAAAGAGTGATTTGCATTCTGTACACAGGATTTGTTCCAGTTGCAACCTCAGAATTTCCAGGAGGATCTGTTGGGAGATGCGGTTGTGCTGGCTGGTCCAGGCAACGTCAAGAAGAGAACGAAGAGACAATCTACCTCCATCCAGTGGCAGGTGGGCAGACTTGCAGCTGTTGTTACACTGACTTTTTTGGTGGGGTAAGATTCTGGTGAAGAGTACAGCCTTCTGGGTTGTGATGGCGTGTAATTTGTAAACAGGACTTGGTGGTTGGGAAGAGTCTTCTGTCTCTGTCGTCACAGTCAACCTCTTCTGCCCTGATGCCCTGATGATGGTAGAAGATTTTTTTTTAAAATATCAGTGCTATCAACCAAACCATACAGTATCAAATCCTAGAATATCATAATCATAAAACACATACTGCTGTGAGAATACCAAATCTGGATCTTCTATAAACTTAATTATTAACAGATATTATTATTTAACCTGTTCAGGGCATACAAATGCCCCATGCACCTGCTGGCTGAGGTAGAGAAATGTTAGTTTGGTGCCTAACAATGATCGTGTGAACATTTGAATATCCTCACACTGTGATTTTGTAACTTGGAGGCCATGTTCCATACTGGCGCATTTTACTTTTAAAAATGTATAGTTCTTCTCACACAAAGTTTGAGGTATGTAGGGGGAGTTGAGGTGGTGCTACTTATTTTTAACTCGCGTGAGATGGAGGTTAGCAGCCAGCCACATGCTCCACCAACTTTATTGTTTGGAGAATGTGCCTCATTTATCCATTGAACAGAAGGCAGTATGGGCTTCATAGCCAGTCTGGAGGTTTTGGAGAAGAGAGAGATCTCGTGCTTATGCTGGGATCCGAACGAACGCCAGGCCATCCAGCCTGTAACATAGTTGTTATTCAGACCATGCAATCCCAGTTCCATGTTATATGGCTTGAGCTCTATTGGTATCTTCTTCTTCTTCTATGGCATTACAGCCATTATATTTTGACCATAGCCCCCTTACGACATCCATCCATTGTAATTGTTCTTAGGCTTTCCTTCGCCATCCTTTAATTGCTACCATTTGAAGGTCCACCTGGATGTCGTCCAACTGTCTTAACTTTCATTTGCCAGCCTTCCTTTTACCCTCTAGTTTTGCACCTAAGGCAACTTTGGGAAATCTGTTGTTTTCCATTCTTATTAGATGGCCCTGGCATTCAAGTCTTCTTATTTTAACATGTTACTGTGTTTATTTCTTATTGAGTTCTGTGTCTGTTCTACTATGCCAAGTCTGTCTGTCACAAAGAGGAACATAAGTTTTTCTGAGTATTTTGCTTTCACAGGTGGCTGAGATTGTAATAGATCATTTGGACAGGGTGCAGATGCTATACTGGTATAGCATCACATATTTTGCATTAATATCACTTTTTAAGTCATTAAAAACTTTAGCAGCAGCAGCAGCAGCAGCAGTAGTAGTAGGAACAATAATAACAATAATAGTACATACTTTGCATTTGTATTGTTTTTTGAATTATTTAAAATGTTAACGAACAACATAACAATGAAACTGTGAAGTATGTACTGCCATACCATCAGAGCTCAGCATGTACTGTATCAGTGTAACTTACCAGCCGATGGGCAACTCTGGCAGTGCAGTGCAGTCAATGGTCTCATCGTAGACCCTAGGAACTTCTCTTTTGGCTACAGGGTCTAGGTATATGCATTGTGTTTCAGAATACAGTAAAATCTGTGACATCCAGCACCTCTGGGACCAAAGGTGTGTTGGATATTGCAGTTTTCTAGATCTCAGAATATTGCACTTAATATGTATCTTAGTGTTACCTAACAAGGGAAGGCAATAAAGCAACTGATCATACCATGCTACAGTATCTGACCACCATTCTGAGTAACAGGAATGACACATGAACCTCTCCAATTCTCGGAATAGGGGCCGGTTCTGCAGGTTAATGCAAGAGTGAAATATAGTGGGGCTGTCAGTTAATTTGCCGGTTAATAGAGATTTATGGATAATCCAGTACTGGATGTTGCAGATTTTATTGTCTGATTAACCCAAGCCAGTGTACTGCAGTGTTGAGCTCTGTGGTTGTCTCAAGATAACCTGTGATCAAGTTCTTACATGAGGTTGACTATCTGTGGTGCAGGTTGGCTGTGAGGGTCACCTGTGGAAGCAGTATGTTGAGCTGGTTCAGCAGCTGCAGCAACAAGCCCATGACGGTACTTTGTCTGAGGTGTTAATGCAGCCTGTTGTGGGTTGGCATGTCAAGACTGCAGGTGCTTCTGGTCATCGGGAACGTAGAGAGGTATCAACTGGGATTATTCTGTTCTGAAAATATATTGGCACACGCATTTTTGAAGCATTTAATCTGATAAATTTTTATCTCAAAAAAATGCAGGGTTTTCAACATACTGGATTGGAGCTTTCACAAGATGTTCCCCACCACATGAATTCTTAACATCATTATGATAGATTCTTGAATGTGTGTGACTTGGATATATAATTTAAATGTACGTGGTAGACATTCAGGCTTCCAAGATGTTTCTACTCCCCAGTCATACATGTGGAGTTCAGCTGGAGAATGAACCCAGATGCATGGCTAGTTGTAACAGCCTTACATTTTCTGATGTAATGCGTGTAGAATATACAGGGTGTTTCATGACTTGTGGTCATAACTGCAGGAGTTGATTTTGTAGGACTTCGTGATCAAAAAAAGTTCATATGAGCTGCCATCTGATTTTGAATGGTTGCAGAGTCATGACTGCTTGAAACTTAGAATGAAAGGTAAGGAGTACTGAAAAGATGTATGAAGTAGTAAAAGATGCAATATCTGATGAATTCAAAGTATAAATATAACTAATTTCATGAAATTGCCTTCAATTTACACTGACCTATGCTTCACCCAAAGCGTGTTTCCAAATATGCCACCTGCAGATGCAGTAAATCTCACAGCTCAGTTGTGAGCTGCACCAGTTGGTTGTTTGTGTAACCCAGAAGTCCACAAACTTAATCTCTAAATGACCTGTGTCTGCATGTGTGAACACATGTCAGAAGCACCCTTGGAAATTTGTTTTATATATTTAGGAAACAAGGAAATGTACTGCATTTTGAAGACATGCTGCATCGTGTCTTTTATTTTCCACAAAATGATTATGTTATAATATTATCTTTTTTCTATTCAAGTAATACATTTTTACATTTTTCATAAAATGTGCCCTAGAATTTAAATACCAACCTGGTTATTTAAAGGTTAATTTTCACTATAAAAGCTTCATATCATGTCTGCCACTTTATGGTCAGTTGAAACAGCATTATTTAGTAACTGAAAATTTAAGACATTTTTGTCATGGCAGTAAATACATTTATGGGGATGCTGATAATGGCTTATGTTACAGCTTGGTTCAGGAGATTATGATGATGATATGGTGGATGAGGATGAAGCAGAAGAGGATGATGCTGTGGAGGGTGAGACTGAAGCTGTGCCAAGCGTTCACATTGTTCCAACAATGCCATCACCAGTGTTCCCTGAACCAACAGCCTCTCATCCTCATAGACATCACCATGGAGAGTTGGAGCCTGGTCCTAGCATAAGCGTATCAACAGAAGTTGTGTCAAATGTGGGAAGCAGGTTGCCAACCAGTCCAGTTATCTATGGGACTATTTTACCCACTCCTGTGCTAGTGAGTGATAGTAGTATCTTTCATGTATGCAGATTTTACATACGCTAACAGCCATATAGAATAAATCAGGTGCATTTTAGGTTTACTGTCTTCTGGGATGTGACACCATAGATTTTGATAGTGGGCTCCAACATTCCAGAGGAAGCTAGTGCCTCCTGCTTCAGGATTTTACCTCGGAAACATGTGGTTCTATCTACCAAACTACATGGCATCACATCCCAAAACACTGTAATCTCTGTGTTCATCACTGTGAGAACCTTGTGTACAGATGCAGTTTGATTGTATTGTTGTAAATCTTATAAAAAGACAAATGGTCTGCTGTGTTTGGACCTGTATGCCACAGTAGCAATTAATGACTTCATATTGCAAGTGTTTTGGAAATTATTTTACGATCCTTTTGCTTTCTTTTTAACTTTTTATACCCCCTTCCTCCATAAATGTAAGACTGAAATGTGAGTACAAACTTAATTTAGAAGCCTTGTGTGGAGTCAACACATTAAATGTCAGATGTCAGCATGAGTGTGTTAGATTCCTTAGTCCAGACTATAAGAGTGCAAACTGGAAATGTTTCTACATGCAGCATTACCAGCATGTTGCATGTCAAATTTTTGTTACAGAAAGCTTAACTTTGGGTATGTAACAAGATGCACCAAGCAGAGCTCTGAAGCCTCTGAATTTTGCATATCTACTAGTATTATAATTGTTTTGCTTTACTTTTGTGAACAATGTAATACCAAAGTACAGATTTTGCATATGTAAATCTGTCAGACTTAGCCCCAGAGTTGCACACTACCTCCACGTTTGCAGTTTTGGTATGCAAGCAACCTTTGATGTGGGATGTGTAGGTACTAGGGATGTGGTTTTGTAGGTGAGGGATGCACATATCTTGGATACCAAGTCACCATGGCGACTAAATTTTTTATGGTGGCGCCTGATATTCGTGTGTCCTCAGTATGGAACTTGCTTCATGTCCCTGTTCTAGCACCCAAAATTCTGAGGTGGCTCCTAGACTTAACCTTGGCGTAGTGTGTGATTTTAAAATGCTTCAGACTGTCATCTGTACAGTACAGGACTGATATCCTGAAACATGGGGTATTACCACATTTCTTAAACACCTTCCAACCTGGTGCTATATCAGATGTTATTTAATGCATTGGGGGGAGGGGGGGCATCTGTATCACTGAGGTCTATGGCCATTTATGGCTGGTGGGGTTGGCACTATATTGGTTCCCAGTGTTATGAGGGTGGCATTAACTGTACAGCAGTTCATGACACAACCATTTCCACTTATTATTATTGTGAAATCAACACTGCAGCAGGAGTTGGGATGTTGCCAATTCCACAATAGTAAGGAAAGTGAAATGGGTGTTCTTCAATGGCAACAAATGCAAGAGCTTAATTTGTACCCTGACAGAATTTTGAAACTCGTGCCAAGATGAGATAAAGGAGTCAATTTTCTTGGGGATTATGTTGAAAAATGATGATGCTTCAGTGGAATGAATGAGCTACTTTTAACATGCTAATGATGTGACATTTTATTCAAGAATAAGTCAGCAGTATGTTGTCAGTAATATCTGCGATTATTTATTTATAACGTATAATTTTTAACGTAGTATCTCTGAATTAGATGTGTTGGTTTTATGCACCTTTGTATTATGGTCTGCGTGATGATGGTGGTTTGTCGCTGAAGCATGCAGATGAAGATTTCGTGTGTATGAATGTTTGTGATTTTATATCATTTGTGTGTGTTTGTTGGTGTATCTGGATGACTGCATTTTGTCATCTGAAAGATACAATAGTCTGGTGCAGACCATAGTGCATGTCCCAGAGTTTTGACGTTGATGTCTGTGAAACCATTAGTCCCAAGTTCCCATCCTTAGCAATGTTGCTGTTTACAGGTACCTGTTCGTCCAACACATCTGCTGAGCAGCGAAGTGGTTGTGGAGCCCAGTAGAACATATGATGAGTTTGCGGAGATCACACCATCACCAACTCCTGTGTTTGTTTCTGAAGTGGAGGCTTCAGCCAGTACAGAAGTGCCTACCTCGCAGGTATGCACATGTCACAACAATCACACCTTTTGGTTGCTAACATTTTCTTTCCATTATGAAGCTTTGTAATTTTTACAGTGGTGTAATTGAAAAGTCTGGTCTTTGGGGATTATGACACTACACAGGCTGAATTGCTGGTGGTGTTTTGAAAGAGTGTTGTGTCCTCACCTTCAAGGGTTGAGAGGCCCATGAATTCATTCTTTATAGGCCTCTCGATGCTTGAAGGTGAAGACGCTACTGTCCTTTGAAACACTGGGAGCCACTCACTTAATGAGACAGCATCACATTCCAGAAGATTGGAATCCTCATTTTCAATTATATTAAGCACAGTAATATGGAGCAAATGAAACTTAATTATAAGAGGAAATGGAAAAGTAAACACAATTCATTTTTTTGTCTGTTGCTCAAACATCACACAACAGCAAATGCACCGTAATTTTTCAAAGCAGTCTCTATTGTTCTCCACATACGTGTTGTTTTGGTTCGTGATCTTACTGCTGCCATCTGCAAAGGATGCTTTTGGTTGCTCACAAAACCTTGTTTGTCTTTTGTCCATAATGTCTGCATTGTTTGCATATTGGTATCCATGTAATACATCTCTTAAGTGGTCTGTAAATACAATAAATAAATCAGGCAACATCTGCAGGGTAAAAAAGGTAAAGCAATCCCATTAAAGGCCTGGCAGGCCCTTAGGGTTCCAGGAGGTCGAGGCTCCCAGATTTCTAGACAGTCGGCACATGAAGGTGGTAAGGTTGTCAGCCATACGCACCGGCTGCCTTTAGCCCCCAGGAAATATTCCTGGTACTCATTTCTGTTAGAGGCTGAGTCGACCCCAGGGCCATAGCGTGACCGAAAGGATTATGCCAATGAAAAAATCCACTGACACCATCGGGAATCGAAGCCACGATCTGCTGGTTTGTAGCGCAGTGCCTCAACCAACTGCGCCACCACGGCCCCATATCTGCAGGGAGAATCTCAAATTTTGGTTTTTGAATGGTTTCAGTAGTTGCTCCTGTCATATGAGGTTGAGTGTTGTTATGCAAGACAGTTCCTTTTGTGAAATCTGTAAGGTTGTCATTGATGATGGAATGTGCATATCTGAATCCAGTATCAAACTTTCAAGCTGTATGAGTGACAGTAATCCGTCTCTCATTTTGAACCAGAGGTTTGATGTTATTCAGTATTGCCCACTGTCGTTGAAGTGGTTATAAGACAAGACAGCCTCCGTAAGCACTGTTTGTTCTACCACTTGGGAGTTTTCGATCCACTTATACAATTTCCTTTTCATAATATAGTTCTGCTGCCTCTTTGGCTAATGTTCCTCTGTAATTCTTGGAGGATTAACTCCTCTGACCAAAAAAATTGTATGACAGCTTGTTGTGCAAGAAAGGTATGATCCAAAAGTGGAGCTGACAAGTTTACATTATGATGATGTGAGTTCCACTGTACGTAACTGCTGTTTGACAATGCGCCAAGCCTTAGTTGAGCACCTGGTGCACAGGAATTCCACAAGAGCACAGTCTGACAAATTACTAACATTTTATGTGAACATCACCCTCTCTCTGTTTCCACCTGATATTTATAGACAAGCGCAACCATCTGTTATTTGCTTGCATTTTTCTTAAAATTGTACCAAAACAATAAAATGGCTTAGTTACTGTGGCAGTTATATGAATAAATAAGCATAAGAGAGGTTCACTCACTTGGGCTTCCCCCCTCGATGTGCATGGTGATCTATCATCCAGTTTTTCTGCTCCTTCCATTTATTCTCTTCCCCCTTGTTCATGCTTTCACCATTTATTGCTTCCCTTTATGTTAGGGTTCTATGCCAATATCATAAGATTATGGGCTTTCTATGTGGGAATAAATACCATCAATAAATAGGTAAATAAATAAATACCTAAATGACAGAGGGAATGGACAGAGACCGGATACCCAAACAGGCATTGAAATATAGGCCAAAAGGGAAGAGAAGCATAGGACACCCAAGGAAAAGATGGAACCACCAGCTTCATCTAGAGGGATAAAGAACAGGCACCACGTCTAATACTTTGCTGCTGCTGATGATGATAGTTTATTCTGCATGGTGATTGTATGAGGGTATGCCCAAGGATTTGGGTCTTTGGGAATGTGATGCTGTGGCACTGACTTGGTGTTTTCTGACATTTGTAAGGAATATAGTGCCTTCATCTTCAGAGGTTGAGGAGTTTATCTTTAGTACATAGATTCTAGGGGGCACAGGGTGGCGCAGTTGGTTGAGGCACTGCACGATAAGCTGGAAGGTAGCAGGTTCAATTCCCAATGGTGTCATTTGAATTTTTCATTGACATAATCCTTCTGGCCGCACTATGGCCTTGGAGTTGACTCGGCCTCTGACAGAAATGAGTACCAGAGATATTTCGTGGGGGGTAAAGGTGGCTGTTGTGTAGGGCTGAACATTTCCTGGGGGGTAAAGGTGGCTGTTGTGTAGGGCTGAACATTTCCTGGGGAGTAAAGGTGACTGTTGTGTAGGGCTGAACATTTCCTGGGGGGTAAAGGTGGCTGTTGTGTAGGGCTGAACATTTCCTGGGGGGTAAAGGTGACTGTTGTGTAGGGCTGAACATTTCCTGGGGGGTAAAGGTGGCTGTTGTGTAGGGCTGAATATTTCCTGGGGGGTAAATGTGGCTGTTGTGTAGGGCTGAATATTTCCTGGGGGGTAAACGTGGCTGTTGTGTAGGGCTGAACATTTCCTGAGGGGGTAAAGGTGGCTGTTGTGTAGGGCTGAAAATTTCCTGGGGGATAAAGGTGACTGTTGTGTAGGGCTGAACATTTCCTGGGGGGTAAAGGTGGCTGTTGTGTAGGGCTGAACCTTACCACCTTCATATGCCAATTGTATATAAATTCTGAGAGCTTCAACCTCCTGGAACTCCTAGGGACCGTCCAGGCCTGTAAATGGGATTACTTTACCTTTTACATACATCTTAAAATACCAAGATTGTTGTACCAGTTTTTGTCTTTCAGTACTTTGGGACACAGTAATTTTTCTCCATTACCTTGCAGTAAATGAACAATGTTCACGCCCCACTGGGAATCAAACTTTGATTCTCTGATGATATACCCCATAGCTCTGTGACTATACTGACTCAGCTACCTGGTGTATTGGTGTATAATATTCACTACAGTTTATATTGGTTGTTAGGTGACAGAACCTCTGCCCTCATCCAGCAGTGCTAGTCCTAGCAGCAGTTCTGGAACCGGTGGTAGCAGCACTTCGGATGCCACAGAGACTTCCCCCATGACAGACGAGTCCACGCCTTCATCTACGCCTTTCGTCGTAACTGATGGACAGTCAAGTACTGATCGGTCTACAACTGAGCGGTCATCAACCTCAAGGACAACTGAAGAGGTTGTGTATGGGGTGAAGAACATTCAGCCAACAATTGATCGTCGGTTGGCCAAACAGGTTGCTGTGGCAGGCAAAGTTTTTAGGTATGGAACGTGGTCCTTGAATGCAAGGCATGGACTTGGATCCTTTGCCCTGACCCCTGCATATTGGAATACAGCCTTACACAGAGGAATCGTTAAGGGCACATAGAAGTGGTCTGGGTTGCCGGCAACACAACGCAAGAGTTGATTAACAGTACAGATGATTTGGTAAAAGAAGTAATCAAGTAAATCACAGTTTACTTGAGATCTTTACTCTTCTGGGATATTATACAGTGTCGAATGGTAATTCTGGACCAACTTTGTGGGACAACCTATTGGTCCCATCTACAAGGGGTCAAGAAGTCCAAGAAGAATTCTTCTTGGACACGGCATGATATCCTAGAAGAGGACAGATCTCATCTACATCATTGCGAAAGCCTGAAATCATGCACAGTATACTTTCTTCTGTACCACCTTAATACAGTTACACAGAATGGCCCGTACTCTGTTTGTTGCCTGAAAACTGCATGTCTTATGGCCCAAACCAAAACTAAGTAAAAGACTGCATGATGCTGTAGGTAGCGTAATAGAGGAAATAAACTACAGCACCTCTCATGTTACAATGTCAGGCATAGCCCCCCCATTGCTAACTAGCACCAGCCATGCCGTTATTTAGAAATGGAGGCCTGAGACTGAATTTAAGCAAGTTCCTTGAAGTGCTGTTCGTGAGCACAGAACGATGGTCTTGGACACAAAATACAGACCAGGAGTAGTGTAAGGGAGGGGGAAAAGAGAGCAGAAATTGCAGTATAGAAATCATCACAGCCCGTAGTGGAAGAAAGTGAAACTCCTTGAGCCCTTCCACACATCCAGGATTGACAGAGGCTGAGGAGATCTAAGTACTTGCTTTTCGCATTATAGAGAAATCAGCCAAAATAAACAAGTACATTGATGAAGTGTCATTCAGAGTCTGACTTTTACCTTAGATTACATGATCGATATTGATTAATGCTAGTAATGTTACTGTTTATTTCAGTTGTTTATGGTTGTCATAAATTTTGATTTTTGACTTCCTCCATGGTCAGTTGAGTTTGTTATTTGCATTTACATATTTCATAGAGTAAATACATAAGCGTATTTATGTATGATACACTTTTTTTTAAATCCGTATTTTGACTTCGAGAATTTTCATCATTACCGTCTTACCAGTCTTGAATCTGAAGCTCACTAAAGTTTTCTGTAGGCACCTGCTGCAACAGACGTTGATCTGTAGTAATACAGGGACATTATATCATGTGACAACTTGCATCATTACTTTATTCAGATCATTTTACATAATGGCAGGCAATGCAGTGCTCACCACAGTTCCACATGGCCATGAGTTATTCATGTGTGTCAGAGTTCTGCAAGTCAGGCAAGCTGATGGGAAGTCAGTCAGCAGTGACAGTTATCTGATAATGGAGTGCCCCTGTATATTCTAGTTTTGTGCTTCGTTAATCATCCATATCCTTCATCCTGCACATGAAATGTTAACAGTGTCTGAGTTCAGACAGTTTGTTGTGTTTTAAGGCAGTAGATCAAAATATGTTCTGGTAACAAACTGATGTAACAAGCATTAATGCATGAATCATGTTTGCAACATCTATACAGTACACAGTTTATTCTTTCTACAGGTTTGTAATCCCAGAAGATACATTCTCTGATTTGGAGGATGGCAACACAAGGAATCTGCGACTGATATTCAAGACTGAAGAAGGCACATCAGTAGCGTCAACATCCTGGCTCCAGTTCAATCCAGAAAAACAAGAAATTTATGGCTTGTAAGTGAAGAAGCAATTGAAATTACTCATTTCTGGGTGATATTTATAAACCCAGTCGTTCATTCTCACTGAGTGATGATGCCACACCAACCCCCTTACCTTTGCTAACCCTGTCCCAAGTAATATTCTCAGGTAGTCTGTGGAAGATAAAGGATAGGTGCAGTGCATATAATAACATACAAGGCCAATTTAACAAATAACAGTAACAGTATTTATTAAATATTAAAACAAGAAAACAAGCAGAGTGATTGCTATAACACAAAATTGTTTCAGTGAAATTATGCCCAAGTTCACTGCCTGGCATTCATGCTGCATGCCACACAAAGGAATCAACATAATGAGAACTTGCATGTCATTGGCAGTGCTCAGGGTCAGAATAAAATATGCAAACTTATTTTACCAACGACGATAAGGTGTCTGTCATTAAGGCCCTGCTTACCAGAATGTAATTTTGAATTCTGGGTGAAGGTGGAATTTAGCAAGATGTTGATTGAGGAGCTTGTAGAAGCAGGGCGAAGTTCCAAGCAGTGTGGAGAATGGCTGCTGAAGGAGGGTGAGGTGGAGAGGCGAAGGGTACTACATAATCAGTCACTGAATGTTCCATCAGTCACCCTTTTGTCATGTCACAGTAGTATCGTGTTATACTCTGAAACTTGGCCTCACCATAAGTGAAGAATATGGGTTGAGGATGTTCAAGAATAGGTTGCAGAGGAAGATACTGGGTGTAAAAGTCAGGCAATTACAGGAGACTTGAGGAAATGACATAATGGGAAGCTTCATGAGCTGTACTCGCCAAATATTCAGCTGATCAAGTCAAGGAGAATGAGGTGGACAGGGCATGTAGCATGTGTGGGAGAGAAGAGAAATGTGTAGGGAGTTTTGGTAGGAAAACCTGAAAGAAAGAGACAACTTTGTGAAGACCTAGGCATAGATGGGAGCATAATATTACAAGGGCTTTTACAGAAATAGGCTGGGAAGGTGTGGCTTGAATTAGTCTATCGTAGTGAATATGAGAATGAAATTATAATGAAACCTGAGGGTGCATAAAATGCAGGGTTGTGTGCGTGCGTGCGTGTGGGGGGAGACAGGACTCTGCTCCATGGAGGTAGTTATGGGATCAGCATTTTCTTACACATTGAACCTCATAATCTTATTCTGTCGAAACAAGAAAATGTAGATATGTGGGTGTGGCAGAACTTTTCTTGGGGATGGTAAAGGTTCAGAAAGATGGTTGACAAAACTACATACACGTTGTTTACAAATGTTGTAACTGAAAGACTGGGTTTGATTCCAGGCCAATGCATGTGAGATTTGTGGTGGATAAAGTGGCACTGGGAGAGGTCTTTCTCTGCAGTAGTTCAGTATTGTCCTCTTACTGTCATCCCACCATGTGCTTCATACTCATTTGTTCACCTTTCACTGATGCCGTATAGGCTTGGCAATTTGAGAACATCATTAAATAGCACTTGAAAATAAAATTACGTTCCTACACATGCCAGGCGACTGCGGGGAAATTGATCACAATGGGTGCCCTCAACAGAAAGTGTGAACTTGTAAAAAATGTACAGTTGATTTTCCTGTGAGCACAGGAAGTAAATTGTTTCAATTTAAAATATTCATTTTGCTGCCTATTATGCCAGCCCTTGGACTCTGCTGCCTGGGGTGGCTGCACCAGTCACCCTTTCCCTATCTATGCCTTTCTATAGCATACGGTGGCATAGTGGGTTGAGGCACTGTGCTAGAAGCTGGAAGGTCGCGGGTTCAATTCCCGATGGTGTCATGGGAAGTTTTCATTGACATAAACCTTCTGGCCTCACTAGGGCCCTGAGGTTGACTCAGCCTCTAACAGAACTGAGTACCAGGTATGTTTCCTGGGGGGAGAAAGGTGGCCATCATGTAGGGCTGACAACTTTACCACCTTCATGTGCTGACTGTCTTGCAATCTGGGATCCTCAGCCTCCTGGAACCCATAGAGCCTGTCCAGGCCTGTAATGGGATTTTTTTACATTTATTTTTATGCCACCGTATATATGGACTGCAGTTAAGCCTCAAATCTTGTATATCTAGGAGCATTTGTAACTGTTTTAAAATGTTGGCTCCTTATTGTAATGTGTGGACTGGAAAGGTAGTGTGTGATACATCTCATTGTCTTCGTCGGAAGTCAAGGGTATGTGATTGCAGTTCTGTGTGGTAGTAATCTGCAATTGTGTGTTGTAGACCTCTTGAAGAGCATGTGTCAAGGTGGATGTTCATCGTAGAGGCAATGGACAAAGAAGGCAAGTCAGTATCAGAAAACTTGGAGGTGACAGTGCAACATTACAAGGGTCGCCGTAGTGTCAACCATGAGTTCACCCTTCAGCTGCATGTTGAGAAAAAGTATGACTTTGCCTCGTCAGTAGATTGGCAACTGAATGTGCTGGATGGCCTGGCAAGGTTGTATGGAGATCCAGACCCAAGTCAAGTAGTAGTCCGCAGCGTGGTTGAGAACTCTGGTGCCGTTAACTTCACCTGGACAAATGGAAGTCTTCCTAGCAATATGTGTCCGAAAGATGAAATAAACAGGCTTTACAAGGTAGGAAACTGACTAAGGATCCAAGTACAGTTGTTACAACACTGAGGCCACAGAAAGAAGTCCCATGGTTTGACTTCCACATGTCCCTCAATCTGTTTTGCAACCCTCTTCAGTGTACTTTGTTCGCTGTTGGTCATGCAGCCATTCTGCTTACTGGAATATTGGTGGTAACAACAATTATCACCACTGCTGCTCCCACTGCTGTTGCCCCCACCACCACCACCACCGCCGCCGCCACCATTACACTGTAACTGTCAGTGGTAACAAGCTCCATGGACTGTTTGATGTAAATCAGAGGCAGCTGAAAGTGATTCAAGAGGTAGCAGAAGGAGGGAAGCCTTCAAAAGTTGTCATCCTCACTGTCCCTTGAACTCCTTTCCGTGGCCTCAGTATAACTCGTTAATATGTTGCTCATTTAACCCTTTAAAGACGAAGCGTATCTGTTTTATATAAGGACCCAGTGCGTACCGCGCTGTAAACACTCTCCACTTCGGTTATAAAAGCAATCATATAAGGCAAAAGTTGCTGTTTGTTCTGAGATCCGTACAAAGCACATAAACACAATGTGGGCACCACGTAGAATTTTTTAATCGTAAACCTAGTGGTATGTAGAGTGACAGCTAGGCTTTAAAAGGTTAAGGGTCTTGTTTATATATGTGTATATATTACCAAGTTCATCAATTATCTGATACTTCTACAGCTTGTTTCTGTACCTCCACCCTGTCACCACCTGCAGGCATGTGTTCATTTTTGATGTTACAGTGTGCAGCGCCAAACACATCATGTTGTGTAGCAGTGTCAGACTTCTCACTGACATTCTGTGATCTATAAAATTGACAAACAAGGCAGTGTATTGGTTTATAGTGTAACAGTTGTAGCATGTTCATATTTTTTAATTATTGGAAAAATGTAAGGCTTACAGAAAAAAATACATAATGTGTGTCTCATTGTAAACGTGTCTGCATACTTGCAAAAAGCATGTACTAACTTCAACGTGATATCTGTTAAACTGACTGCCTGCGTATCAGCTCGGCTTCCACTGGACAGATTTCATGGAATTTTATATTGGAGACCTGTTAAAATCTGTTAAGAAGGTCCAAATTTGGTTAGAGTCAGACAAAAATGTCAGGAACTTTACATGAAGACCTGAGCATGGTGTGTTACTGCCGGCCAAATAAAATTGCCACAAAAGTGCTGTCTTTGAGTGAAATGGCACTAGAGTGTTATGACAGCCAAGGAGGTACAAATGATAATGCAAATGCATGACCATATGATACTACACGTACAGTGCCTATATTATTCTCTAAAAGTTAAGTTGAAAATATTTTTTTTTGACTCCAGTAAATATATAGAAGGTTACTGTTAACCTTTTCTGGCTGAATATTTGATATATGTGCACGCATACATCGGTGTGTGTGTGTGTGTGTGTGTGTGCGCGTGTGCGTGCGTGTGTGTGCGCGCGCATGTGTGTGTGCGCGCGCATGTGTGTGCGCGCGCGCGTGTGTGTGTGTGCGTGCGTGTGTGTGTGTGTGTGTGTGTGTGTGTGTGTGTGTGTGTGTGTGTGTGTGTGTGTGTGTGTGTGTGTGATATGGTGCTCAAAACACTGGCTGTCATACAAACAGGTCTGCGTCATGCAGTCTCCATGTAAATTCCTGTCTTCTGCATATATCTATGGGCATTTTGTTTGAGTGCCTGAAGGTTATGCAATGCACAAAAATGCATGTAGGTCGTGGTTATTTTTGTCTGATCTCAATCTGGGATGTGTCAATAAATTCTAGTTGGTTTCCAGTGTCAGGTTTCACGAATATGGCCTCGGTTGGTTTCTAGTTTAATGCATACAAACAGATTTTTAATAGCTGTTCCACAGGGAGGTGGATGTGCCTAGGACTTTAAGTTGTGTATATTTAATAATCAGTTATTTTCCTTGAATGAATGCTAATCACTTGGTTAACTTAAGACAGAAATTAAAATTGTATTTAATAAAGTATGAATTTTATTGTGATCATTTAGCTTGCGGTATGGATCAGTTTGATAGGATTATTAAATTGGGTCCCTTGCAAAAAAAAATTTATTGTCAGTGCATGTTATGTCTGTAGATAATAATTTTATACAAATGAATGTTGCCACAGGCAAGTTTTACCATAAACACAAAGTGTGAGTGGTGTAAAAGTTTTTGGATTCAGAGCTTCATTGCTCTTTTCAGGTGTTGGTGCTAAATGAGGATGGAGACCCATCAGACGATTTGATCAGTGTCCTTTCTCCATCCCTCAGACCGAACAGAGTCACATACCAGGGTCTTCACCAGTGTGAAATGGTGATAGGAAAGCATCAGAAACCGCCTCCGATTCCTAAAGTGTCAGAGACTAATTATGCTCCCATCATACGGAACCCCATAGATCACATCAGTGCTACAGTTGGCAGACTACTTGTGTTCAAAGTGCCAGAGGTAACCACTCCTGTAATTCTGCTTTTTCTGCTAGATGTAGTGTAATAACCATATTTACTTCAAAATAGGATAACTTTCCATCACAGTCTTCACTTTCAGGAAAGTACTTCTCTAGACTATGTTGAAATTTGTGTGCAGTTATACGGTAATCCTCCATATTTTTCAGATAATGAGTTACAAAAAATTTACATCTTATATTTGGGTAAGTATGGTAATTCTTGTGCATGTGGCATACAATGTGAGATTCCTAACAAATGACGGACCTCCGAGCAGAACTCATGAGTCCTGCGTTTCTGGTGCAGAGTGTTCTAGCCCTATTTATCTGTTTACCACCACTGCCACCGTCACCACCGCCACTACTATTTTATTTTTGTGAAGAACTTAATACTTTAGTGCAGATTGTATTTAATATGTCAGATGTGACCTCAGAGTTTCTCAAATTGTCATGCTTGTGATCTGTGTCGACACCCATGTCTCATATAGCTAGCTCCAGTGTTGCGTTGTTATTGCCGTCAGACTGTAAGCTGACAGAAATATGTGTTACTTTGGATCGTACAAAAAGATTACCTTCATAAGAGTTGCTTGTACACCACATCATCATGTCTGGATCCTATAGTAGAGGGCACCAGTGTTTTCCCAAGTGACAAATTTGTGCTGTCATCATGTTTTTTGTGAGCTAACAGTTGCAAAGACGGTGAAAGCTCAGAACTTTGAGGTTATTGTTGACAAATGTGTGCAGAATCTGCACTTTGGAATCAGTTCTTTACAAAAATAAAATCTAATGGCACTAGTAGTACAGGAGCATTATTTTATCTGATAGCTTTCTGCCATTGCTACACTGTATGTGTGGGTGGTCAGTTGAGTAGGCTACGTTAATACAGCAAATGAGCAAACAGAAAGTGGCAGCAGATATTTGTCTGACAAATGTGTGGGACAAGAAATATAGCTTGCATCAGGAGAACATTCTTTATGTTAATTTATATCAATATAACCAAACGTACCTATATCCAAAGTTGAACGGTTATAGAAATAATGATGAGATAATTTTCAAAGAAGGGATACAGTTATACATTTATTGCTTACCAAACACATGTCACAGTGAGGTGGAATTCGCAGTTTCTGTAATTTGAACACCTGTGCTTAACATCTGAGTGACATGAAGACATTAATTAAACAAGAAAAATTCATCTTATTTTTGTGAAGTCATCCTTACAGTTCCAAGTACCTTACACAGCACAAGTGTCCAGCTGTACTGTAGTACTTATTTGACTACGTATTTTGATATACCCCTTACCAGTACCTGTTTCGAATTAAACGTACCCATTCGAAGAACCAAAGACAGTAGAATTTTACAACAATTATTCAAAGCCTTATTCTGCTGAAATATTGTATTTTTCATTATAAGCCCTGAGCACCTTGCTGCATTTGTCCCTTCTTGCCACCAGGTTTAAAATTTATTAGCAGTAGAAACTGAGGCTGCTGGATTCAGAGTTGTTCACAAGGATCCATTTTTGTTTTCCCATTGCTGTGGAATGTGACAAGCTATGACAAATACAAAAAAATGCATTGATGTGCTTAGGGATTATGTTGAAAATAGTCTACTCAGTGGATTAAATGAGCTACATTTAAGGTTATAGTGACATTTTATTTAATTTTTATGACATAGGGAACCTTACGCTTTGGAAAGTACTTGTCATTTATAAAATAATGACATACAGAATACACTCTAAAAGAACCTTAGTCAAGAATGAAAGCTGCTGCCATCAATGGTATGGCTGAAGTGCATGTTCACTGTGTGGTGTCAGCCAGCAAAGTGTGGTAGTAGTGATTTCTGTCAAAGAAGATGTGAATATCAAGCATTTTGATGACACTCCAGTGAACTATGTGTAGTTTGATGTTCTGGGAAGCTGAGTATTTTTTACACTAAGTGTGGCTTGTTTATTAAATCTAAATTTGTGAAGTGCAGGGTTCAGTTAATTTCAGAATAATCAGGATGCCACTGTGTAGGTCATCATTGGTGTCATTGAGTACTGGTGGCTGTTAAGTCTGAAAATGTTCATGTGTAATTCTGTAAGAAAACAATGTTTGAAGCCCTGTCATGTTTTAACGGATCTTCCTGTCTGTTCAGGACACATTTTATGACCCTGAAGATGGCAGCACCCGTAGTCTGAAACTGACACTGCTGACAATGGACAGAACACGGGTGCCGCTGACAAACTGGCTGCAGTTTGACGTTAAGAACCAGGAATTCTTTGGTACACCTATGCTAGGAGATGAAGGCCGCAAGGAGTACCAACTGGTGAGACAATTGCAGATATTGTTTAGCAGTGGTTTGACAGAATGCTTAACTGTAGTTACTCCACAGCTGTGATAGGTGCATTCAAAAACAATTTTATAAGGTAAATTTCCATGAAACTGATTTGTCAATAAGCATCAGTTTCTCTCTTTTACTCTTATCTCCATGCTTTAATAAACATTTAGCTCTTCTTTCAGTTATTAAAGACAAGGAAATGAAAAAATTAACCTTACGTGACCACATGGTAGATGATTTGGCTGAATGGGCGGTTGGGTGGGTGATGATGAATCAGTCATGTAGTGTTAGTGGGATATGGTTGAGGGGATGGAAGCATTAGAGGATTAGTGTAATCAACTGAAGACATTGTAGAAGGAGGTGGCTGTGATGGTAGAGAAAGGGATTTAATTGACCAAAAAATCAAATGACATTGCCTTCCACATTTTTGGCATTTTTAAGTTGATGGTAAAGTGTTGTGAGAGGTTATGTGGTGGATTTGCTGGTCATGAGTTGTTTAAAAGGTCACCTATCTTAAATTGCTTCTTAGCCATTGTTTAGTCACCGGGACAGTTTATAACAGCAAGCCAGTTGATAATATGATGATAAACCGAAGGAATCATAGACTTAACATTGCTGTATATGATGATAAACCGAAGGAATCATAGACTTAACATTGCTGTAATGGGAAGATGCGATTCAACTTGCGACATGAGTCTCCTCCTGTTCGTCTTCCCACCTTTCTCAGCAACTCTGGATTAGTTTGAGTGCATGTAAGTGAAATTCCATTTTTCTAAATGTGTGTAAATTAGTTGATTGTGTAAAAGTGAAATCACATTTTCAAACTTACATGTAATAAGGAGTGCCTGTCATTGTAAACTGTGTAATTTTACTTATATAATATTGGAAATACAGTAAAACTCATTTAAGAAGTACCTGGTTAAGAAAATTTCCCACTTAAGAAGTCAGGATAAAAAGCGCCAGAATTCTCCCATTTGATTAACATTACACGTTGCCCTTTTAGTACATCCCCACATAAGAAAATTTCCTGCCTAAGAAGTAACAAGTTTGACGAAGAAACAATTTTTTTTACCCATTTAATACATTTTCGGTTTCAAAATCTTAAAGAATTTCCCCAAGTTTCCATTCATTCCATTTCCAAAATGCAGCATTCAAATGGCACGTTCAGTTCATAGAGGTTAATCTCCAAAATGTGTCATGGTGTAGCATGATTGTGAAACATTTGTGGTGACTGTGTGCAGGTAAGTTACATCAGCAATTCCAGAAAATAAATTCAAGACACTGCAGAGTTAGTGAAAGTAACTGGAACTACTGAGCAGCCCTTGCGGTCTACCTAAAAGTGAAGCTATGGAATCTGAAAATGTATACTGCTACTGTTTTGAAAAAAGAGCAGCAACAACCCACGCTTGAAAAATATTTCAAGGAAAAGTAAACATCTGGAATGAAATGTGAACTTGTGAATGAAAAGTCAGTGCCAGTATAGTTAAAGGTGTAAATAAAACTGTGAATGAAAGCATAAAAGCAAACAGCAACAAATGCACTATAGTGCATTTGTTGCTGTTTGTTTTTAGGCAGTAAAAATGCATGGTGAAAACAATATAAAATTGTGAATGAAAGGTTACAGACAAAATGGTTAAATGGTCAGATACAAGTGAGAATGTGTTAAAGATAGCTGCAAATTATACAAATTCAGCATACATATGTAATAAGTTCACAAAAGAATTTAAAAATGGAACTTTTCGGTCCTACCCTTTTAAGCAATTTCCCGCTTAAGAAGTCAGATTTTCTTGGAATTTTCAAAAACATCTTAACAGGGTTTTACTGTGCATGTTTTGTTGAAGCACTTTTAGTTCACTTCTGCCTTTTTGTAGCCACCCTTTTTGGTCTTTGGTTTATTGCTGTTTTCAAATTTTCAACCATATTGGACACAATGTTACATCAGTTTTATCCTTCCAGAAGCATGAAAAAGAATACAGTGACTATTCTTCCCAGTCTCTGTCTACTGAATGGGAGGGCAAATGTAAAGAACAGGCATATATAATTATTTCATCTAGTACAAAACATTTGATAAATTTATTAGTATTTGATACCTTTCTGCTCACAAATTAAGCGATTGTCAGGCCTATGTATAATAATACATGGAGGATTCAATTCCTGCTAGTGGAAAGTATCAAGATCTTGTTTCTTTTTCATGGTGTAAATATTAATGTATTAATGAGCAGTTTTGTGTATGTTGTATAATAGGAAGTATGAAAATATTGCCATGGTGATGTGGTTAAGGCTTCTTATATTTTTTTGTGTTAGAACTCATTGGAACCTGAGTAAGTAAAACTAGGCATATGAAGTATATTCCATAGCATATATTTAAGTGACTGATTTGTCGTAATATTTTTCCTTTCAAATTAGTAATTACGTTGAAGTTTTGGTAAATATTCATATAGTATCTCTAAAAAGCTGACATAAAACTTTGACATGGAAGGAACAGTGTATTTGTAAGATGTGATACATCTATAAGTCAAAGGAAAACATTTCCAGCACCTGCTTTAAATATGGTGACTAAAAACATGTTAACTGCAGTATGTTGTTGTAAAATGCATGGAGTCAGACTAATGGCAGAGTGAAGTAGTATCAAGCACTGTGCTGTTTGCTATCACAGGAGGTATGTGATTTGTCACATAAAACTTTTGCCCTGTATAATTAATCTCTTACGAACCCTTACCCGTTTTGTATATAATCTCTTTCCTGTGTTTCACAATGAACAGTTATGCTAACTAGAATCTTTGTGCACAGGTGTGTGAGGACAGTGGCAGCCTTACAGCAAATGATGGTCTGGTCGTGATGGTGCACCCTGCAGCTAAAGTCCATTACACCGTGCAGTTTGCCATGCAGACGGAACCATATTCGTTATTTGCCAGCAGTGCAGCCCAGAAACGGAAGTTCATAGAGAAGCTCAAGGCTCTGTTTGGAGATCAGAATACCAGTGCCATTTCTCTAAGCTCTGTGAGTGAAGACCCAATTATCATGACTTGGCATAACCGTACACTGCCCACTGACTACTGCCCAGAGGATGAGATCAGTCATTTGAGGAAACTGTTGGTAAATGAAGACCATACTGTTACAGAACATGTGGGAGCAATCATGGGACCAGAGTTTAATGTGAAAAAAATCACAGTTACTCCAATTGGGAAATGTCAAGGAGAATTGACAATATGGCATTATCCTGATGGCGCTGGACAGCCAGTTGAAGACACTCAGCCTGTCGGTACTTCGGATGAATATCTGGTAACGTTCATAGTGCCGGCCGTGATTATTGCTGCCATGCTGATCCTAGCTGGCATTGTGGCATGTTTTCTGTACCGGCGCCGGCGAACGGGCAAGATGAATGTAGGTGATGAGGATGAGAGGCAGAGCTTTCGCAACAAGGGGATTCCTGTCATCTTCCAAGATGAATTGGAAGAGCGTCCAGATCCTGGAAACAAGAGTCCAGTCATCATGAAGGAGGAAAAACCACCCCTGCCACCACCTGAATACCAGCGTGGTGAGCCAGAGCAGCCTGTCTCACCCCCAACAGCTGCACACCCACTTCTTGGTGAGAACACTGCCTCAGAAGATCCCCCATACCAACCACCACCACCTTTCACTAGCAGCCGTGATTCAGGCAGGCAGAACCGCCCCAAACCTACCCCTACATACCGCAAACCACCACCATATGTGCCTCCCTAACACGGATTTCTTCACAACATGATAGATGACCAGCGCACGTACATTTCTTTACATGATTCGGATGAAGATGAAATGACGATCGATCACTTGGTGCCTTCCATGGCTTGGCTCTGATACAGTGTACGTTGACAATACACAGCCTATTGCAATAACTGACTCACCACTCACTTTGTGACGAGACAGTGGTGTTCCATTCCATCATTAGTGTGAGGAACATGTTTTGGTGTAAAAGTGATACTGCGAAGGCAGAATTTTGTGGTGTAGAATTGGTAGTTTGCTGTCCTCAGCTGAGTCATCTCTGCATGCCTGTATCCTTTTCTGCTGATGGTTTTATAACCCTTTTTGTCATTCTTGTTTTTATATCTTAAGTCATTCTGGAGTGCTGATATTATTTTGATATCCATTAAAGGCTAGTGGAATGCCTAAGTCATCTTGGCAGCCCTGTGTGTGTGTGTGTGCGTGCGTGCGTGCGAGCGAGTGGGTCAGTGAGTGAGTGAGTGAGTGAGTGAGTGAGTGAGTGAGTGAGTGAGTGAGTGAGTGAGTGAGTGAGTGAGTGTGAGAGATGCGAGATGAATGTGCACACTGTGTGCTTGAAACATTGTTAATGCCATCATGTTTCGGGCGTTCCCTTGTTTCTTTTGCGTAGCCATCACTGCACTGTGTCCTGGTTCTCAGTCGATATGCTTAGTACTGTTGTTGGTTCCTGACATCATAGAACTCCTGAACCCATGAAGAGGAAGGTGATTTTGTTCCTTCTAAGTGTTGGGAGTCAATAATTCTGCTACTCAGTGTAACAACCCAGAAGACCTTAATCGTGGACAGCACTGCTTTCCTATAATTTTATGTTGGTCAGCTTGTAGTAAAATTCTTATCTATTTTTAAAGTTACCAGCAAGTGACATTTTGTGGGAGTAATTTTGATTATGAAATTTTATCTGTTATTCTCTTTATTTGTGTGATGCTGGGATGTAAAGTGTGCAAGTGGATGGATGGATGGATAGATAGAGTGATTGACTGACTGATTGATTGATTGATTGATTGATTGGATTAATAAATTCACCATATCAGCTGTGAATGATTATCATCATGTAAGCAAGTATGAGATCCGATGTGATGCATCTTTATGCTTATTTCTATTTATATAGTTTGTAACTAATGAAAATGTGTACCCTAGGATATTTTCCAATGTAGCCATGGCTTGGGACAGACAGCGTGGTTTTTAATAGCATGATTACATCAGACATTATTCGTTACCTGCTGCTTGTGTGACATTTACATCATTGTTTGGGAGGTGGATGTATTCTCATTTTGAGGCTGCTGGTTTTTGCAATGTCACTTTATTCTGAAGGCAGTTATCGCACGATATATGAGCACATAGTGTTCTGAGTGCATTGTACTGAGCACTCAGTGTACCAACCTTAATAATCAAAGGTTATGATTATGAAATGCAACCGTAAGGCATTATAATGAATAGTACAGAGCGTATATTTTGTCACTAGACTGTTCATTGTAGAGCAGAATATTGTCATTGCTGCATAGTGAGCAGTGGTGTTGCCAACTTTGCATTGCACAGTCTGAAAATAAAAATGCCCTCTGTATGAAGAGCCAGATATGCCTTAAAGGTAGGTCACACAGGTGTTACTTAAGTGTCAAATATCTTGGAGTTTTTTCCATCTTGGCCAGCATTTGTAAGTCATGTGTTATCAAAATGTGAGGTAGTCAGGTATGTGTCTCAGTTTGAAAAGTCGGCTGTTATCATATTTTAGCTGTTTTCAATCTTGCAATGTTTCTAATTTTCACCCTTCGAATAAGTGTGGTGCTTACGTGCTTTTTCTCTGTCGATTAGTTGTTACATGTTTCCAGAAAGGAAAATTATTGTTGTCTTTGATGTGTCCTGTCACGTAGTTAGGATAATCAAATTGACATCATGCAGTCAACACAGCATTAATTAATTATTGAGTATCATTGTCAGTTGTCTTCAACCCCCAAAAATATTAACCACAAATGCAGACATCCTCTGTAAATTTTTTATATTCACTGAACGCTCAGGTTCCATCACTCGAAGCACTGGCCAACTAAAGGAAACAGTCTGTTGTTGAGTGTTCTGCCCATCAAGTGAGGTGTGCCTGTACTTACAGTTGCAGTGAGTGTGAAGTCTGACTGTGCATGGGACATTGTTTTGTCGAATACCACACCATTGTGCACTTGCAAATACTGTGACCTGAGTTGTAAATAGACACTGAATGTGTAACTAGTGTGTAGTTATAAATAGTGATCCAAGGTGCCAACAATCTGCAGCAGCATTTAAAACTGTGTAATACAAATATATACACTACAGTTTGGAAATTGTAAGCAAGTCATAGGCTGGATTTTATTATTAAACATGGGTGGCCAGTGTTTTCCATCTTAATTAATTCATGGTCTGACTGCTACATTTTATTTCATTCAATTTGAGTGAAATATCTAAGTGATGCACTGCCTTGTGGATGCTCATGTATAAAAAAAATTATCCAGTTTAAAGTTGAGGCTTATGCAGATTACACTGGGCACTTAATTCCAGCACCAAACGGTTAAACTGTTTATGCTTTTAGTTAATATTTTTAGGGCTTCAAGATGGTGAACTGCCACTGAAACTTGTAGCACGCTAGTGAATACTGTCAGTGAATGAACCCTTCAGGACTAAAATTAATGTATTTGGTATATAAAGATTCAGTTTCTACCTCACGGAGAACAGAGTTTGCTTCAGTGAGACAAATCTGTCGGTGCTGTAGGGGGAAACCATTGGGGTTTGTTGTGATTATGACATGAAACATACATACAGTGTGTTGACACTGTGCTGAGTTTGTAATGTTAACCCTAGCAGTATGTTTGCTAACCACTAGACTCTAGAGAATTCAGCAGTACATCAACTGGACTAGCAGTATGTTTGCTAACCACTAGACTCTAAGGAATTCAGCAGTACATCAACTGGACTAGCAGTATGTTTGCTAACTACTGGACTCTAAGGAATTCAGCAGTACATCATCTGCACAGCAATGATTTTAACAAACTTGTAGGTAACTCAGACTGGTGTTCATCAGTGGTTTCAAGTGTTCTAATGTAGCTTTCCCTGAAGATGGTGTTGTCTACACCGAAACATGTTGGGGAATTATGTGGAACCTGATATATTGTGTTTTCTTAGTGTATGAGGTGGTCCAAGTAATACAAATTAAGTCTAAAGAAGGGGTTTCAAATGCAAGCAGCATGCAGGTGAAGTGGATCATTTTTAAAAAGAGAGAGTATTTTTGTTACACTTACACACACCATTAACCCTTCCATGGCTAAGATAAAGAAACTTACGTGGTTGACCAATTGGGGTAGTTTTGTATGCCAGAATAAAATGAGTATTATTTTTATTCCACAGCTGTCTGTGAAATGTTAATAGCCATATATGGGGAGCCAAGATGGCATAGTCCGTGTAGAGGCTAAGCTACAGGCCGAGTAGTCCAGGGTTGGCACCCCTTTTTCAATGGCTACTGGGGCTCGTTTCTGGGGGGGGATAAAATGACCAGGGCATAATGTTAAGTAGTAACTTCCATCTGGCATGTAACTTAAGGATGGGTGGACCTGTACATTTTCTCCCCTCTTATGTGTTCATAGCGTGAACAGGGAAAACTCTACCTTTATAGCCATATATGTAATGAGTTAATTTTCAAAAATATCCCTTCTACTGTCACTTGTCTTTATTTTAATTTTTCTCCACTTAGAACCTGTATGAGAAATCCCTTGCCAGGATTGTCTAAATAGTAGCGATACTATTGATTAGTCTCCATCACCAGCAGTACTGTAATGTCCACAGAACATGACAAAAAGTGGCTAAGCAGAGTGAAGCTGTCAGGTGTAGTGCTTCACTGACCTTTTTTCTGGGGCTTTGTGTTAGGTGTGTACCATATTGTTTGGAGGGTAACAGGGCAGTGCCCAGCACAAGGTTTGTAGTTGCTGTGGTGTCTGTCAGTGTGGCCTACCCTGTTGATCATCATCATCATCATCATCATCATAGGCGCTGGCTGAGTTGGGGCTGTGTGCAACTTGAGCCCTGGAACATTCTGTGTAACAACTGTGCAAGAGTGCACACCCCTCTTGTAATAATGGCTTAATTCTAACTTCTTTATAGTCATCTTCCACCTCACAGTCACAGTGTCACTTTCTGACTCATCACAGTTGCTGTCCACAGTCTGTTCAGGTATCTTACCTCGTTTCAGCCACCTCAGTTTCTTCTTCGTAGGTTTACTTGATTTGATTTTATCCATGGCTGTGAAATTCTGACACCCATATGTTGCAAACTATACTGCCTTGGTTTTTTTTATTGTATACACTGTAACTTCCTTTTATGTGCATACAGTTAAGTTAGAGCGTGGTGAATACTTACAAACACAAGCTTGAGAAACCTGTCAAGAATGGAACATATTGCTTCTAATTTGTTGTTGGCAGCACTTACACGATTTTCCCATGTTTCAATATCATAAAATCTGAAATGAAAGAGTGATTTGTACCTGTCCATTGATGTGGCTGCTGCAAGAAAGAATGGTGCAGAGTGTTTATTACTGTTCCAAATTTTATATAAATGTAGTCATTTTCGCAATTTTACCCCGCTGCTATCCAAATCCTTGTAAATGCATATCGTTCTTTGGGCATAATCTCCTTCCAGTTTTCTTCCTGTTTTTCACTTGAACTACTGAAAACAGCTTTTGTTTGTTTATTTGATTCAGTGCAGATTTCTTCCACTGTTATCTTAATGATTAGTAGGTGGAATGCATCTGAAATTGAGGAAAATTCTTTTTTTATTTTGTAAATCTGGATTAGTTGAAACAGTGTTACATTCATACCTTTTTGTAACCACAGATGGTTTGGGCCTCCATCTCTTTCCAGGCTCAGATGAAAATGTCTGATTGGTTGTACGTGAAGCAGCAGCTACTCCTTTTTCTTTTCCTGTTCAATTTTTTCTGTCTGAAGTGCCAACTTATCACCAGTTTCCTCCTCTATTTTCACATTATTTTCTTTATTGTATTCCTGCCATTCATCTTCTAGATGTTCTCCATCACTGCTGTTCTGTGGAATTTCATGCAGCCCTTCACTTGTAAGATATTTTTTACCATCATAATCATGCATCTTTGGTGGGGCTCTTTCACATGCAGTGCACCATACACAGGGCACATTAGACACAAAAATGGTTCATTGTATCTGCACCACATGAAGGACAGTGCTAAACTGTCGGTAGGTAACCCACAAAGTTGCCTGTTGTGGCAGGCCGGTTCATGCCTCAGCTCATGTGGCATTCACTGGGGGGGGGGGGGGGGGGCTTTATTCCCGGGACCCCAAAAAATAATTTAAACATGACTCTTTCTGTACAGGAGAAATGTGGTATTATAAAGTCCTTGAAACTTTTAAGTTGATAAGGCATACCTGAAATAATGGTCAAAACAAACAGGTATTAACAGTAAAAACAACGAAAAGTGCGTGGCGGACCACAAATGTTACCCCGCTCAGTCCCAGAAGGGTTAAGAATACTTCATGCTTTGAATAACAAAATTACATTATTATTATTATTATTGAATTGAAAACTTTATTTTATTGGTATCTCTCATGATGTATGTAGTACATTACCATCCAGGGATAGTAGACTGTTTTGATTCTTAAGGCCTTTGGTGAAAGACATTTTAAATCAAACATTTTTTGACAGTGAGTTGGACCACATTGTATAATTGGAATAAGATCAGTTAAAGGGCTGTATACAGGGAACTGGCAGGCCACATCTCTAAAGGCTTAATGTGCCACGTGTATGGTGTTACTGTGAAGTAGCACATTACTTTTTAATATGTTAAAACTCATATCTGAAGGGTTCTTGGTTTGATCCCAGATACTGCCATAATAATAACAAGTTAATGTAGGAGAAAGTAAAGGTTTTCAGTGTAAGGACATACAATCAACAACAGACAGGAATAGGTTCATGTTTTAAAATGTTGTGTATGAGTTCTACATAATATTACAGTCATAGTTGCAGGAGCTGTCCCAAGACATTGCCCTATATGTTGTGTCCATATGTCAATAAATTGGAATGTATAGACAGTATCCAGCAAAACATACAAAAAAAAATGTGTCTGAATGTATTGTCAGTTAATGTATCTTAAATTCTAGGTACAGACATGAGAAAAATATAGACTTTTGTATTTCATTTTTACTGTTGTATAGATCTGAACATGGACATGTAAGATGTAAAGAAAATAAATCGAGGAATTCTTTTAAACCAAGTTGTGTTGGCAAGGCACTGGTCTTCAGTTGCAGAGTGTTTTCTTTATCTTACCTCTGTCATAATCTCTTAACTTATTAGGTGCAATATGAAATACATCCATCCTACATTTTGTGGCCATTAAACGGAGAAGCAGATTTACCCCACAGCTTCAGAAGAATGTACCATTTCAGTGTGGTCATCCGTGAGCAAGAGTAACGGCTGATGCAAGGGTAACGGCAACTGGAAACAGCAATGCAACTTCAACTTCCAAGAATTTCTGCCAGGCTGAGTTGAACACATGCAGTTGGATTGTGCTGCATATGCTGAGTAAACTGCAACTCAACTGCAATGCCACTCACGAGTTGCATTGCACACTGGTTGTCAGGATCCCTGTGTGTGTGATATTTCATGTTCAGATAGCACAGGAGGTCGATGAAGCTACTAACGTTGCTTTTGTACAGAGCAGGAGCCAGGCCTTTATGACGAGCCATCCGGATTATGCCCAGAGGGACAAAGTGGATTTGGCATGGGAAAGGATTTTGCACGAGAGGAAGGAACGTGGCATGTACATGTTTTCTGATTAAAACTTATAATAAAATCACAACGGAACAGGCTAATTAAGGCAATAAAGAATACATCTTGACCTTCATTGCTTACAACTTAGCAATGAGTTCTCATACTGCATAATTATAAACTGTACTGACAAACCCACTGAGATGGAATTGCTGTTGCAGGAATTAAGAAATAGGCAATTTTTCAGAAGCTGTGCCCTTGATAATTTGTGCTGTATGTCTTCTGCATATTCAGTAGGAAAGGCAGACTGATCAACTGCGAAGCTTTCACTGACTTCACAAAACACTCCTTCCCATCTTATAAAAATGTGGAGAACAACAAATGCTTGAACAATTGAAATCAGTTTCTTCTTTGCAGCATACTGGTCCCTCGAATATCTTAAACTTGGCAGTCAATATTTCTAATGTGCACTTTACAATTTTTTGGGTGCAAAAGAGTCTGTAATTAAATATGCGTCTTTTGTTTGTTAGCAGTCTTCTAGGGTAAGGTCTCATTACATTGACTTTCAGTGGAAATGCGTCATCGGCTACAAAGTAGTAGGGGAACACTTTGCCATTCTCGTACATTGGTAGAGAAGCTCGGCACCAGGATATGCAGTTCTTCTGTCTCCAGCATTTGTTCTAGGATAGAGGCCACGAATGTGGAGCTGTCATTGTTCTTGCTAAAATCTCTGACATGGACAGCACTAAACAAGGCGTGGGCATCTGCACATGCTAGCAGTATGGGTGAAAAATAGCCTGTGTAGTTGGAGTAAAGTGATCCAGATATAGGAGAACATTTCAGGCGGATATGTTTCCCATTTATTGCATCTATGCAGTTTGGCACATTCCAGAGTTCAAAATATCTTTCTTCGTTGTGTTTCCATTTTGCTTCATTTGGTGATGGCAAGAACAGGGTCTGTAATGTCAACCGTATTGCAACATATTAAAGAAATTAAGTGCACAACGCTGAAAAATTGCTGCCACGTATTCAGTCACGAAGATGCGAGCAACCAGTCTGTTTCCTCAGTGTGCGCTTGGTAATTGGGTGACTAATTTCATGCTTGAAAGCAATAATGCTTGGAAATTGCTGTTGTATTGAGGTGTTCAGTTTTCCTTGGTGTGTGCTCGCCCTTGTAAGGAAGACGGATGTTTGTGTGTTTACTTAATATCAGTATCGGTTGTAATAAATAAATCAAGTAGTTTTTTTGAAGACTTGGAGCCTGCTACATACCATTTGTGAAGTGCATTTTCTTGCTGTTCCTGAATTTTTCTCGCTGTGCAACACACATCTGGACACTTTTGTCAGATGTGAAAAATATAGCTACGAAAAGTATTGGAAAGCATTGGCAACAGCAGAACTTTATTTTTATATTTTAGTGGAAAAGTAACCGGTTTAGGAATCAACTTATGCGGCCAAAGGTTTAAGATGTCTTTTAGCTCTCCCTATTTGTGAGACTGGATGGTTTCACAGTCTTGAGTTGCATGAGATGGAGCAGCAAGACTGATTTCCATATTTGAGTGGAGGTGAGTGGAAGATAAAACTTTCAGTGTCATCTTGTGTCATGTTTCAGCCATTGATTGTTACCATATTACAACTTTCATGTGAACACCCTCTTGTATCCACTGCTTTTGTTCTGTGCTTTGTGTATCTTGCCTCACTTTCCTTCTGTACCTACCAAAAATGTGGTTAATCCAAAATGGTTACAGGATTTTAGGTGCTCACGTCAATGTTGCTGAAGATCTAATTCTTCAGGGATGTGATGCTGTGTCGCTGCTTATATAGTCCTTGTTGCTTTGCTTGCCCAGGTAGGTGAAGGCACAGTGATCTTCAAAGTGTTAAATCAAAAACACATGATGACACATCCCAGAAGAACTGAAGCCCACATCTTGTTTGACGTCTGCAACAGTCTGAAAATGGCCTTTGTGGGCTGAAACATGTAGGAAGAATATTATGAAATGCCAAATAGTTATTATACAGGTGCAATTAACTGGAAAATTTTCTGATGTTCCTAAAGGAATCCCAGTACACTGTGTATACATTTGTATCTTTCTAACTCAGCTTATTTAAGTCAAGTGTAAATGTTTCTGACAAAGTTTGTTATAGCAAACATGATATTATTGTGGGAATTTCATTTGTTTGAATTATTTCAAGCACGGGGTTTTGAAAAGCAGATCTATTTCTGTGTTCAGGTAGATGGGTTACTGCACATGTAAGAGTTAACAATAAATGAGCCTTGCCTGTGTTCGATTTATACTTTGGTGGTGTAATATTAAAGAACATGTAACTATGTGCATGGTGAAACATGTAACAATTTAAACTAACAATAACAGTAAAGTCACTGCATCTGGGAAAGAATGGATTTGAGCTCAAACATGATACCCTGAAACTGGTAAGTATGAAATATAAGTGAGACTGCAGCAACATGATTACTGGTCACTGATCATCTTGTGTTAGTACTTAATCTTCAACACTGCTTGACCTATAAGCCACATTTGACCTTATTTTGAGCAGCATAATTATCAATATATGTTTGCATTTTGTTGGACTGAATATTGTGTGGTTTGATTATCAACAATTACAAACAATACAAAATATATTTGCCTAATATTTGTTTTACTATTGTCCTGCCATTTTTATATAGGCAGCGTAAAGTGAAATGTTTGTAATTTTTAAATAAAGTTTCCTACTATATATTCCTTACGATAGAATTACTAAACACAACCACTCCGATTTGTGTAAAGAACCATAAGGTCTATCCATAACTGTGAACAATGGTACTGTTTTATATAATTCTTTAAAATTGAGGCATAGGGTGTGGAAGAAGTTTCAACCACAAAGAGTCGTCTTCAGTTTAAAATAGTTTAAAACACATAAAAAGGGTTATGTACAATTCCAGCATAGTCACTGTGTCAAGTATTACAGTTTTTGGAATTATTAGTTAAGAAAGTAGTGAAAGTTGTTCTTGATCTTTCGTGTTGTTCTGACACCGTAGACTGGAGGTGGTGTGGGAATCTCGACTCTGTGTGTATGTCTTGTTTTTGACTTTTAATTCAGGTTTTTATATATGTTTTGTAAAAAAGATTGCAAGATACTGGCGTGAGGCTGGTGTCAGCCTTCGTACCTGTCATGCTTCTTGATGCTCAGGATTACCTGACTCTGATAATTCTAGTGCCATGGACTTTGAATTTGTCATTTTTTAATGTCATATAAACATTAAAGGAATTTGAATTTCTAGTAAAAAAGAAGAAATAATGACAGTTGTTATGAACATAACAAATCACTCTCACATACTTTGCTATGCGCAGTTCAATATTATCCTCTCATTTCACTTAACACTGTCTACCTCTTGGCATTTTACAGAATCAATATTGATTAGCAAAGGGATTGAAAACTTTGTTTCTTCCTTTCTGAAATGTAAACATATGTATCTGCTATCCAGTTACTGAAATCTGAAATAATAAATTTGGTGGCTGAAGAAAGTGCATTAATGTTTTTATGAATATAGCACATAACTAACAGATTTCCTGAAGCAGAGTCATTCTTGAGAAGTTGATGGTTCCTCAGCTAGACCAGAAATTCTCCACATTTTATGGAACCTCAAGGTGTTGGGACACCAGATAAAAGACGTCATGGCTGTAATTATTATTCATTCATGTTCGGTTTGTCGGAGAAGAAATCAATTCGCATAAATAACAGCCCCTATAGACAATAATAAATCTCTATTTTACTTCATGGAGCAGAATCCTTGAAAAGCTGGTAGTAGCTCATGTAGTCACAACATATACAGCGTTCTATGATAATTTAAGGTCCATTATCGTGTTCACAAAACCTCGCCACTGGGCCCATATTCTGAACTCCATGACTCCCAACCTCCAAAAAACCCAAAAACAATTTTTTTTCGGAAAAAGTGCCTGTGCTTCAAATGGGGGTCCATCTTCTGTTCTTATTTTCATGATATCTGGCCTGTGTATGTGTGTGTGTGTGTGTGTGTGTGTGTGGCAGGGTGGGGGGGGGGGGTCTTGAACCCCGTAACACGTCTCTGAATATGATCCTTTTCCGAATGCATACTATCTTCTAGTTTCTCGCAACCTGCTGAGTTGAGACAACAGAGTCCGGTACACAGAAACTGTAGTTTGCCTACGCAAACTGCACTAGAAACTGCGAAGTTATACCCAGAAATCCACTTGACTGTATCTTATTATTCGTGAGAGCTCGTTAAATTTGTTCAGTAATCCGTCATCTGTAGATACTGTTAGACTAGGACACTCGATTGCAGAGCCTGCACAATGCGCGACATATGCAAGGTTAACGCTTCAATATGAGACGTGCCATGGCTGAGGAGGTTAGTCGCTGGCTTTTCACCGCAGAAACCCGGGTTCGATCCTGGCTTAGTCCATAGGGATTTTATGGTGGACAAAGTGGTAGCTGGAGATGTTTTCCCTGAGTACTTCTGTTTTCCCCTCTCAGTTTCAATCCACCCGTGCTCCATTACTTGGAAATATGGAAGAAGCAAATCATCTTCATCACACGATTGCACAATAAGCCTTAAGCCTGCGGTGTGTCCGTAGTGTCTGCTTCGGGGCCCTTCACCACAAAAAGGAAAAAAACTCTTCAACGTGAAGGTATGGAGGTCAACGTGTTTAAGCACGATGCCATGAAGGCGCCTGGAAGATTGGAGGTATAGTTCCAGCAAATCGTAACCTCAACACTAGTTGTGGCGAATTGTTCAGATTCAAGCCCTGTAGATTTATTCCAGGAATGTCCAACCCGCGGCCCACCATTTGTGTTATGCGTCCTGTGACCATATTTGTAAGTTATATGTAGGGTCGTGCCATGGCTCAGACGGTTAGCCGCCGGCCCCCCACCGCGGAGGCCCGGGTTCGATCCCGGGTCAGTCCATGTGGAATTTGTGGTGGACAAAGTGGCATTGGGAGAGGTTTCTCTCCCAGTACTTCAGTTTTCCCCTGTCAGTTTCATTCCACCGGTGCTCCATTACTAGGAAAAGGACAAAAATAATCATCATCATCGTCTTCTTCATCAGAGGGTTGCACAAGAAGCCTCAAGGATGCGGTGCGTCCGTAGCGTCTGCTGAGCCCTTCACCACTAAAAAAAAAGTTATATATATATATATGCTATGATAATTACACAAGTTAGGCGGGTAGGTACACCACTTACTGCTACTTAACACTTCCGGCACGTCAACCAGCCTAAACGGTTATGGCCTTTTGCCAAATAAAGGTTAAGACACCCGTACTTTACCGTACTTTACTCTAGAGTAAAACGCCCCTTGTACACACTGAGTAGGGGGCTGCGTTCGTCTCGGAGCCGGTTTGATGCTTTGGAGAAGAGGAAGACTATTGATCTCACAGGGAATCGAGCCATGATTCCACGGTCGTAGCAGCTGTAATACTATTTGTCATTACACTGTACTTCTGTATTGATGGCGGTCGGCAGAATGAAGGGCTTGTAGATAATAAAAATGCTGCACCTTCAGCAGTTACGAAGCGTTCAGATCGGCTACGTCACACAGGCCTAGCTGCGCCGAAAGATTTAGGCCTACGGACACTTGTAACTGCATAACAAACTCACTCCATACAGTAGAGTCTGTCTTGAGAAGTCGGTAGATTGTCAGCCAGTCAAGAAATTTTTCGCATATGTTGTGGAACCCGTAGGTTCATCACCGTGTTCACAACAGCCCGCCAGTTGTCTCTGTCCTGAGCCAGATAATTCCAGTCCACGCTGTCAAATCCTGTTTACGTAATATCCATTTCTAATATTATCTTCCCCACGCGTCCGTCTTTAACCCTTTAAAGAGGAAGCGTCTCTGTTTTATATAAGGACTCAGCGCGTACCGCGCTGTAAACACTCTCCACTTAGGTTATAAAAACCAGCAACAAATACCCCGAGTGCATCGATGCATTTTATCATCTTACCACATACCATAATAATGAGAAAGTGAAATGGATATTTGTGAATTGTTTCTAATTCAACTAACCGACCTCTACTCTAACAGAGTTTTGAAACGCGTTCTGAAGTGAGAGAAAGTATACTCGGTGATTAAGTTAAAAAATAATGATGCTTTACCAGAAAACGTGAGCTGCATTAACCCTTTAAAGACGAAGCGTATCTGTTTTATATAAGGACTCAGTGCGTACCGCGCTGTAAACACTCTCCACTTCGGTTATAAAAACCAATCTCTTAATGTTTTATAAGGCAAAAGTTGCTGTTTGTTCTGAGATCCGTACAAAACACATAAACGCAATGTGGGCACCACGTAGAATTTTTCAATGTTAAACCTAGTCCTATGTAAAGTTACCGCTCGGATTTAAAAGGTCAAGCGGATCACTTTTCTTCAGGTATCCCAAACAAACCCCTGCGGTATTTTTCCTTTCTCCCCCATACCTGCCACATGACTTGATCACTGGAATAATACTAGGTGAGGATTAGAAATTAGAACCATCTCGTTATATAATTTAATGTGTTTCGAAAAATCTAATTTATATTTCTTTACCCCAAATTCCTTTTCTTACAGCCCAGAACTGAAGCCATTATTAATTTTCATTTATTAATTTTGACTAAATTCCCGTATGGTGGCCAGGATACAGAATAGCCCCAACGTAACCCGTGCGTGTCGTAAGAGGCGACTAAAACGGGGACCCAGTGCCTGGGGGTATAACTGGGCCACCCTGTCTCCCGGGGGACAAAAATACGGAGACGCCAGGAGAAGAAAAACTCATATAGCCGGGCCCATCAGGGTGGTGGTGAGGCAAGGAGCTAGCAACTCCTTCCTGTAAAATATCCACGTGTTCAGAACCCCCACGATGATTCAAGCTGGAATGGCTTAAGGAAACGGAAAATGACTGGAGTATGGCTGCATGTGATGTGAAGATCCCTGCAATCCCAAAGGTAAGTTGGTGAGTGAATGAAATTTTTTACTGTAATGAATGGTACTGTATTTTATAATGGGGGTATAGAACAAAATATGTTTGTTACGTGTTTTCTGGATCACAGAAAACTCAAGAATTATATATTTAGCCTTGAGGCAGTAAATAAAATAAATGCTTCTTAGGAATCAGACCCAGGTGTAGATGGGAGGACAATATTAAAATGGATCTTCAAGACGTGGGATGGGGGCATGAACTGAATTGAACTGGCTCAGGATAGGGACAGGTGGCGGGCTTTTGTGAATGCGGTAATGAACCGTCAGGTTCCATAAAATGCGGGGAATTTCTTGACTAGCTGAGAAACTGTTAGCTTCTGAAGAAGGCCTCTGCTCCATGGAGTTAGTTAGTTAGTTAGTTAGTTAGTTAGTTAGTTAGTTAGTTAGCTTCTTAGGAATCAAAGGCGAATTCTCCAACACTACGCAGCTACTGTGTTATTTGACGAAATTAATTCAAGTACATAGGTTATATGAGTATAATTTCGAAAGGTGATAGCAATATTGTGAACGTTGTAATGACATAACAATTGATAATACGCTATCATTATTTATTTCAAGTTTCTAACCTGGCTTTCACCTTCAATGACACAAGACAACCTGTTGCCATTTCCAGTGCTCTAGACGAGAATCGAAAAGCATGCCTCACGTTAAATTTACTGCTACACCAATCACCTCGTTTAGCGAAGGTAAAATGTAAATTTGTGTCCGTTATTTGTTAAGCACTACACCACGCCGTTATGGCTTATGAGTGAAATACAGGCGTATCTCCACGCATTCTGAACTTCAACATTAAATAGAGGAAACGTGTCAGCTTTACATAAAAAAAATCACCAACCAATGCACTTTTTATTAACTACCACTTACTTCCCGACGTATGTTTCGGCGACCAATATCGCCATCATCAGTGGATACTTATTGTGAATAACACTGGATGTCCATATGATTTATAACAGAAGTCTTGAGTCGAGCATAAAACCATATGGACGTGTGGTAGTTAATAAAAAGTGCATTGGTCGGTGATTTTGTGTATATACTGAAAAATGCACGGTCAAAATAATATAAAGCTTATGTCAGCTTTACATTCCGGCCGTTTTTGCTCTGGCGAAAAAGTCGCCGGAACCTCTTGCGTAGGAAGGTAGTTAGAATGCACAGCCTGTCTATACGCCCTGGCGAAGAGAAAATCTCTGCCTCCAAGTGTAAATTGAAACCAGATTCATCGTTCGTCGAACTCTTAGAACAGTCACTATTCTGACCGAGCTATAGCGGCGGGGATAATTTTTAAGTGTGTTCTTTAATGACGCTGTCAGTTGCTAAGTTTGTGTAGCGTCGGTAATGAATGAGCGTGAAGAACTGGTGGAATGATATTGATGAGGGAGAACCAAAGTCATCGAAGGTAAATACTGTCCCTCTTTAACTTTGTTCACCATAAATCCCACAGGGATGGTTTGTGAACGAACTCGGGCCTCCGTGGTGACAGACCGGCCTGAGTCATGACACGACCCGCGGCAAGGATAATATTGAAATTGTTCATCGGGATCGATTGTGATGATGGCATAGTAGTGTTGTAGGAGAGTTAGTTACAATTTATCTTTGTTGAGTTCTTTTTGTGTGGGAGATAACGCAGCTTGAATGATGTGAAGAGATAAGATAACTGGAGTAGACTAGCCTCGCTGTCGCAATCGCGTCATGGAAATTTCAGACCATCTTTTGTTAGCGAGAACTTGTCAACAGACGACAGTTTACCTGACTACAGTGTCAAGTGCATAAAACAGTCATCGCCTTTGCTTTGTGTTTCGTTTGGCGGTTGTTTAACAACACTGAACATAGTGGTTAGGATTATCGAATGTCATCACGGACACAGTATTGTGAAGGACAACTTATTTTTTGTGTGGCAATTAAACGAATTTGTATCAACTGCAGTGGTTCTTTGTCCTCCGAGGAGAAATATGGAAGTGTTAACGAACGGTGTTTGTAAACGGTGAATGAGGAAGAATGGATACTGTTGTTGTGATTGTTTAACGACACTTTTCGTGCCACAGTTATCACTTAGGCAAGACAGTACGTCAGTGGCTGGTTTTCTAACAGGTGCTGCGAAGTCTGAACTGTTGCGGACTGTACGAACACCAGACATAATGGACAGTAGGTTTCGATGTCGTTTGCTTTACTTTTCTCAACATACGTTTACTCTTCTTATCATTGTAGTCCTTTCCATTCTTCTGTGTATCTGGCCCTTATACATACCAGGCTTTAAGCCATTTCCATGTCATTTTTTTTCATGTCTCATTATGCGCCTCGTTATTCCGTTTCCCTTCCTCCTTGTCATATATTCTTCTCTTTGCTGTCACCTTATACATACGTCTTAATTTTATGCGCGTTCGCAACATGGCAAAAGGCGACTATTCGCTTCGTCTTGTCTGTCTGTCCGCATGGAACAACTGGACGGATTTTCATGAAATTTGATATTTGGGGGGTTCTGAGAAAATCTGTTGAGAAAATTAAAATTTTATTAAAATCTGACAAAAATAAAGGGTACTTCACATGAAGACCTATGTACATTTATGATAATATCTTGGTGAATTCTTCTTAGAATGAGAAATGTTTCAGAGGAAAGTTGTAGAGAAAAGCAAAACGCACATTTTGTGTCCAGTAACTTATTCCCAAAATCTTGCCATTTATGAGATAATGTGGGAAAGAACACAAAATGTGCTTTTGCGTTTTCATAGCAACAGTGTTTACGCCATCGCGCCACATTGTTGCGTTCAACGTACACTAAAAGTCTTGTTCTACTCACCGTTCCCACATATACGCTGTCTGTTTGGTCTCATTACTAATTGCTATCTGTGTATATCGGAGTAACATTTTAGTAGCAAATAATTCCTCATGTGGTCAGTAAATTCCCCCCGTATTTCATGAAACCCGAAGGTTTATTACCGTGTTCACAACAGCGCGCCACTTGTGTCTGTCCTGAGCTTGATCAGTCCAGTCCATGTCTTCCCGCCCTGTTTACTTAAGAACCATTTTAACCTTTATCCTGCTAATGTGGAATATATGGTGAGCTGCTAATAATGCCAGCACCACTAATGTGTAATATTTGGTGACCTACATTTGGCAACGCTGAAAGGAGCCTCTTTGTCTCTCTCTCTCTCTCTCTCTCTTAAGGCCCTAGTTGGTAGCCGAGTAAGTGTGTGCACACAGATATGACATAGGACGTCTTTCACAATTGATTCAGTGTTGAGACATTGTGCAGAGAGAGAGAGAGAGACAAAGGGACTCCTTTCAGCGTTGCCAAATGTAGGTCACCAAATATTACACATTAGTGGTGCTGGCATTATTAGCAACTCACCATATATCCCACATTAGCAGGATAAAGGTTAATACTGTCAACTTAACTCTCCGAGCCCTAGCCCCTATCTAACATTTCGTAACATGTCGAGCTTTTACGGTAACGAACTGTTAGCTCCTCACCCAACCCCAAGTCGAAGAACCACCCTTTGTCTGCTGTCCGCGACTGCTTATACAACATATACATTCCAGATGGTCTTCTGCGCCCGCAACCTGAGGACGTGCCGTGTTATGGTGACAGGGTCCCACATAAATTGGAGTTATGCCCCTCGCTGTCATCCATCTTTGTCTGCAAATTCTTCTTCTGTAGCCCCCTCCTGTTTCTCGGAGTTTTTTGGTTTATACAAATCCCCATCATGAAGCTGTAGAAGTGTTTATTGTCTTCCGCTGTTTTATCAAGTCCCTTATAAACTACAGTGGATTTACTCTCCAACACCCTTTCCGGTTGATGTCCTGCGAACAAGATGATTTGACCATGTACTGTTTGCGACTGACGAGAAAAGCTTTGACCTCGACAACATCGGTAGAGTCCCTTTTCTCATGGATACCCTGTTGGAAAAAAAAAAACAAATAGTTCGTGTCAAAAAAGTAGGGCTCTGTCACTACTTCTGTCACTTGTTACTTGTTCACAATTTGCTAGACGTTCATCGTGTCATAAGGCTGAAGAAAATTTATGCACAGTTTTTCCCCAAAAGGAACACAAGAGAAAATAATGATATTAACTCGCAGGTACAAGAAGCAACTTTACTTCAGCAGCCCTGTGTATTTTCAGCTGGAATACATCGATTGCTGGATATAAATGTGTAAAAGTCTGAGCTTCCCTACGTGCCATAATTGTCAAGGTCAAAGTTGATCTCGTGAGTAGGGAAGAGTATGTAATGTTTTCCACGCCCGTACCAAAGGCTGCGTTGGAGGTCATGACAGCGGGGAATACTGTGATAACAGTTTTGTGGGATGTGACGACGTGCAGTGTGGTAGGCGCGTAGCATTACGTATGTGCAGACTAAGCCGTATCATATCCATGCGGAGTTTCTACGAATCTAAGCATATGTTTACACTTGCGTGTGATTTGTACCAACATGATTCGTGATGTGTAAGTTCGGTATTCGCGGACATGCGCCTAATTGCCTTCAAAAATCGAATTACCAACACCAGCATGTAATTGATACGTTCGTTATCACAGTCGATGAGGATAACTGTAACAAGACGGGCAACGTACGTATATCGTAAAGAGGCGCGTTCGCGTAAGCATTGTTGCCATAGAAGAGTGCGTGTCTGTAGCCTTACTTATCCGGCATGCAAAGCGCATGCGCCGTATTATACTGATGTTTGTGGCCTGTTTGGCTGTACCGTATTTTTCCACATTATCTCATACACGGTACGATTTCCCGAGAAAAAATTATTGAACATAAAATATGTGTTTCGATTTTCTCTACAAATTTATCTGTAACGTTTCTCGTTATAAGAAGAATTCAGAGAGATATTATCACAAATGTACATAGGTCTTCATGTAAAGAACCCGTTATTCTTGTCAGATTTTAACGAAACTTGAATTTTCTCGACGGATTTTCGAGAAATACTCAAATAACGTATTTCATGAAAATCCGTCCAGTGGAGTTATTCCTTGTGGACGGACAGACAGACATGACGAAGCTAATAGGCGCTTTTCGCAATTTTGCTAAGGCGCCTAAAATTGGCACAGGAAGTCATAGTTCAGCATCGTAGTTATCGCCACTTTAACTGTCTCACTGGCTGCACCATATAACTCAGTCATATGTCTTAAAGCAGGCGGGAACCCAGGGCCGGTGTTAAGGACGTTCAGAGCTGTAGTCGCCCACATTCCGTCAAAAGTTGGTGTTGGTGGTATGGTTCTTCAAATGTGGTGCGAGGGCGTACACGAAATTATATTTGTGCTCGTGTTTCAAGTTAAGGGGTGAAAAATTAATGTATTAATGCAAATTTAGGTAACACCATCCCCTTGTGCTACTTAATCAATACGAATTTATTTTCCAGCCAAGCACAGCACTTGAACACTGTACATTTATTTATTTTTCTGTAACATGTTTCCATACAGTGAAAGTTCACTAACCTTCACTAACGATACCAGATTTTCAACAAGTCATACGTGTAGATTCAATGTAACGCAACTGTAGTGGCGCCCGGTGGCTCCACTCCCAGTAGTGGCGCCCGGTGGCTCCACTCCCAGTAGTGACGCCCGGTGGCTCCACTCCCAGTAGTGACGCCCGGTGGCTCCACTCCCAGTAGTGACGCCCGGTGGCTCCACTCCCAGTAGTGGCGCCCGGTGGCTCCACTCCCAGTAGTGGCGCCCGGTGGCTCCACTCCCAGTAGTGGCGCCCGGTGGCTCCACTCCCAGCAGTTGCCACTACTCACAGGGTTCCGCTGCCACCATTAATAACACAACATAATATTTTCTTCTGTGTATTCTATCTAAAATTGCCAATAACATTACTCAGTATAAGAACAAAGGAAGATTCAAATTATAGACTCAAGTCAATTAAGAAAATAAAAAAGGGTTACATCCACATTGAGAGTTCGATAATTCTTGGAGTTCGTCACCGCAATAGATGAGTCTGTATGTCACAACTTATTAACAGAGAAGCTGGATCACCACCTCCATTTCCAAAGTAATTAAATTTCACCTAACAATATAAATTTTGGGGGAAAAAACCTTAAACAAAAGAAACACAAAAGCTTGGTACTCAATAAATCTAACTACACTTACCTCGAATAAGTCACCATAGTAATGCCAGCTCCATTACGTCACTTTAGCGTCCCTTTTTCCAGCTCTACATCCAGCCCACTCCAAATCCAGAAAACAAGTGTCGCTTCCTCAACCAGCGTCCTCAAAGATCCCAGATAAAACATCATATTGAACAAAATTTCCGCCGCTTAGCAACAGTTCCAGAAAACCTACCATTGCTAAGGGAAGGATAGGTGATTTGGCCTTCCTGTTTACACCGCTGAGGAAATTAGCTCAGCAACTTGCATTTGTTCTGTAATCCTCCAAACGTGTACAATGCTGTAGCAACTACGGTCTACTCATAAATGGAAAAAAATGAAAGGACGATAAAAACAAAATATTTTGGGGCGCTACACAATAAAGAAATTTTACGCCATATATAAAATTGTAAATGCTAATGTATTGTAATTATCACCTGTTATTGAAGACCTTAAACAGTTCAGTGGATTTAAAAATTGATTACTTCTTATAGCGCCATACTACACCACAAAGTCGCGACAGACATAGCCAGTTGTGTTGTTCATATCTGTTACGCGTCGGTGTAATAGAGGGATCTCTTACATCCTTAAAGTCTACAACTTTGAATATTAATTATTTTTAATTCTTATTTTTATGTGTTTATTGTCTCTTTCTTGGGAATAATAGCTAATTTTATGTATTTTATTACGCTAAATACGAAGGAGAGGCATCTTCCATAGCATGTTTTTCCGATTATATACTTGTGTTTGTGCCCGATGATGACCAAATAAAACGGTCGAAACATGTTGCAGGAGAGTAAATAAATGAACGTGCAGTGTTTAAGTGGTGTTTGGTCTGCATAAGGTTTTGTCATATGGAATAATGATACAGCACAATGTTTATCAACTAACGGTCCTCCAATTGATTAGATTTTGCTCAATAGAACATAGATTTATTTCCTTTAAGATATGTGGGCCGGGATAGCGTAGTCGATATAGCGACTCGCTGCTGGCTGGACGGTCTGGGGATCGAATCCCGGTGGGGGAGATATTTCCCGCACCTGTCCAGACCGGCCCTGGGGCCCACCCAGCCTCCTGTACAATGGGTACTGGGTTTCTTTCCCGGGGGTAAAGCGGCCGGGGCGTGGCTTTGACCACCCACTCCCCTCTAGCGCCGAGTTTGGAGAAAGAGTAGAGCTATACGCTTACTTCCCCTCTGGGCCTTCGTGTCCTGTTCTAGGCTGAAGGTTCTTTATGTGAGAATACGTGACTGAAAAATTGAAAATCGAAGGAAAGTGTAGGAGGTAACGTATCTTGAAAATGTTACTTACACCAAGCCCTTGTTTTACGCCCTAGTTTTTTCCCCTGAAAGTGGACGTAAATCAAAAGGACGTAAATTAATATTAGATTTCCATAAGAAATAATGGAATGGTTTGGTGTTAGCATAACAGAGTGCAGCCAGCCAAACTAGGTTAAAACTATGATGAGAGGACGCGTAGACTAAGAAGCGGTGTAAGAGACGTTAAAGCAAAAACGCGTAAAACAAGTGGGGCGTAAAACAAGGGTGACATGTACTCAGTTGAATTACAGAAGTCACTGTGTTCGGGATCTCGACCTTTCGTGTTTACCAATTTTAACACCATGTTCTCGAATTTCGTGAGCGGTTCCGATGTATCGGGATGAGACAAATAGCTGGCGAGTTGGCTTCATCACCCTCAGCCAATCCAGCACTGCCGTTCATTGAGTGACGTAGGTTACTTTATGAAAAGGCGCTCTCCTTCAACCATTCAACGTATTTTGTGCTTGTGTTTGTGTTTTATGAAAAATAAACTTCCGGCTTTTATGGTTTTTGAGGTTATTTTACAACTTTGTGGCTGGTAATTCATAGGTTCTTGGAACAAAAGAAGCGTTGCACATTGAACCCCGAATCGTCCTGTCTATAATCTAGTCAGTACAACGTCTGAGCTGTCATAGCGTCATGATTCCAACCGTGGACCCCCAAAATACAAATCCGTTGTCTGGATATAAGTGATTGAATCAGTTTTCATCTTTTCTGTAGTAGGGTACTGAAATTGGCAACACTGTAAAGCGCAATTAAGTTACAGTCTTATCCGTTGAAATATTTGGGATTTTTCAAGCCTTTTTGTTTCCTCTTCGCCTACCTGGTGCTGGCCGCAGGTCGCAGATACCCTAGCCGTATTCCTTGCTCCGTATATCATTATTCAGCAACCTGTAGTACAGACGCGAGCCCCTTCATATCTTGCGTCCTGTGTAACTGAAGTTTAGCACAGTCTACATCACTGTTCCAAAATGGCTTCTCTAGGACAGACCATGATCTATTCAGCAACGGTCAGCAAGATGGATCACTGGCCGAGAAGCACAAGTCAAGATGGCGCTGCCAGGAACTCTGTCCGCAAGAGGAAGCAGCGTGCAACACGACGCGTTCCCAGAACGGAGCAACAAGGTCAAGGTAATGCCATTCTCATTCCGCTTTCTTGACTTACTTATTCAGGTCTTCTGCGATGCGATTGTGTGTCGCTGGGTGAGTGGTTTCGAAGTCATTCAGTGCTTCAGTCTTCAAGGGTGAAGCAGTCCAAGATGAAACCTGCTTGACTGCTTTATAGGTCGACGCTCCCGCCTCCTCTTATATAAATCTGTGTTCATCACACTCCAGGTGCGCACCCAGAATTTTTTTTTGAGGGGAGGGGGAGACATCCTGCAGCTATATATAATTTATGTTTGGGTTTGAAAATTATTTTATAAAAATCATGTCCTAGGTATAACTGTAACATAACACTGTTTGCAACTGCATTTATTTGCATATAAATGTTTTATGACTCACTGACCTAATTTAAATCACAAAGTCTAATCTTCTTGGAATTATGGTATTTATGGTAAAGTAGAGTAAAATTTTCCCTATCCACACCATGAAGGCGCACAGCGGGAGTACAGGTATATTCCTACTCTATATCACTCAAACCGTGCATTGTCACGAGTATAGAATTTCACAAACCAACACATGCGCACTTTATTATGCACTAAAATGTTCAAACTATACTCCTACATGTTTCGAATCGTTGATTGGTTCATCTTCAGGGAGAGTCACAATTTCACAAATCACACACACACACACCCAACAGTATGATCACAAGACTTGGTAACAGTCGTTTAAAATACACCAAGGATCTTCAAGAAGTGGGATGGGGGAGGCATGGACTGGATTGAGCAGGCTCAGGGTAGGGACAGGTGGCGGGCTGTTGTGAATGCGGTAATGAACTTTCGGGTTCCATAAATTGCGGGGAATTTCTTGACTAGCTGAGAAACTGTTAGCTTCCCAAAAAGGCATCTACTCCATGGAGTTAGTTATAGTGTCACACACTGCCCCCCCCCCCCACCCCCCGCTATTTCTGCTTCTATAACTCACTTAGAAGGCAGGTCTTCTTTCTAATGTCCTGACGTGAACATGTGTCAGTGGTTTGTCTATTTCGATAGAAGCAAGGCAGTTCTTGATACTTTGACAGTCTCCTACCTCGTCGATAATTTCCCCACTTTTTGTAGAAGCCAAAGGCATATTCGCCGTTTACAATATTCCGCCCGCAGTACCAGTCCTGTGCCATAAGGATTCAGGTCATAAACTTTTTTCTTCCTACATAAATAAAATGTACCAACTAATGCACTTTTCTTTATAACATTAACTACATGTTTCGGCGTTGTAAGTCGCCGTCATCAGAGGGTCGCTTAATGTGAAATTCACTTAATCATCCATTTGGGTTCAGGAGCAGAAAATTTAACCTCACCAGTTCATTCGATCACTTTCAGAAGCACTGATTCCATTCACAATAGACACGTATGTCTTAGCGATCACCAAGCTGGGCTAAAATATGTAAAATAATGTCACGTGCACTTGTCTTTAAAAATTGTTTAGACATTTCCACTCCTAGTTAAAAACTGATAAAATCAGATTACTGTATATAGACACCATGTGAGTATTTTGTGTATTTGCTTGATAAACGTCGTGTTATGCTGGTACTGTATCCTGCAATTATCCTGTAGTTCATTAGCGTGTATTAGTGTGGTTGAATAATATTTACAATTCTTAGTCCAAATTATTAGGATATTCCTTACATATCTGTGGCCTTATAGAAAGGTGCATTAGTTGGTACATTTTATATATATACTGTAAAATGCACGATATTTACAATATAACGTTTTATTATTTCTGTTAAGAAAAAATTTAATACGATTTTCCCATCTATGTCTGCGTCATCCATTATATTTCGATAAAGATTCTGACACTGAAATCGCGTATGTATTTTGCACATAATCCATGAGTGATTTATTTTCGGCCAAGATTTGTTGAAGCGGCAAATTATAAATTAATTTTAATGTGTTCTGATGATGATACGTTACTCGCATTACATATAAGTGTTGTTATCACTGAGAACAAATTTCTTTTAAATGCCTCTCAATTTATCTCCTATCTGTTTCTACCAATGCAGATCATCATCAGGGAGGTATTTACTACTTAACATGTGGTTTTGCTAAGGCTTACATAACTTAGTACCCTAAATAATGCATAGCCATAAAAACATAAAATATGTATACACATTTCTTACACAATGTAGAAATATTACACTTTATTGCTCTAGGATAACGCTTTCCGAATTTATTGTTCTAGGATTATGCTTTCTGTATTTTATTAATCTTTGCGCATCTTTACAGTAAAATCTGCGATATCCGGAATTGCATTATCCAGAAATCTACATTAACCGGCAAACTGACAAAGAGCTCCTTTACATTTAATTAAATTTGGTGTTCTGTTGTTTACATTATGTGTGCACCTTGTTACGTAAGTAGTGATGAAAAGGACTAGAAAGTGCAGCATGGAAAACAGGACAGGATATCAAGTGACAAGTTAAATTGTTAGGTCTGTCCGTGAGGTTGCTAGGTGCACTAAGATGCATATTAAGTATATTCTTATATCCGGAAAATTGCGATATTCGGCAAACCTTTGGTCCCGGAGGTGCTGGATATCGCAGATTTTACTGTGTGTATTTTTAAATGCTCAAACATTGTCAAACTGAGTAATATTTTTGCTGTAGCTGTTAAGCATCCAACATGTATTTCGTAGTGAATGTAACAGATAAACTGCGTATCACGATTAGTCAGATAAACTGCCTATCACGATTAGTCAGATAAACTGCGTATCACGATTAGTCAGCTGCATATTTAACGTTTACAGCCTGTTCCTTTCCGCAAGCTATGACGTTAATCATTGAAGCCCATGTAGCCCCGAAATCTGCTTTCTCTATATTCCTTTACTGCCTGAAGAGGGAAATCTTTACGTCTTTACACTACACAATGGACCGGGAACTCATTCTGCTGCCTTCACATTATACACTTTCCTCCACCCTAATGTCGCTTATGCTCTAAGGTTTTGTTCTCGAACACCCTTAATTTTACTAACTGATCTGGTACTGCCAATATATATTGAGGTTTCTTTTAAAACAGGGTACTGATCTGGTCTTTATCAAGAGGTTTTAGGTAATCTGGGGCTACCCGGGTACTATAGTCGGTACAGCAAGCCGCTACGAGCTGGGCGGTTCGGGGTTCGGAACCCGTTGGGCGCAAGATTTTCTGCACATGTCCAGACGGGCGTCGAGGCCGACCCAGCCTCCTGTACACTGGGCACCGCGTCACTTTCCCGGGTGTAAAGCGACCGGGGCGTGACGTTGACCAATCAATCACCTTCATCTAGCGCCAAGTTTATGAATGAGTAGGGCTATATGCGTACACTGACTCTGTTTCTTCATGGCAAGTTACGGGGTGAACTTGCCCTTACTTTAACGCAACTTTTTGTCTTTTTGTAATCTATGTTTAGCTTAGTTTTGCCTTAAGCAAAACGATTTTGGAGGTAGACTTTAATTTTTTTTTGTAGGAGAGGAAGCGAAGCGTGCCAGTACAGACAATATCGATATCATGAAGAGTGATAGACGCCTGACAGACAGAGACATCTCTGTTGTGGCCAGTGAGCTAGGAATGTCATGGCGTGTACTTGGACAACGACTCAACTTCCCATCAGAAACACTGGACGCCATTGCAGAGTCAACTTCTGTGCTTGCTACAGAGAGTACTCATAAACAGGTAGATGCAGCTGCACGAATAGATCACAGATTATAAAACCAAACACACATTGTGTTGAGGATCCTAGCAAAGAAAGTTCTTTATTCTGATCGTTCCTTCAAACAACCAACGTAATTTCTTCATGTGGGCCCTTTCTTAAAGAAACTGACATTCTCTTAGCCACTTATTATATTTGCTGATTTTAGGAACACTAAGGATGTGGATGCAGATTTAGGGGATGTGACGTTGGGTAACTGGGTGAGTGGTTCCCGACGTTTTGGACGATTGTATTGCCTTCATCTTCAAGAATTAAGCAGGCCAAGAAGCATTGACTGCTTAACCATTGAAGTTGATGGCAGAACAATTCTCCGAACGTTAGAAACCACTCATACAACTACATGGCGTCACATATCGGAGGATCTAACTCCTCATTAACAGCGCATTGACAACCTCAGATCTCGCAAAGGTAAGTATCATTATCGCGTCAAAAAGAACGAAAAATTGGATTCTATTCTAAAGCAGTCTGATTTAATCCTCAGCTTAAAACCAGTGTTCTAAGATCCATTTTGGTGTCCTACCACCGTAATCTCCGAAGTGATGAGTGACCTACAGTTTTCCAGGCCAGAATCTTCAACATATTACTACACTAGCCCATGCTTGCTGTACCCGCAGCCAATCTCGTCCCATTTCACAACCAGCATAATATTAGCTGAAGTGTGCAAAGAGGGAATCTCACTATTTGTCTACAGTCTAACGTATCTGCAACAACTTTCCTCATGTCAATGTCCTTCAAGACTCCCAAATGTTCTCAGTCACCACTGAAGAGGTCTGGTAACTTCTATAGTTCTGTGTCTGTTGGCGGTAAGTCAAATGTCGCCAGATCGTACTGATATTTGATGAGGCCTTAAATGCCAAAAGATTAGGGTAGAAATCATACGTGCCAAAAAATAGCTTACGGACAACACTTGACAAAACAATGGAATAGGGTAAATACGTGGGAAGACAAGCAGGTTAGAGACCATGATGTATGCTAAAATGTAGGCTAGAAGGTGTATATGACAAGACAGTGCGGTAGAAGTTATTGTACCAGGACAGTAGGGTAAATTGGGGCCTATGCACTGAATGTCTCTACCTTTACTCCAGTCGTGTCGTCAGTGTTTCAGGGTAAAGCGGCCGGAAGGTTTAGCTAGTAACTTACCGTTATCTGTGACGAGATTAATAAATGGTTTGATTATTAAGTATTTAAAAACGCTGTTTTAGATATATAGTTTATATAGTGTCAAGTCGTTGGAACACTCGTGAATTGCGGGGAGGCAAAATTTGTAAGGATGTAATCCTGGTCTGTTGCACAGATTATTCTGGTCTTTATATTACGACACATGAGTATGAATTGAACATCCTTCATGATAGGAGGTAAATGGCCATAATGACTTGATTTTATAAAGTAAATAATGTAATTTACTCAAGAGAATACATTTGACCTGCACAGCGTGGGTAGAGTCCGTTAACACTCGCGACGACGGTCGGGGGAAAACATACAGATTCTGTCAAAAACACGGGTCCCTGACACCGATTGACCTTCTTCCCACTGGTCGCCATTTTTTTCGGTATTTCGTTTGTAACGAGCCTGAAGTAAAATGTTTGTACAGCTCTCGCCACATACAACACTGCTTAAAATAACTGTATTAATTCGCACGCACAAAGCACGACTGCTTTTCAGCCCAATATATTCTTAACTGGAATGGTTACAAGGAACAGACGGTCGGCTTTCCCCAGCGCAGCCTCTGCCAAAGTCAACTACAAACTTCTAAGTCAGATTTTGTACCTTTATTTGTTTCTATGCTGCCACGGCAACCACCAGTTTTTCTGGGCTTTATTTGTGTCTGAAATAATTGCTGATCTTTTGTTTTAATCCTGAAAGCCTTTATGTACTACCGTGTTTAACGTTAAAAAATTCTATGTTTCGCCCACAGAGCGTATTTATGTAATTTGTACTGCTGTCACAAAAAATCAGTCATTATTTCCGTACAGAGCATTAAGTGATGGGTTTATATAACCTAGCTGGATTATGTTAACCGCGCGGTACGAACTGAGTCATTGAATATAATCAAATCGTTTTCTTCAAAGCCATGCACTGCATTGTCTGCAGACGACCTTGTGAAAGTGGGGCCAGTCTGTCCCTGCACCTAAGCACTTCACAATAAGGACTTATGGTTGCGTGGAGGTATAATTTCCTGGCGTCTTAACGTCGGCACTAATTGGATTTACCGTGCTGTAAGATGTGGACTGACGGGTGACGAGGACACAATCTTAGCCATGCCTCCCCGGACCTACAATAACATGTAGGATACTTTTGTGATACGAATTTTCGAGACATTTACGAATACCTCGAAATCTCCACTGTATTTCGTAACGGAATTTCGAGTAGTAAGGGCAATACTTCCGTGATTAAAAATATGTGTCAATTTTTGTTCAAGATGGCGGAGAGTATGTTGCGATCCTGGTCTAAGCTGCCCACAGCGACTATTGGAAGACTGGTGGTTACGCTGTGGGAAATGGGACATCACGTGACGGCAATGCACCTGCAGCCATGACGCTTCCTCTTTGCAACGTCATTTATATATTTATTTTTTACGATGTAACAAGCTAACCATTTATAGTTGTAGGGCAGCCTAATTTATAATACAACATCTATTGTTCTATAAACGCATCGCTTTAATGTTTCTTTGTGTATTATAAAATGCAGCTACTCTGAACTGTTACCAGCATGTATAGTACTGACGACAGATAGAATGATGTGCATGTACGTTAAAGTATCGATATTTGTGAATCTCGATTTTCGGGATATCGTCCTTTCTTTATCACGTTTTTCTTTAACGTTATTTCTATTTTCGTCACTTTTTCGACGGATCAGAATTTCACTACATGCCTGGTGGGTCTTCATTTCCCACTCTTTTGCTGTTATGAATATTACTTCATTCTATTCAAGCTGTTTCTTTTATTAAGCGGGGTTTATACTCTGGTGCTTTATGGATTAGACTCTCCATCTATCATGTGGTGCATTTTATGCTTCCAAAAAGTTTGTATTTTATTCAAAATAAACCTCCATATCTTTCATATGTTTCGATGTTAGTTTATATTTTTAGTTTGTATTTTAAAAGTTTTTCAAACCAACTAGGTCTTTTATATTGAAACTGTATTTCAGTACACTTGACTGTTTCGTCCGTGCCAGTTAATCATGAACGTCGCGAATGTACTGTTTTACGGCGGGAATTTTTGCGTTTTAACTGTCATTCCAAGTTTCTTATGACAGTAGTGAAGTTTAGTTTCAAAAACTGACCGGTAATATTGCTTTTAGAGTCTTAGCTATTATGCGTAATGACGTTTGCAGGGACAGTAAAATATCCAAAATGAAGAAAAGGCTCTCCTGCTTATACTAGACTAAAATTACATTCATCGCATCTGTTATTGGAAATTACTGTGATCCGGGCTCTGATTCCATGTTTTGTGATAAAAAATTACCGACTTCTGAGAATGTATGCTGCAAGGTAGACGAGGTAGGCTCGAAAAACTTTCGTTGTCAGGAGTAACGTGTTTTTCTTTAGTGCCCGAATCCGACCAAATTTGAAGTGGCTGTGGTGCAATAGGCGGAAGCGCCAGATATGATGTTTCAGTCATCTAGCGACAATGCTGGTCGAGGCAGAGAGGAAAACTCTTTCGGCTTCAAGAGTAAAGTACCCTTCGTTATTGCCCGATTTCGAACAACCTTGTACTTGTTGTGGCGCATTGGAAGAGAGTGCCAAGTCTGGTGTTCGAGTCAACCAGCTGAATTGGAAGTCGAAAAAATGACGGAAAAGTAATTGGGGTACAAGAGTAAAGTGCCCTTGTTTACTGCGCGTATTGGATCAAACTTTCAGTGTTTGAGGGACATGGAGGGGGAGCGCCATGTGTAATTTTTCAGTCACCCCGCTGCTATGAGTGCAGAGATAGGGACGAGAAACTGTTTCGGCCTGTGGACTAAAGTGTCCTTCACTGCTTACCGATATCGAACAAACTTGCAGTGTTTGTGACGCATAGACATAGGGTATCACGTGTGATGTTTGAGACAACCAGCTGCAATGCGAGCCGATATAGGATCGAGCAACTGTCTTGACTTAAAGAGTAAAGTGCCCTTCCTTATTGTCCGATTTCGACCAAACTTTCACTGGTTGTGGCCGATTGGTTAGGAGTGCTACATATGATTTTTGAGTCACCGCGCTGCTATGCGAGCCGAGATAGTCTTAAAATTATTTCGGCCTGATGAGTAAAGTGCCCTTCATTACTGCCCGTTATCGACCAAACTTTCAATCCTTGTGTCAAGTGCGTGTTAATTGCCACGTTTGATGTTTGAGTCACCATGCCGCCGTGTGAGTTGAGATAGGCACAAAAAACTTTTCCCGCCTCTAGTATTGTGACCTTTTTTAGTGCCCGATTTCGACGAACTTACATTGGTTGTTGGGCAAAGGGAGGGAGTCCTACTTCAGGTATTTCAGTCACCTAGCTTCAATACTATGCGAGATAAGGACGAAAAACTTTATCGTCTGCAGGAGCCAAGTACGCATTGCTAGTGCCCGATTTCGGAGAAAGCTGCACTGATTGTTGTGCATGTGTGTAATGTTTGAGTCACTCACCTGCAATGCCGAGCGACATGGGGACAAAAACTCTCTCGGCTTCAAGATTAAAGTGCCTTTTGTTACTGCCGGAGATCGACCAAGGTAGCAGTTGTTTTCACTCATGAGGACAAAGTCCAGGTATGGTGTTTGATTCACCCAGCTGCAACAGAAAGTGAGATAAAGACGAAAAAGTGTTTCAGCTGCAAGAATAAAGTTCCCTTCTTTATTGCCCGCTTTCTTCCAAAGTGGCACTGATTGTCTTGTCTGCGGAGGGTGTACGACATATGATGTTTGAGTCACAGCTTGGCTGTGCGAGGCGGGATAAGAACTGAATAACTTATTGGCGTCAAGAATAAAGTGCCCTCTTTACTCCCCGATTTGGAACAAATTTGCATTTGTTGTAGCGCATGGGGTAGAGGTGCTACATATGATGTTTGAGTCACCCCGCAGCTATGCGAGGCGTGATCGAGACTTAAAACTATTTCGACCTGATGTGTAAAGTGCCCTTCGTTACTGCCTGATATCGATCAAACTTGCTGTGGTTGTGGCATATGCGTATTATGTGCCACGTGTGATGTTTGAGTCACCACTTCGCCGTTCGATTTGAGATAGGGACTAAAAAGTGCTTCGGACACTATTATAGTGACCTTCTTTTCTGCACGATTTCTACCGAACTTGCACTGGTTGCGGTCCATTGGGAGAGAGTGCCGCGTGTGATGTTTTAACCACCCAGTTGCTATGCGAGGCGATGTAGGGAATAAAAAGGCTCTCGGCCTAAAGAATAAAGTGGCCTATATTACTGTCCGATTTCGTCCAAACTTGCACTGGTTGTGGCGCATGGGGAAGTAGTGCCAGGTGTGATGTTTGAGTCACCCAGCTGCAGTACTGGGCGAGGTAGGCTCGAAAACCTCTTTCTGCCTTCGTTACTGCCCGATTTCCTCCTACCTTGCTGTGGTTGTGGCGGAAGGGGCGGGGCTGCCACTTTTGATGTTTGAATCACCCAGATACGGTGCCAAGCGAGACAAGGACGAAAATGTTTCGGCTTCAAGAATAAAGTGCCCTTATTTTCTGCCCGATTTCGACCAAGCTGAAATTCCTTGCGAGATAAAACGGAAAAATATTTCGGATACAAGAATAAGGTGCCCTTATTTTCTGCCGGACTTCGATAAAACTAGCAGTGTTTGAGGCGCATCTTTAGAGAGTGTCACATGTGGTGTTTGAGATAGCCAGCTGCAATGAGAGGCGAGATAGGCCCGAAAAACTGTCTCGAATTCAAGAGTGAAGTGCCCTTCGTTACTGTCCGATTTCAGACAAACTTGCTTTGATTGTGGCGCATAGCGTAGGAGTGCTACATGTGATGTTTGAGTCACCCGGCTGCTATGCGGGGCGTGATAGTTAAAATTGTTTCGGCCTGACGAGTAAAGTGCCCTTCGTTACTGCCCAATATCGACCAAACTTGCAGTGGTTGTGGCACATGGGTGTTGAGTGCCACGTATGATGTTTGAGTCAGAACGCCGCTGTGCGTGTTGAGATAGGGACAAAAAACTGTTTCTGCCTCTGGTGTGGTGACGGTCCTTACTGCCCGATTTCGCCCTAACTTGCGTTGGTTGTGGCGCAGGTTGAGGGAATGCCATGTGTGATGTTTGATTAACTCAGTTGTAATGGCGGGCGAGATTGGCACAAGAAATTCTTTCGGCTTAAGGAGTAAAGTGCCCATTGTTCGTGCTCGATATTGAGAAATATTGCAGAGGTTTTGACGCATGGGGGTGGAGTGCCATGTGTCACGTTTGAATCACCCGACGCTGTGCGAGGTGAGATATGGGCGAAGAACTGTTTCAGTCTCAGGACTAAACTGACGTTCCTTACCGCCGAATTTCGACGAAACTTTCATTGATTTCGGAGCATGCAGAGATTGCCACGTGTGATGTTTGAGTCACCCACCTGAAATATTAAGTGAGACAGGGATGAAAAACTGTTTGGGCTGGAAGAGCAAGGTGCCCTTCATTTCGGCCCGATTTCATCCAAACTTGCTGTGATTGTGGTCTATGCGTGGGGAGTGCCACAAGTGATGTTGAGTCACCCCGCTGCATGCGAGACGAGAGTGGGGGCGAAAAAATGTATCGTCATCAAGAGTAAAGTACTTTTCCTTACTGACCGATTCGAACAAACTTGCGGTGTTGGTGGCCCTTCAGGACGGACAGCCACATGTGATGCTTAAGTAACCCCATTGCTATGCGAAGCGATATAGGGATGAAAAACCGTCTTGTCTCTGATTGTAAAGTGACCTTGTTTACTGCCCGATTTCGACCAATCTTGCACTGGTTGTGGCGCAAGGTGTGGGGTTGCCACATGTGATATTTTATTTGCCCGCTTCAATGGGATGCGAGAGAGGGTGAATAACCGCTTCGGCTTCAAAAGTGTATTGTCCTTCGTTACTGTGCGATTTCGACCAAAATTACACTGGTTGTGTGGCAAGGGAAGGGGGTGCGACGTGTGATGTTTAAGTCACTCATTTGCTATGTGAGGCGAAAAAGGGACGGAAAAATTTTTCGACGTGAAGATTAAAGTGCCCTTCTTTAGTCCCCGATTTCGACCAAAGTTGCAGCCTTTCTTGCGCATGTTGATGGAGTGCACGTGTGATGGTTGATTGACCCCGTTGCAATTTGAGGCGAAATGGGGACGAAAAGCTGGTTCGGCCTTGAGAGCAAAGTGTCCTTCATTGCTGCCCGATATCACCCAAACTTGCATTCGTTGTGGCGCATGGGGAGGTAGTATCAATCGTGATTTTTGAGTCACCCCCATGCAATGGGAGGCGAGATAGAGACTTAAAACTGTTTCACCCAGAAGAGTAAAGTGCCCTTCGTTCCTGCCCGATTTAGTCCAAGCTTGCTGCTGTTGTGACGCATGAGGAGGGGTTCCAATATTTAAAGTTTGAGTCACCCAACTGTAATGCCAGACAACGCAGTGTCGAAAAACTGCTTCGGGTGCAAGAGCAAAGGATACCTCCTGACAGCCCGATTTCGACCATACTTGCATCGGTTTTGGTGCTTGGGGAGGGAGTGCCGCATGTGATGTTTGAGTCACGCCGTTGATATGCGTGGGAAGACAGGGACGGAAAAATATTTCGGCCTCAAGAGCAATGTGCCCTTTTTTCCTGCCCGATTTCGACCAAACTTACAGTGTTTCTGGCGCACAGGGAGGGAGTGCCACATGTGATATTTGGTTTACCCCGCTGCAATTCGAAGCGAGATAGTGATGAAAAATTGTTATGGGCTTTTGAGTAAAGTGCCCTTCATTACTGACAATTTGTACTAAATTTTCATTGTTCGTAGCGGAGGGCACATTGATGTTTGCGTAAACCCGCTGCAATTAAATTGGATATAGGAATGCAAAAATATTTCGGTCTCAAGTGTAAAGTACCGTTCATTACTGATTGCTTTCCAACAAACTTGCAGTGCATGTAGCACATGGTCAACAAGTATCACATGTCAGGTTTCATTCTCCCTGTTTCAATGGTACGCGCGGTAGGGACGAAAATTTCTTTCGGCGTCTAGGGCAAACTGTCATTTATTAATATTCAATATGGCGCAAACGTGCCCTGCTTGTAACACATGTGAATGGAGTGCCACATGTGATATTTTGGTCACCCCGCTGCAATGTGAAGCGAGATAGGTACGAAAAACTTTATCGGCTTCTAGAGTAAGGTGTACTTTATTACTGACCAATTTGGACCAAAAGCGGCCTGCTTGTAAAGAATGAGCAGAGAATTCACGCTGTGAGTTTTCATTCACCCCTCTGCAATGCGAGGCGAGATAAGGACCAAAAACCATTTCGGCTTCAGGGGTAAAGTGATCTTCATTACTGACTGTTTCGACCAAATTCGCACTGCTTGTAGCACATGTGCAGGGAATACCACATGTAACGGTTCTGTCATCCCGCTGCAATGCGAGGTGAGATTAGGACGAAAAAGTGTTTGGGCCTTAAGGGTAAAGTGCCCTTCATTACCGACCGATTTGGACCAGACTTGCACTAAATTTACGGAATGGTCAGTGAGTACCACATATCAGATTTCAGTCACTCCGCTGTAATTCGGGACATGGCAAGGACGAAAAACTGTTTTTGCCGCAAGAATAAAGTGCCCTTTATTAATAACAGATTTGTCCCAAATTGCACTGCTTGTCGCATACGGGTAACAAGAGCCACGTGTGATTTTTCAGTCACCCAGCTTTAATACGAAGTGAGATAGGGACGGAAAACTGTTTCGGCATCAGGAGTAAACTGCCCTTCATTCATGATCGATTTCGATCAAACCTGCATTGCGTTTAGTGCATGAGCAGTGAGGCGACATGTGATTTTTGAATGTCTGAGCTGCAATGCGAGACGCGCTATGAACGAAAAACTGTTTCCGCCTGAAGAGTAAAGTGCCGTTCAATACAGACCAATTGCAACCAGAGTTGCCGTTCGTGTAGCGCAAGTTCAGTGAGTACCACATGTCAGGTTTCAGCCACTCTGCAGCAATGCAGGGAGAGGTAGGGGCGAAAAACTCTTTGGGCCTCAACGGTAAATGGCCCTTCATTAATTTCCGATTTGGACCAAAATTGCACTGCTTTTAGCACATGTGCAAGGATTACCACATGTGATGTTTCAGTCACCCCGCTGTAATAGGAGGCGAGGTAGGGACTAAGAGCTGTGTCGGTGGCAAGAGTAAAGTGCCCTTCATTAACGACAGATTTGTACCAAACTTGCGCTACTTGTAGAGTACTGGCAGGGAATTACACGTTTCATGTATCAGTCACCCCCTGTAATGGGAGACCCGATAGAGATGAAAGACCGTTTCGGCCTTAAGAGTTAAATGCCGTCATTACTGCCAGATTTGGATGTATCTTACACGGCTTTTAGCACATGAGCAAGGAGTGCCAGGTATGATGCTTCAGTCACCCCGACGTAATGCGAGGCGAAACAGGGACGCAAAACTGTTTCGGCCGGCAGAGTAAATCGCCCTTAATTACTGACCGATTTCGACCAAACCTCCCCTACTTATAGCTGATCAGCAGCGAGTGCCACGTGTGATGTTTAAATCTCACCGCTGCAATGCCAGGTGCTTTAGGGAAGATAAACTCTTTCGGCTCCAAGAGTAAAGTGGCCTTCATTACCGACCGAATTCGACGATACTTGCACTGCTTGTGGTGCATAGGGAGTATCGTATATCAGGTTTCAGCCACCCCCTGAATTGCGAGGCGACGTAGGGACGGGAAAATCTTTCGTCTTCAAGAGTAAGGTTCCCTTCATTACTGATAGACTTCTACAAAACGTCCACTCCTTGTAGCGCGTGGGCAGTTCATGCCACGTGTGATATTTCAGACATCCCGCTGCAATGCGAGGGGAGGTAGGGACGAAAAAGTGGTTCTTCCTCATGGGTAAAGTGGCCTTCATTACTGACCGTTTTCGACCAAACTTGCACGGCTTCTAGCACATAGGCTATGAGTGCCACGTATGGTGCTTCAGTGATCCCGATGCAATGCCAGGTGAGATAGGGACGCAAAACTTTTTTCGGCCTCAACAGTAAACTGCCCTTCATTACGTATCGATTTCCGCCAATCCTGCACTGCTCTTTTAGACACCGCGGTCACCTCATTTGCCTACCTAGGCAGCCGCGGCCATTTCCACTGGCTCCGGTGAATGCCTGTTTGCCTGTCCGCCTCTGCCGCGTCGGCTGCCTGCCTTGACTGCCTTGGCCGCCTCGACTGCCTAATTCTCTTCGTTGCCTTTGTCACTAAGGCTGCTTGCCCACCTTGAACACTTCGGACGTCTCTGCTGTTTGCCTGCCTGCTTTGGCCGCCTCGTCTACCAGATTGTCTTGACCATTTAAACCGTCTTGGGTGTCTGCTTTGGCCGCCCCACGAGCCTCTGATGCTTGCCGGCTTTGGCCGCCTTCGCCGTCTTGTCTGCCCTTCGTCGCTCGGCTGCCTGCCTCGAACGCCTGGACTGCCTTCCTTGGCTGCCTAGGCTACCTTTACCATCCCTCAGGTTTGGCTGCCACCTCAGTTGCATGCCTGACTTGGCTCCTGGCGTCCTCTCCTGCCCGACTGCCTTGGCCAACTAAGGCGCCTCGGCTGCCTGCTTGCTTTGGCCGCGTCGGCTTCATACCTGGGTTCGCCAAGCCTACCTGCCCTGCCACGGCCGCGTCTGCTGCCTGCCTGCTTACACTGCCTCAGCCGCTTCGATATCTTACCCGCTTTGGCCGTTTCGGTTACTTCGGCTCTCTGCCTGCCTTCACCGCCTCGCTTGGCTCCCTTGCCTGCCTGCCTGCCTGCCTTGGCCGACTCGGCTGGCTTGCATGCCTCCCATAGTGTCCTCGGCTATCTCCGCTGCTTGACTGCCTGGCTGGGGAGTTTGAGGACTCCACAATAGGCACTGGGGTGAAGAGAGATACCACGCTGAAACTGACCGTTAGGTCATCTGGTCCGACTCGTAAAGCATCCAATGTGTGAACAAACTCAACGGCGTTTTTCACATCATTTAGAGAACATTCCACGACTGGGTTGAGTATGCCTGCCAGACACATAGACAGCTGGTAATTAGGGGCTCCGAAGTTCCTCACAATAGGCCTTAGACGGGCTTCCTCTTGATGAAACTTGGGGGTCCATATAGCCATGAAGTTCTTGTACCCGCGGGACGTAGTAGTTTGCAAACCTCCTCCGTAAGTGAGGAGTCCTTACGAAGAAGTTTGGTTTTGCGTTCAGCCGCCTCTGTAGTGTCCTTGGCCAACTTACTTTAAGCCGGATCTTCTAGAATGGCACAATATTCAAGAAAATATTTTAACGTAAGAAGGACGCTGTATTACGTAGAACTTCGTTGTTTCCATAGGTTATCATGTGTCCGTGGAGTAGTGAAACGAAGTTGGCTACGGTGTTCTGGGCGTGTTGTTTGGAGAAAGGCTACATTCTTCGGGTGGGAAACATCCATGGAGAGCAACAACTTATATACTAGGTAATACTGTTTGCATCACAGATAAATAACTTTTATTAATACATCACAAATATATTCAGCGTATTTACAGCTTTAAAGATTATAAATTCATTAACTTTATTGATATGAATTCTGCCTCTATATATATACACACAGTACTTTTTTTCTCAATACTACTCTGTACAAAGTCACTACTCCTAAAATTGTGGAAGTTCTGATCCTTAAGAGTCTTCCAAAAAGTATTGGTCAAAAACTATTAAAACGAATTCTTATTCTTGATGGGCTGAGGGTTTCACAAAGAGGAACACTTAAATTAATGTACATATTAAAATGTTCATTATGATCTGTAATTGTCAAGTGACGAGCTGTTACCAGTAGGGGCTCAATCTTCTGATAAAGTTCGTAAGTTGACACAGAAACAGGATCATTCTATGTGTTAGTAAAACTCATTAACAATGCTCACATACAAATAGAACTATAAAGACATAATACCTGGTTAAAAGGTAAAAATTTTCGTCGTGTTTCCAGGTCCTGGTAACTACAGCAACACAGATAATTAGGCACTGTACCACTTGCAATCAAATGGATTAATTATGTAAAAATACGATTAAATGCTATAAAACGTTTACAAATTTAAATTATCAGGTTGTACAAATTCATGTAATAACACAAAGCATGACATAGATTTCGGGTTTAGGGTAAACCATTACAAATACAAACATCAGATCTGCGCTGTTCTGCGATCTTACGCGGCGTAGAGTGGTAATTCCGTAACGACGTTTTGGGACAACCTGTCGGTCCCAATTTCAAGGGTCAAGAAGTCCAAGAAGAATTCATCTTGGAATTTTTGTGCCTTGAAAACGGGTTCGATAGGTTGTCCCGAAACGTCGGCATTGAATTACCACTCTACGCTGCGTAACATCCCAGAAGGGCGGAGAGCTAATTTAAGTCACGGCGGAAGCGTGAAGTCACGCAAAATACAAATATACACCCAAAAGAGTCACGAATTTAATTGTCGTAATTTAGTATTTAGTATGAAATGTATCGACATATGCACTTAAATTCGAAACAAATATGAGAGAATGAATCAAGTAAAAAATTTCAAGAGCGGAAAGTCAAAGACCCTGTGCAGGTGTACGTACACCAAAAAATCAGCATGGGTTAGACGAATATACTGTGTGTGATATTTGTTAATATGTTAAAAAATTACAAAATTTCTACCCAATATGTTGGCACTACATTAGTTGGTAAACGTTGCGTTAAGATTTTAATTTGACTCATCTACGTATTTTGCGTTTAATGGAAGTATATACAGGGCGTTTGAAGTAATATGCAGCTGTAATAATATTATCTTACGTTCAAAGTGTTAAACAGGTTGAATGAATACAACCATTGGCGCTGTTCTGAATATTTATATGGGTCAATATAACTAACCTACAAAATTTTGCACTAGATATGTCTTTCAATATCGACGTTTTCTTGAAAATTCTGAACAATTTATTTCGGGATCTCAGTTAATTCTGTGTAAATTCTGTAAGTGAACTAAATCAGACACTGTAGGTTTCCTGTGGTTTTGAAACAGATTGCTTATTTGAAAATGTTTATTTAAATAAAGGGCAGTGATATACTTTTTCAAAATTGTTGGAATGTAAAACATTTTATTCTCGTCGGGATTGGAAAATAAGCCTGAAGCTTTTAAGCAGAGAGAAAATATAGCCTGTTTTTAAAAGTGCCATTTTTATATCCACAAATTCTTTTGACACTGGCAATAATATTAAAATGAATAATTTACACTGTTACTGGAAATAAGATATTGCATGTCTTGACAGTTGAATTAACCTACAAAATTTAACGATTTTTACGTATATTACTTTAATAAGTTAATCACAATTACAATGACTTTTTACAAAAACGTAACACTAATATAGAGAAACTCTGTCAGAAGAATATTATGCCACTTTAATTAACAATTTCACTTTCTCTTCGAATACGCTTGCTTAATAGAGTAACACACCTTATAATATTTTAAATATCACATTGATAGTTCACGACATTGGATAGGTATACCAGTTACTGCAGATCAGATTTATGTAATTCGTGGTTATGATGAAACTCGACTGTTAATTAACTGCCATAACACATTTGGTAAGTCATTATAATTTATGACATGACACACATCGCTGGATTACATCGATTATAATGAATTGCAAATGTTCGACTTTTAAAAAGAATACATCGCAAAGTTTGATATTATTATGAGTTTATCAAACACCATTAATTAAAACCTACTCTCATTAATTACTACCACAATATGACCACAAAGCAAAAAACAGGAATGTTGGTCTGAGTCTGTAAAGCAATCTTACAAACGCATCCCTTTTAATGAAAAGTGCAACTTTAAGATATTTTGAATACAAATGCAGATTAGTAATAATAATAATAATTTACAGACCTAATATTTTTGAAGGTTTTAGAAAGTGTAGTTTAATCTGATGTATATTAAAGTGCAGATTATTTATTAATTCCACAAATCGTATTATACGCCGTATTAGGGTAGAAAAGAACGCACTTGTGTCTGATTACTAACAAAAAGCGTCTAATGTGTGTAGTTTGATTGTTCTCACCGTCTGTAAAATACGTTAAGAAATAAAATAATTACTCTCAGTACATGTACATCTTGTGTATGTCCTGTGATTATCTTTAAGTTATAACTACCCTGTGCACTTCTGTAATATACACACACATAATTTAGTGACACGTGTAATTATGAAAAATAATCGACAAAATTTAAAGTCTTTTTTGCTGTGATACTGTGTCGGTGGGTGAGAATTTCTCGAGGTGTTGTAGGACAGCATAACATTTATCTCTAAGGTCTAGCGTCCCCTTGGAGTGTTGGATGCTTATTAATAAAGCATCATGATCCTTGCCCAAGGACGTAGCGCCACAACCCATAAGTATGGAAGGTTTAGCAGCACCCTCATGAGAACTTCATCTCTCACAAAAAGAACGGATATTAATTTAAAAGTTTTCTTACATGTTTTTAAATACATGTATACTGATCACTTTAACGGGATGCAAAAAACAGTGTCGTATCATTTACAAACTACAGATGTACGGTAGTTATGCATGGAATTTCAGTAACCCTCAAATTTCTGGCACTTAATTCCGCGTTGGTAATTATATTTCAAAATAAACATGAATGTAAAAAATAAAGCAGAAATATAAAAATTCCAAAGCGAAAACGCACTTTTCCAACATATCGAATTAAAAATGTATATTGGCATTCATAACAATATTTTGAATTGTGAGTAATTTACCGGGGTTAAAGAAAGAGTATAGCGGTACTTCTACTCCCCCTCTGGGTCTTCATGGCCTGTTCTAGGGTGAGTCATTTGCCTTGCACTGGCATTAAAAAGGCCGATCAGGGACTCTGCATAATATGTCATCATTTTCCGCCTTACTTTCTGGAGTTATGATGGGATGAGACAGAGTGGGTTGATCTGGATCAGGATAGGATAGGACTAACTGGCGGGCTGTTTTGAACACGGTAACAAAATTTCGGGTTTCATAAATGAGGACAATTCTTTGACTAGCTCAACAACTATTAGCTTTTTAAAGAGGACTGTGCTCCATCTACTTATTTGGTTCCTGACGTAGCCTAAACTTCCAGTTGATTACTCAACATGTAACAAACTGATAATCGCCAACCAATTTCAGATAAAAACTGTGAATTCTGGCTTTTCGAATTTACTTTGGAATGCATACAGAAGACCGTTGAAAGATCTTTGATATTTCTTGTTTTTACCTATCAAAGACATTTCAATTTCGAAGTTCATCTACAATGATGCCATTATAAATTGCTTGCCAGGAAATGGTGAAAAGTGGCTTTACCAACTCGTTCATGCCATCTAAATATTTAAACTGCCAAATATCTATAAAATTATACATTACTGTTGATTACATATACTTCAGGACTGGCACTGCATAAATAGCCGCAAAACAAAATTTGCAGGACACGTGCTGTCATGTAAGTATTATAAAGAGGATAAAACAAATTGTAGCCGGTTTGTGTTAGTTCCTATTATGGCCACCAGAATTACTGAAAACATAGTGCTAGTCCATTAAGTTCACCCGTAGCAGTCCGAGCGCGTAAAATATCTTCTTGTTTTCGTGGATCACTCAGCAAACATCAAGCTTTGTTTGAATTTCGGGAAAACAGCTGCAGAAACATACGAAAAGCAAAAAAAATATTTTATGGAAATAAAGCTCTGTATCGTGTAAATAACAGCTTATGGAAAATTTCGCCGTTCTTCTAGTCAAATTTCTGTTATTTTAAACTCTTGATAGCTCTTAAGCTTTCATTATGTTTGAAACGCATTAATAAATCCGTGCCTTACCTTTCACGTTTCTAGACACTGACTCTGATGGTATAAAGAAACCGAAGTATGCATGTTGTAATGGCGTCTCTCAGAGTAGCCTATATGTTAAGTCAATTGATTGTACACGTTCGGGGATTTAAACTGAATATGTAATTAGCCCATGTCTAAAGTAAAGACTTAATTTTTTATAAGACTCTGAGTAACATATACTGGGAGTTCAGAAATCAGAAGGCTTCGCTGTTACACTCGTGTTCAGACTGTTTCGGATTTTTGTATCACTAGGCAAGTGCCCGTGGTATTACGGACTAACATAATATTCAGGCGCTTTCCCATAGCCTCTTTTTTTTTAACAGTTTCTTATTGTTAGTGTACACCAAGCGTTAATTCCTTCCATCGAAATTTGGCCTTTATTTGTGCTATGATGTGTTGTATGCAGGATACTCAAGTGTCTCCTCAGTAGACAAGACACAACAGTCTCCGTGTTTGTCGTGTCCATGGCAACTGCCAATTACAATTGGCAATAATTGACAATAATGGGTAATAATCGATAACCAATAACAATGTATAATAACAATTAATATAGAATGTTATAATAATATATATATTTATTATTATAGATTGTTATTGGTTATCAATTATTATCGATTATTACCTACACGAATGATTACCTTCGATGATTATCTACTGTTATCGATTACTATCGATTGTTATCACTTACTATCAATTATTATCGATCCGAGTGTGACTCACAAACGCACGCAGTAACACGAAGTGAAGCACATCACCTGGACAGTAAAAGCACACAAAACCTTAAAGTGTTCTTAATTGGTCTATATGGAACTAAAAATCCAGGCGCAGAATTTTTAGTGATTCTGAGAAGAAGAAATAATCCGGTAGATAAGTTCAGAGAAGGTGGACACGGGGAGTGTAACACAGATATTTCGACATGATGCGTACGTGTTTAACCTCTAGTCCAAATCCTTGTCTTTGAAGCGAATGCAACAACCATTACATTACCGGAATGCCTTTCGTGCGTCAGCTTTGATCTGGCCGACATGACACGTTTGGAATTCTGTTTCTCTCAACATTCCTCGTTCTGAATGTTCTACTACGTTCTTGCGGGCTGCTATGAAATGGTGTTGCGTGAAATTGTTCTTATGAGGAACTTTTTTTCAAATAGTGCACGTACGTCCATAACTGAGTTATCAATGTAAAATCATGCACAATAATACTGGGTATATCGATTTTAGTCAAAGTCTGTTAGTCCAGGAACTGTCGGCGAGAACATTATTTATTTTATTCATAACCTGGTTTTCCCTTGTATAATCAAAATTAAATTCGTCTAAAAAGAGGAACCAGATTTTTTTTAAATATAAAGTAAAATCCTCATACATTTTGTCACTTCGGATCTGTTCAGTTTATTTCATGAATTGCAAACGTCTGGAAATGCAGAGTTAAAAATGAAAGACCGAAAGAAACCGCAGACTGATTAACTAGCTGTATATTTACCATGTAGTTTCAATTACAGGCTTCCCGCTAATTTTCCGGAACACAAACAACGGATACAATAACATTGTAGATTAAGGATGTTTAAAAACTTGCTAATTAGAAGCTTATTTGGAGTTAAGAAGTGGGAGAGACCAAAGAGAGTTACATAAAAACGGGCGTCAGGATTTGTTTCCTTCACTAATAACGCAGGGAGAGCCACCAAACGAGACTACTTGGAAGATCTAGGCGTAGATGGAAGGAAAATATTAAAATGATCTTGAAGACATAGGGCGCATATAGACTAAATTAACTTTTTCACAACAGGACCAGTGGTGATATCTTGAGAAGACAGCAATGGACCTTCGAGTTCCATAAAAGTGGAGAATCTGTTGGCTAGATAAGCCGCTATCAGCTTCTGAAGAAGGATTTTGTTCAATAACGTCATTTAGTACAGTAATTTAGAATATTACGTAAGAAACAGTTTAGTTAAGGTTTTAAAATATAATCTGTTACAATGCATTGGACAGGTAGTTAAAAAGCAGAAAACAAGGAATCCATATCCAACTTTTGTAGCAAAACCTATTGGAAAGCGACCACTTTGAAGACAAAGCTGTTGGGAAGATAACTTAAAGATATATACTTTTGTGCTTCTGAGTAAAATGAAATAAACTGAGGATCGTGTACAATAACTGATTTTGGATTGGCATTTGGCAGTAGAAAAAAAAAGCGGAATGGGCGGATACTATTAAAAGTTATATGCTTCTTGGGAAAGTAGGATGTGTTGTTGAACGGCTCTGGTCCAGTGAATATTTTAGAAACCAAGGAATGACGAGGGACAAGGTTTTATGAGGATAACTGAAAGCAACTTGCTCAAAATAAGATAAAACGGCTACTTCCAAATTTGAAGAACACGACTGTATTAAAACCGATAGCAGGGGTATTGATTTTGAGGATTACATTATAATTGATCTTAGGGGCGGTGATTTCATGATTATATCATGATTTTGGGCACATTTATTTTGAGGATTTTGTTACAATTAAACTTATAGGTATTGATTTTGAAAATGGCAGGTGGAAGTAATGCCTTAGTGTCATGTCCAGTGATGGAGTTTGGCGGTAAGGGATTTATTACCTGAGAGTTAGCAAATAAGTCACAAATTAACCAAATATCTACTCTTTTTTTAATACCAAACCTACAAAACAACAGACACAGTGTGACATATTTGGACTCAAATCCTACCCAAACGTGATGCAGACCCTCACAAGTATGTACCTGCATACATTTCATGTGATTTGTGTAATCCTTGAACATGGCGTAGGGTGCTCTATGATGATGTAACACGTGTAATTTATATGCTGTGCTTGTCACCAGTAGTTGGCAAATCCTCTGTTGTTTGTGTACTACTGGATCATAGCTGGGTTCTATACTAACTAATCCAACTTCAATACATAGTAATCTCCTTGTGTCGAAGGCACTGTATTATCAGTGGTACATAGACTCTTTGACAATATGGCAAGCTTATCGTATTTTACAATTGTCTATGTTTGGTTGATACGTCCAGAGACTGGTTATGTATTGCAGTAGCTGCTTAAATGACTGTTCACCTAAACAGAAACTTTATTGGGGGACTCCGTCCTTCTAGAATATGAAGGTGCTTTAGTGGGTAATTTCTGGCTGATTATTCTAACGAATATAATGCCATGAAACGTAGGGAATCAAATACCCAAAGAAGTGGCGAAGTGTCCGAGAAGAAATGAGTCCTCAGACACACGTCTCTGAAAAGTTAAGATTCGTAGAAAAATTATTACTTTGCGCGATGTTCAATTTATATTGTAGTATCACAATTAATATGACATTTATCCCTGTCTCTAAGACAACAAGAGCAGTGATGGATCCCGAAAAGTTGGTTTACTCACCGCTCCAAAACCTGACGCAGCTTCTAGCCCTAGGAAGTTTTATTGAAAGGGCAAATAATCAAAACACGGTTATCTGCAGTTAGCACATACAGTTAATATACGGTAGAAACCGATCGAGGCCATTCTAAGAAAATTTGCTTCTTTTATTTCAATACAACCAGGAAAGGGTTGAACACAAATACTTCCTTCTCACCTCTGAATTCCTCTTCCTAAACAGTTAGTTTCTTGGTGACAATATACAAATGATAAAGCAGAATTAAGTAAGCATATACAACATCAAACAATGCCTTTCATTGGCGCTGTGAAGTAAATAATGTGAAAGAAAATTTGGCATCATCTATAAGCATACATATATACATACATATGTACATATACACGCATAAATTTAACAACTGTTTTAAATTTTTGATTGCAATAAGATCCGTAAATAAGCAGGCAAGTGGAGACAGATTTTTACGGACTAACTCACTAACAAAACAATTAATCATCAAACCAGAAATGTCATTTTTAATTTCGTGCTGACTAGAGGAAACTGCAATGTCTGTAGGTACTGAGCTCTGGAAAATGCAAATTGTAGTATATTTGAGGTTTTAATCTGGTGAACTTGCAGTTTGAAACAAGGTGTTGTGTTTCAGCTGGCGGGTAAAAGTACTTCGAAGGGATATATCACCTCCATTTCAGAGGTCAAAAGGTTAAAATGTTTCCTTGTCCACGCCATGAAGACATATAGGGAAGTATAGGTACAGTTCTACTCATTTTTAACCGAGATGAAGGTGAATGGTCAACATCACGCTCCGGTCGCCTTACTCCCGAAAAAGAACCCCAGTATCTATTAAAACGGGGGCTGGGTGGGCCCCAGATTTGGTGTGGATAACTTGGAGAACAGAAAAATTTCTTTCTTTCTACAACGTAATAAAACAAAAAAATTGTTATATTATTTATATATTAACATAGCGTCAGTCAACCAAAAACGTTTGCCGACTTCGTTTAAAGAATTAATATGAATTTCTTTTGTAATTTTAAATTTCACGTTTTAGGTAGGAAGAAAAATATTTCCTCTTATGTAAGCCTATTAAAATTTATAATAATCCGTCCAATAAGTTTCGCCATCAAAAATAAAAGAATTACACGGTCACTTCTTCTGTGAACCGATTTTTATCATCCAAATTGATAACAATCGCGTGTGTTCTCGCATGGCCAGATTTTAAATTTCTATTGTTGCTGCCTGCATTTTTGGGACTAGTACCTTCGGAAGAAGACTGGCTAGGCGTTAAATTTGCTGCTGCAACATCTGACTGGCCACCTTCAGCCGATCCCCCTTTGTCACGGTCAACATATTTGCTACGTTCTTTCTGTTTATCAGCATCACCATCACAATTATGTTTGTTCCCTTTCTTACCTTCACCACCACCACCACTACTGTTCCTTGATCTACCAACATTACCCCTTTTCTTGCTACGACAGCTACTACTACCATCACCAGAAATTTTCTTACAAGTACTCGCCATTTCAAGATCCACTCCTCTGACATCAGCATCGCTGACATATTCACATTCTTTGCCTTTATGACACCGTAGTTGCTGGTCGCTTGTTAGGGTCACTGATGAATCTTTTGAGTAAGTTCTACTACTTATTTCCATAGTACTTCCTTCTAAGCCGGTAACTGTCTTGCTTAAATTGGCAACACTGATTCGATGTGCCGTTGGTGACAGTCTTTCGCGGAGGGGAGTTTCAGAGTCAGGGCTAGAAACAACTGAACTACATTTTGATTTTGGTGGGCTTCTTGTCTTGTTTGTGTCAACCAGTGTGATTGATCTGATACCAGCATCATCTTTCACCCCAGTGGCACAAACAATTTTGTCAGTGACGACAGCCAATACGTTGTTAAGTTTCAAATGATCAGTGTCTGTATGACCACTAGGTGTCTCTGCTTCATGCACTGGTTCGTTGTAGCTTTGTTTGGCTGCCTCTTGCATTGCACTTATTTTAGCAGCCAAGTGCCTATTTCCCAGCCTCATATTCTTTTCTTTCAGTTGTTCCAGCTGTGTGTACAAACGCTGAAACTCCTCCTGGAAACAAACAGCCAAATATTACGAAAGCTTCAAAAACATTTCACCATTGATAAGGTGAATTTTGAGTTTCAAAGAACTCACACTGCCTGTGACATCTGAGGTTCCCCCGGTGGTGACTCCATGAAAAAACAATTTTGCTCTAAATACATCAATAATAATAATAATAATAATAATAATAATAATGAACCGGACATTATAATCGGTGATAATGGAAAAGCAATATATATATAAACAGATATTGCAATTGCAGGAGAACAAAATGAGATCAAGAAAGAAACCGAGAAAATTCTAAATTTTAAAAACCTTAAAATATAAATGCAGCGCAAACGGAATGTAAAAGAAAAGCGATACCAGTAATAACAGGGGCAACTGAAACCATCTCAGAATCATTCGGAATATACATGAGCAACATAGTGGGAAAGCACGATATCAAGGAACTACAGAAAACAGCTATATTGGGCACAGCACACACACTGCGGAAAGTGCTAATGTCAAGTATAAAACACTCAGCATGGGAAAATCATTACACCTGCCAAATAATGTAACCGCAGAACACAAGGAAGATGAAGTACCCTAGAAATATAGTTTGTTTTAGGTATATAATTGCGAATAACCTGTATAAGGGTGATGAAAATGTAATAATAATAATAATAATAATAATAATGGTTTCGATTTTTATTTAGCATAATTTAGTTAAAAAGAAATTAAGCAACAGTAATTTTTTTCGAAATAGACTTGTATAGATAGGGATGGTATTAGCAACTGGAGCATAAACAAGAACAATAATAAAATTCGTAATCATGTTAAGTACAAAACGAAGAATATGAGTCGCAAAGTACGTAAAAAGATGTAAGTCCTCTAATTATGGTCCAGATTTATGATGAGGACATTAGGAATATATTTTACAACTTATGTTTCCTAGGTTAAATAGACGCAAATTACATGGTTTAACCTTTTAAAGCCTAGCGGTAACTTTACATACCACCAGGTTTAACATTAAAAAATTCTGCGTGGTGCCCACATTGCGTTTATGTGTTTTGTACGGGTCTCAGAACAAACAGCAACTTTTGCCTTATAAAACATTAAGAGACTGGTTTTTATAACCGAAGTGGAGAGTGTTTACAGCGCGGTACGCACTGAGTCCTTATATAAAACAGATACGCTTCCCCTTTAAAGGGTTAATGCAGCTCACGTTTTCTGGTAAAGCATCATTATTTTTTAACTTAATCACCGAGTATACTTTCTCTCACTTCAGAACGCGTTTCAAAATTCTGTTAGAGTAGAGGTCGGTTAGTTGAATTAGAAACAATTCACAAATATCCATTTCACTTTCTCATTATTATGGTATGTGGTAAGATGATAAAATGCATCGATGCACTCGGGGTATTTGTTGAACAGTAATAGCGTTTCACTGGAATAATTCAGCAACACTGAAATCTGTAACGACTTCTTGTTTGGTTTCCATAACCTAGACACCTTTGTATATTGCACGTCCCTCCTACAGTGCAATATATGTCATGTAACATTTTGCTGCTTTATATTCCCCACAAAGACTCAGACATTAGTCACAACATAGGATGAGCTCCACTTTCTCCTATCCACAGAGGACACTGTCACCTTCTTTGATCAAACATTCAAGGGACTTTCGTGCTCTTATCAGTGGAATCCAAAATATTGGCTTCATTTGATGCTGGTGCTCTGGTAAAAGTAGGCAGGTCATTTCAATAAATTCGGAACATTTATTTGGTTATAAAATATCTGTGTATCTTAACTCTTGTGCTATGACCTATATTTTGACACGGATAACAGCTCGGCGACGCGCGTACCATAGCGTCTCTACTTTTTCCCTCTCCGACAATACTTCCTATATGTTTCTTTCACCATCCGCAGAAACACTTTCTGGCCTGATATCCACCCAGTCATCATCGAATTTCGGCAAGGATCTTTTTTAAAATTAAAGGTTTCGGCAAGTCGATTATCATATCATGTGAGGTTCCGTGCCTGGTGGTGTGGTATGAATAATTTTAACGTTTTTTGCTTTTGTGTTTAGAATGGCCACAAAAATCGCTGTTTGATGTTAGGTTTGTTTTGCTTATATTTTCCCTTCTATAATGGGTCATGAATTTTTCGTAATTTTGGAACACATTATGGTACATGGAGCTACAGTTGCATAACGAGAAATCTAATTTAATATTATTAAAATTTTGATTTATACTTAACATTCAAGTTGCTCCTGTCGTTTTATTGTATGGTGCTTGGAACATCGATATTTTCCATAGCGTTTTTTTTTGGAGTAGGGGACAAACTGCCATAACGTGGTGGGAAATTGAAAATATATTTTTTTAAGTGACACAGAATTCGTTCACAGACTGGTGAGCTCCGGGAGGTCGTTGTAAAGAATAGGCCCATCTTTCACCTGCCAATCTATATCATAACTTGGACTGATGGGCTGGGAGGGAGAGGTGGGCATACTCTTAGCCACGCCCGCCCAATCTTAAAACTCTGGGAATTACCTACATTTTATTACATACCTGCACATCAATCTCTGCCAGTCTGGCGTATTCCTGCATGCCTGCTGTGGACGAGTTCGTGGATGGGGCGCACTGAGAATTGCCTGACCTTGGTTTTGACAGGAACTTAGCCGCCTGGGATTTAGGGATGACACTTGAACCTTCTTCCGACTTCCCATGTCCCTTGAATACCATATAGGCCTGGAAAAAAAATGCCATCTTTACATAAGATGGTGCACTCCAAGGCAAGATTCCAGCAGCTGCAACTTTCAACATGAATTAGTCCTTTGGAGCCCTTTGGTTACTTTATATAACACCACGTTTTATATTCAGAAATTCTACTTCCTACAGAGATAGCGTATTTGTGTGTTGTGTATGGTTCTCAAAACACGCATTAACTGAGTGGTTTTCATAACTAATACGAAGTGTTTTTACTGCGCGGTACGAACTGAATCTTTAAATGTTAGAATAAAGTAGTGCTTCGTAGTGTTAATGAAACCTCAAGAATTAAAAAGTCATATTCACATTTATGTTACGAAACTCCGTTTCTTATCCTACGGGATGTGATGCCATGTAGTGCGAGAGCATATGTCTACTGTCTTAATTTCACGTATAAGAATGTGATTAATTCTCTCATATGCCGGGAAGATGGAGGCAGTATACTCCTCCGAAGTTGAGTAAACAGTTACGAGATTACATGGCGTCAAATCCCTCAAAACCGTAACCTTCACAGGCACCGCTAAAATAATCAAATTTTGCAGAGACTAGGGATGTTGAAGAAGCGGTAGCACGTGGAGCTTAGNCCGGGTCTCTTTTCCGGAGGTAAAGCCGCCGGGGCGTGGCGTTGACCAGCCACCCCATATAACCCATACGTTAAAGACAGAGTACAGCTACACTTCTACTCCCACTCTGGACCCTCATGGCCTGTTCTAGGGTGAAACTTACCTTTACCTGTCCCTTTACCTTATAACATGGGCACTGTTAGGTTATTTTATATATATTACGTTAATTTGAAAAAAGCAGGGAGAAGAAAATGAGTCAGGTCCCACTTACCGAGAGAGCAGGCGTGTATATAAAATTTTGTCCAAAATTTGAAGGAAGATAATAATTCTGGAGAAAGTTTACACATGTGACAGAATAATATTGTCAGTGTGTCAGTATTAGGTATACTGTCATGGCGTAAAGGGTAGGGTCTATGTGCGGGTTGTTTTGAATCAAGAGATTTAATTTATTGTCCGGTGTCATTGCTGTGTACGTTTTTGATACTGATTTTAGGAAAATAACCTGGATTATCGGAGGTAAATAAGAATATTTATGAATATGAATTGTTAACCAACCCCAGATGTTCGAATAAAAATTATGACACTTTATTTTCGCATTCCTTTCAGTAAACAGGCAGACACACACAAACTTAGTTCCTCATTTTTATGTATTGAATACGGAAGATTTGTGCACAGATTATACCTCAGAGATACTTCTCCAAATATATCTAATCATTCCGCAGGACATCCTTGTGCAGAAGCATTTGACTATGATTCATCAGATACTTTGCAGGAACATCTGATTATACGTCATGAGATACTTCGCACAAACATCTGATTGTACTTCATGAGCTACTCTGCAGGAACATCTGATCTTACTTAATGAGATACTCTGCAGGAACATCTGATTATACGTCATGAGATACTTCGCACAAACATCTGATTGTACTTCATGAGCTACTCTGCAGGAACATCTGATTATACGTCATGACATAGGGCAAATCGGACAAAGACGCCCCACTTTTTTTCCTGACAGATTTTTACACGTATGGATGGCAACAGAAGTTACATTCGGGTGTGCTGCGAGATACAGCAGGGTCTCTGCTACAAAACGATCAGTACCTTTGTAGCAAGTTTAATTCGTTTATTAACAACAATAAAAACTACAAAGGTATGTAAACGGGGCGTCTTTGGCATATGCGTGGTGAAAGATGCGCCACACATAATGTAATACAAAGTAATAAATTTGAAGTAAACAAAATTATAATAAAATTGAATAAAATATGTTCTGTATCACTGTGAGACTCCTTACTTCTTTGTAGATTTCTTACATTTTTTAAGATTCTTAGAACGTGCGCAATCGATGCAGGTTTTGGAGAAAATTGTGCAGTTTTCAAATAGCCATTTTTCACAGAATGAGCATTTTATCCAGTCGCATTCCTGTTTTGTTACATAGCAGTACTCCGTACATATTTACAGCAGTCAGTGTCATCATTTTTATCAGAATTGCTCGAGTTCGAATTGTGAACCGTTTTCTTGAAATTATTCTTCCTATGTCTGGCTTTTAGTTTCTTCTTCTGGATGATTGGCGAGCCAGTGAGAACTCTCCATGCAGGCTTGTCCTTTCCCCTCGGCGGCCCTGCTTTTGATAATTTTGGTTGGCGTTTTTGCCTGATAAACCTGAATGGGTGTTGCGGAATGGACGTATACAGTAGTGAAGGTGTGCCATTTTAATACTTTCCTTAACACGTAATAGGGGTAAAAAATATATGGTAGGTAGGCAACAATTTTGTAGTCTTTCATTAACATGCCGATGAAAATACAGTACACAATTCGAGGTATAAACACAGGTCAACCAGGCGAGTTAAAATACCAGTGGGGAATCTTTACCCATCTTTCAGTGGGGCGACTCTACCCAAACGTGTTGCAAAGACGCCCCGGCTGATCATGTGACAATGGCGTGGCTTGCGAAAGTTTGTAACGGTATAAAACAGTACAGAAAGGTCCACTCCTCCTTCACATAAATTGTTGGTAAAATTACTATACGCATAAAAACACAGTTATTGAAGAATAACTCTTTAAAGTGCAGAGGGTTAAAAATCACGCTACTTACATTACAGAACAGTGTCAGGGCGCTGAGAACAACACAGCAACTGCGAGTTGCACATACCCAGACTCACCACTGGAAGACCTTCTGGCTGCATAATATGTGCAGCTTCCTAGGGCTAAGGTTTCTAAGTAACTGACGGTGGACTATCTTTGGCCAGTGGGGCATCTTTGCCCATTTTCCTATACTTCGCAGAAACACCTGATTATACCTCAGAAGAAAAAGTTGTATTTATATTGCTGGATTGTATGTGTAATTGTAATTCGTGACATCCCTGAAGATGAACCAATTACTGGTTCGAAACATGTAGGATTTTAATTAAACATCTTGATATATATGTTAAATGGTGCATGTAGCTGGTCTTTAACATTGTCCGATTCATGAAAATGCACGGTTTCAGGAATATAAACTGCATGAGATACTTTGCAGAAACATCTGATTATACGTCATGAGATACTTCACAGAAACACCTGATTATACTTCACGAGACACTTCATAGAAACATCTGGTTATACTTCATGAGATACTTTGCAGAAACACCTGATTATACGTCATGAGATACTTCACAGAAACACCTGATTATACTTCATGAGACACTTCGTAGAAACACCTGATTATACTTCAAGAGATACTTCGCAGAAACACCTGATTATACTTCATGAGACACTTCGCAGAAACACCTGATGATACTTCATGAGACATTTCGCAGAAACACCTGATTATACTTTATGAGTTATTTGTGCACAAATGTTTAATTATATCTCATAAATCATTCTGAACTCTCGAAAGATGTTTCTGTAATGTTGAATTAGTTAGATTTTAACCTTAAACGTGTTAAATTCTTTTCATTTATTACAGAAACAATACGCAGACATCAACTTTTATTATCTGGCAAGTGGAAACGGTGTGACCAATTCACTTCCTGTTATTCTTCATCTGATATTTCGGTGACCCAAACTGGTGACGTGACCAAAAGACACAATACGTGAGTGACATAATAATGGTTGCGATATTGAAGTATCGATCTGTGATGCCCCTACGGGAATAGAGAGATTGAACACGTGCGTTGATAAATCCAAACTGTAGATTGTATATCACGTGTCTTCTAAATTGGAAGCCAGCATCTCAGATTATACTGCCTCTATAAGCTTGAATGACCTCACGGATTGCACACACGCATGAAAATCAAAATTAAACGTCTTTAGGGAAATGAAGAATTCTTCGTGTACTGAAAGATAGAAGACTGTCATACGGTGGATAGGTAGCTGGCATGAGGGATTTAAAAATGCGTACATAATTTTGTTTGGAAACAGCAGGAAAATAAACAAATACTGATAAACTCACTGGTTAATTTATTAACTCCTTTCTTCGCACAAGTTACGTAGCATCGAAGCGTGAGATGGCCGTGAATAATGACCTGGAAAATGTGAGGACGAAAAAGGCAGTGAAATGTTTTCATGCACAATTCTCGAAGCCTTAGCAGACAAAATGCCGTAAGAATAGCGAATATACAAGTGGAGATCAGAAATCGGCTGGAATAATAACACTCAGAATTAAACGAGAAGAGGTAATGGCAAAGGGTATTAAGGAAATGGTTAAGGGGATCGCGTATGAATAAAGGTATTCCGTAATAGCAAGTTGTGATCAACATGAGTTTCAGAAAAAAACAATTAAAAATATTTATTTAATTTATAAAAATTTAAGAGACAACCTGGGTTTCTGATTTTCTTGAACTAAAAATGAGACACTTGCACAAAAACATCTATTTATACACACAGACGTGCTTGTGCACAGACGAAATTGTAACTCGTTCGATATACAGGCAAGAAAATCTAATTATACTTATTGAGAAATTAATGCAGAAACATCTGTTAATACATTATGAAATATTTATACAGAAATATGCAATTATACCTCATGAGATATGTAAGCAGGTTCATCTAATTATACCTCATAAAATATTTATGTAGGAACACTTAATTATACCTCATGAGATATTTATGCAGAAACATGTAATTATACCTAATGCGATACTGTTGTCCAGTGACATCTAACTGTACCTCATTAGATTCTTGTGCATAAACGTTTCATTGTACCTTACGTGATACTTGAAGAGAAATATCTAACTACACGTATTCACATACTTGTCAGGGAACATATAATTACGCCTCATGAGCTATCTGTGAAGGGAAATCTAATGTGCCATAAGAGATAACTGTGGATAAATATCTGCGATTAATGATGCAATTGTGCTAAAACATTTTTTAATTGTATCTCATGATAGAAAGTTACAATATGATTGTTTATACTGCTTTTCGAACTGATACAAGGACTAATGCATACCCTTAATTCAAACAGCACACACCAGCAACTTTTATCCTGCAAGTATATTTTAAGGCAGGTACGAGATTAATCTGCCTATGGAAGCAATTTCGATTAAACTTTCGATATATTTCCATGTCGAAAAGGCCTACAAACCCATATTAAGCGCTTGAATTTCGTGTTAATATGACACATCATAAATTGCAGTGCAAGCGAGTGTTCCGTATGATTCGGAATGACAGTTACTGCAAATGTGGTCTGGGCTGCAGAGAGCAGAATACGTTTTGCACCATACATATCGTTCTAAATGTGTTACAACAACGATCGTTTGTACAATTCGCTCCATTTACTTCATTGATAGACCTGCATTGCCCATTATTATTGCGTTATTACCAGCTTTATAATTATTAAAACATAACGTATATCACTCAAACCCAAAAGCTTATTTTCAGATATTCGTATATAATATTCTCCATTAAAGTAAGAAACAAAATAAGTATTATATGCACATACAACGGGGCAAATTAATACATATAATGTATATAATTAAACGTATAATTATGAAGCTAAATGTTTAAAAACAATTTATTCAATGCAGAAATAATTAAACACGCTCGATCACATCCTTACATATGTAAGAAGCTGGAAACTTACGATGTTTCAGGTTTGCACGGTGGTGAAGCTTTAGACTGTGGTCTCTTTTGGTATAGCTACATGTACTCTGGAAATGCGGTAGGTGCAGAAGTTTTGAGAAATGGATGGTCTGTCCTGAAGATATATGCAATCTCCAAAGTGCAGTACCAGGACACCATAACACAGCTGTTGCTCTTACCTTGCTACCGAAGATGAGGCACAGCAGCAACGTGACGGTGAGTTGTGTGTGGCAGAAGAAAATGATATAGAGCAAGTCTGGATTAGCGGGCTTCTGCAGGAACAGCCTGAAGCAGGCATGCATAGAGGCATTAACAGTTTGAAATACAGAAATCCAAAAGCAAATGCGCAGTGGCACAAAAGTCACTAGGTACTGCCTTCCAACTAAATATCGAATGTCAAGTGGCTTTCGCAACACCCTGTATAATAACAAGTTCTGGGAGGAATATGCGATACCTGCCGTCCATTAGTTTCGTGAAGCTGGTAAGACGGATAAATAACTTCACGTAGCAGAGTCTTTCTTGAGAAGCTAATTGTTTCTTAGCTAATCAAAAATTCTCCAAATTTTATGGAACACGAGAGAACAACATGCTGTTTACCGCAATCCGCCACTTGTCCCTATCCCGAGACAAACATATCAATATAATGTTTATTTAAATTTAAATTTTAATATTAACTTTTAATCTTGTTCTAGGTCCTCCAAGTCGTCTCTTTCCTTCAGGTTTTCCCTCTTGAACCCTGTATGATTGTATCTTCCATCCATACGTGCCAAACGTCCCGCCCAACTGATATTGTTACCCAAACAACATTTGGTAAAGAACACGAATGACAGAGCACGTCTTTATGCAATTTCACCCAGCCTCCTGTTACTTCCTCCCTTTAGGGCTACACACCTTCCACAGCACCATCTTCTCTAGCAAACTCGGCGTGTTTACTTCCCTCAATGTGAATATAAATCCATTTTGGATCGATATACAAACACTACGGTAAATTTACCTCGAATTTTAGAAGGCAAATACACTTAAGATCAATTATAAAGGGTGGTTTTTTCGTGCTAGGCCGAAAACAGCAGACCAGACGCTCCGCTAGCCTTAGTTACGTCGTATGCCGCGTCTCGGGAGACTTAAGTCGCTGAAGGGAGTAGTAGTAATAATATGGTTTAGAAAGTTTAATAAACAATCACAAGCGCTACAGCATATACTGAAAGTTTTGCTCTCCTGACCCAATGCACTCAGTATACAGGCAGAAGACGCTTTGTTAACTTTCTGCAGTTTTTCCTCCAAAATTGTTGAAACCTCGCGGCAGACATTGCTTCTTATTTATTTCAGAGCCTGGGGACTCGTTTATCTTTATCCTTCAAAGCATGAAATATCCTTGCCTTGCAAGGTTGCAAGGTGTTGTAAATCTCACTCGAGCCATTTTGTTAGAGCACTGAAGATTTGACTGAAAAATGCATTATCAGAAGCAGACAAATGCCATGATTCATGGCACAAAATTGTTAACACTTTTAAAACTTTGACCGTATAAGACAGCCGAGCGTGGTGCCGCCGCTTCTGCCTCAAGCACGAAAAGGTATTGCCTGTATTTTCTTCGAACACCCTGTATTACAATAATAAAAACACACTCACATGGAAACGTTGAGGAATACTGAGAGCAGAAATTCGTTGTAGATGGCCATGGAGATGAATCTACTCTCGTTAAACTCAGAGGGTGCCTTGCGCACTACAATACACAGGCGGATTCCCCATACAAGGAACGTCACTTCCACTGCAAGCATAAACAACACAAGTCAATAACAACAAAAACACTACGCACACTAACGTAACTAGCAAGCATTCTATAGAACACACTACAAGAATTTAAACAAACATGGGCACAGCATAATAATTGTACCGCTGATCAGCACATAGGCCCATATATAAAGTGCCAATTATATTAACGCGGGCCTTTATAAAATTAAGGAAAATCAGCCGATCCTGTTCAGAGATACACAGTATGTATAAAATTTGGTTTCAGGTTTTTGAGTTTTAAGACGATAACGCTGAAAATCTCACTTTATAACTTAAATTGAAAGCTGTGTATTTCACATAAAATATTTTGCACACAAAATGTAAACGGGTACAAATTTACAACGGTTATTGGACAAAACAATCGACACTGCCGAACTGGTTTACTGAATGTTAAATGAAAAACACATACACATATATGTGTCATATATTTGTAAAAGCTTGAGATGCACATATTATACACATGTACGTAGTTGATATGAAGTAAAAAGTTCCGTTTATGATTTTGCGAACTATACCTGAAGACGGCTTGAAAACAAGCCAAAACTGTCTCACATTTAACTCTGCTCACATGTTTAATACATAGTTAAAACTGTGGGCACTGAAAATCTATTCTTCGCAAACACCAATTATTTCCCCATATAGAATTCACGGGTAAATATTTACAGTAGTGATGCGGTATGTTTACTATAAAATAGGAAATATTCATATACGTATAATGCAGATTAATTCTACTGTTAAAATGTTTTAATTAAATTACCTTTAAACAGACGTGTATTTGTTTATTTTGTATGATTCTCAAAATAAATAGCGATTATTTGCCTAACAACAATAACTGGCTGGTCTTTGGCATGGTAAACTGCGAGTTTTCTCTCTGGCACACGGAACGTTTTACATTTTATATTATTTGAATAAAATTAACGCTTAAGAGGTTTAAAGGGGCAATTAAAACGCATTATGACCTCAAGACAAAATCTCCGACATGCCGAATATTATTTCGCCACTGAGTGCTTATTATTAAAGTTTCGAAGTGTACCCTACTACCACGAAATCGTAAAAAAAAAAAAGCAAGCCACGTTTCTTTGAACGAAAGTTGAAACTTCATTCAAGCATACAAAAGTGATCTCCATAAAATGTCAGTTTAGTTAAGGTACTGAGCCTGTAGAGGGGTAGCTTTTCACAAGAGAAGTTCTTCAACTAATTAAGGTACATAATATTGATATTATGGTACACGTGTTTCTGGAATGAATTGAAAACAGTTTACTAAGTTATAATTAATGAATGTGAGTAACGTATTTTAAAAGAACAACGCTCCTTCAATTTCTATAGGCGTGGAAATCTGTATTGTAAGGCACATTTTGTAAACCAGGAACTGAAATTCCACAACTCCCTGAAACATCATAAATAAAACATAAATGTGAAGAGGCAAAAATACAAACAGATTAAACGTAGGTGGCTTTAATGTCGACAGAAATGTTTGGAGAAACCTGCTGCCCGAGCTGGAAAACGGGATTTAATTCCCGGAGGAGACAGATGGTTCTATCTCCTTTACAACGTCCAGGGACGGCCCTGGGTCCGACCATACTTAGTATGAAAAGCTTACCAAGATATTTTTATCTGGAAATAAACTGCCTACGGAATGACACTAGCCATTAACCTACATTTAGTACCTGGCTTAAGAATATGTGGATTTGTACCTACATTCCTTCCATACGTCGTCATGGCATACGAGTTTATAATGGCCAAGTGTCAAGTTGAAGTTTCTTGTTTTCCTAGACAGTGTTCGAACAGTAAATGTCAGCACACTGTGTCTTGCTTTCGTCTGTGTATTTTTAAAACAGGAAGTCTCTTCCAAAGGAATAAAGTAACAAAGTAAGAATTGACAACACTGTATTAAATCCAAATATCACACGGTATGGCAGCCTTTAAAGGCTGAAGTCAGTATGGCATTACAAGTGACTGACGGTCAATCAGTCAGTCAGTCAGTCAGTCAGTCTTGGTGCCGAAGCCCTACTGCAGGTCATGCCCTGACAATTGTGTGATGAATACTGCAGTCTGTAAGTCTTGTGCTTCTCTGACGAGAATACGGGTCTGTGGATTTTCGTAAGTAGACGTCGCCAGCTGTATGTATTTACATACACGTACGTTTCATCTTATCCTATATACATACTTTTCAATGATTAAAACTATTTACAGCACGCAATATACACATGACCAAGGGCAGTCAAAGCCTTCTACAGCAGATCACGCCTTGTTCCATATTCCTGTCGCTATATCAGGAGCTCAATCATCTGAAAAGTCGCAAATTTGATCCAGATTAACCTAAATTACATGCAACGACTATCCCAGTTGCCGCGCGGTTTAAGGCGTGGGTCTGCAGCCGGTTGCCTGCTGGGATTGCGGGTTCGAATCCCGCCGGGGGCATGGATGTCTGTTTCTTATGAGTGTCGTGTGTGTTGTCAAGTACAGGTGCCTGCGATAAGCTTATCACTCATCGAGAGGAGTCTTACTGAGTGTGGTGTGTTTGAGTGTGCTCGCAGAACCCCAACAATGAGAAGGCCCAAGTCTATGAGGGCTGTGGAGCCAAAAAGACAATGTGACGACCCAATTCACACCGTGCAGTAAACACACAGTGTCTCGGTTATAAAAGCCAATCAAATAATGCTGCATAGGATAGTGCTTCTCCACTAGGCTACTAGAAGAAGAAGCAGGCACTGCCTGGGAACTTTCAGAGAAGCAGATATTTTGTTCCCCTCCCGTGATGATGATGATGATGATGATGATGATAAGAATAATTGTGCGCACTTACATTACTCAATATGCAAAGCACTAGGCACCGAAACGACAGATAAATTTTACACACACACACACACACACACACACACACACACACACACACACACACACACACACACACACACACACAAAAACCAGTATGTNAATAAATAAAAACAGCAAAGAGAAGTACAAGGCGGTGGCGCAGTTGGTTGAGACACTGCGCTGCAAACCGGAAGGTCGCGGGTTCGATTCCCGATGGTGTCATTGGAATTTTTCATTGGCATAATGCTTTCGGTCGATTTAGCCTCTAACAGAAATGAGTACCAGGAATATTTCCTGGGGGGTAAAGGCGGCGGGTGCGTACGGCTGACAACCTACCACCTTCATGTGCCGACTGCGTGAAATCTGGGAGCCTCGACCCCCTGAAACCCTAAGGGCCTTCGAGGCCTTTAATGGGAGTGCTTTTTACCGTTTAAATTAACACACTGTGCACTTTGTTGCACTTATATAGATGCAAAAAATCTCTGGCTGTTCTGAGATCCATAAAAACGTACGATGTGGGGACAACTCTGAATTTCTTAATGATAGGTCTGTTGTGGTACATGTGGCAAACACTGGACTTTAAAGTGTTGAATTAAGCATTCTGTCTCTTCAGCAGCTGTTCAATTCAGATTCACTCCAATGCACAGAAAGTTCACACAGTCTGTCAGTGATTCTAACTACATCGCGTCACAGAGATACCCATACAAAGCTGAGAATCACAAAGGAACATAAAACAATTCTCGCGTAACTCATTAACCTCCTTTCCCCAAACCTGATAATCATCTATTTGAAAAACTTCGCGAACATTTTCAATTAAAATCCTCCAAAATGAATTTGGAACAGAAGGAGCGAGACTGTTCTCTGCAATTTACGTCCAATTTGAATAAAATTCCATAGAGTACGTTTACATGTAATGCCAGCGACCAATTGCGAGTTTAGTGACATGTAATATCTAAAGAAGGGCGTCCTGTGGGCTTGGTGATAAAAGGCTCCGTATGTCATGTCAGTAGAAGGGCTTCCTGTGGGCTTGATGATAAAAGGCTCCGTATGTCATGTCAGTAGAACAGCGCAGGAAACATTTTGTCTCTCGATTACAAAAACCAATTTATTAGTGGTGTATAGGGAAATAACCGTTCTTTTTTCCGACAGCCATACAAGACAAGTACAGTCTGTGGCAGAAGGTGGAATTTATAATGTTAAGTCCGGTGGTATATATAGTAACCACTCGGTTTTAAGGGATTAATTACTGAAACGAATCTCTTACGCTTAGAAGGTGAACATAATTTTTTAAAGCTAAAATATATTTCTTCTGTGCTCGCCGACACTTTGTGGTCCCGCAAAGGGTGTTGTTATGGAGAAATTTCAGCGGAAATAGATTGCATGTTTTATTTTCGCTTAAAACATTTTTTCCAGACAGCTTTCAGAGCATATTTTGTATTTCTACTGTCCGAATGTAAATGTTTAAATTCATAATAAAACGCTGCAATTCATAAAAATAATACAATTCTAGTTTATTTATTTCAGTCTATAATTTTGTAATCCTCTCTATTTAACGACATCAAAGCGTCATTTTCAAATTCAGCAGCTTTGACGGTAGTCGGACTCATTTCATACGAATACAGTTCCATTAATGGTACTGCTTCAATAAAAGGAGGGTTTAATCGACTCCGTCATACGACACGGTTAATATAATATGCACATGCTAAAGCATAGCTTCTATATGTATGATTTCCACAGGTAAACGTTCAATTGATCTGTTCGTATTTATCCACGAAATAACATTTTACTAACAGACAACTTAAAAATAATTTTTTCTACAAACTACGTCGCTGCAATGCCAACTGAAGCATAGGCATCTCTTGACTGCTGCGTAAAGACAGATTGTTTTCGGGAATAACTGCTATCTGGCGTTAAGTATCAGCAACTAGAAGAATAACCCAGTGTGCAGCAACTCAATCATTCCCTCACTACCTCCCTCCCTCATTCCCTTCCCAATCACTCATTCACTCACTCTCACTCTCACTCACTCAGTCGATCGATCGATCGATCGATCAATCAATCAATCAATCACTCTAAGAGGGTATTATATTTTTCTTTCTTTCTTTCTTTCTTTCTTTCTTTCTTTCTTTCTTATTCCGACCTCTTCTACCTCCTCATTGTAAATACAGAGGGCTATTGTTGCACTTGGTCACACTCAGTGACACACGCAAATACAAACACACACCCGAGTGGGACTCCTCAGGACGAGGGATCAGCCCGCCATAGAAACCTCTGCCTGACAACACAAAACATACACACGAAACAAACATCCATGCCCCCAGCGGGATTTGAGCCCGCAATCCCAGTGTTTGACTGTTTAAATATAATTAAGAGCTACACTTCTTTCCGTGAAAATGTATCAATAAATTCACTGGAGTTTCTTATATGCAAATTAAAAATTTACAGTTTCTACACAATCGCTTCCAGCCTACTAACAAATATGGCACTAAGGCCCTTGGCCTGGACCTTGCCCATTGTAGGCCAAGGCAAAATTTTCATATCGCGACGAAATAATAATCACACAGATTGTCATTATTACATTCCTGTTGAATGGTCAGACACGCCAATTAGAACCACAATTCCACCTCTACGGAGTCTATTTTTCTTTTCATATTTAGGGAAGGCCAGTTACCATCTCCAAATACAAAAACTTGTCTATGACAGAAAAGCGGGCGTACTGAAGTTCAAAAAAGCTCCAGCTTTGGTGACATCATAATTTAAGACCTGTCATCCACAGCTGAACAAGACATTTCTGTTTCTACGGGACTAACAGATGTCATCTGCCTTTGTATCACCAAAATCCTATGGAAAATCTATATTAGGTCAGATGAATTCAGTTCAGACTTCCACAAACTTGTTCAGCAAGTCCATGTCATTATCACTTTGCTACTTTTAAAGCACAGTGGTTATTACAAGCGCCATCTATTTTAACACTTTGATGCACGATACTCAGCTAAATAACAGATACGTAAAGAAACACTGCCCACCTCCAATAAACAGAAGGATTTCTATTTAGTTGACTACACACTTAATGCTGTTTAGGAATATAATAAGCGAAAGACTTATGGAACATAAATATATTACATCCTTTGAGGGGGAAAAGAGCTTTCTTATCGTAACCCATTAAAGACGAAACGTAATCTGTTTTATATATAAGGACTCAGCGCGTACCGCGCAGTAAACACGCTACACCTCAGTTTATAAAACCAATCAGTTGACGACGTATAAGGTAAAAGTTGCTGTTTGTTCCGAGATACGTACAAAACACACAGACGTAAGGTGAGTACCATGGGGAATGGTTGAAATTTAAGGCTGGTGGTAGGTAAAGTTACCGCTAGGCCTTAAAATGTTAAAGCCGGTTGTATATACAGTTACCATTCTGCTTTAAAGGCTTAACATTACAAAAAAAATTTTCTCACGTACCACGTTAATGCTTCTGATATTATTTTTACAACAAACAGCTGTTATTTCCTTTAACAGCATTAACCTTTTAAAGCCTAGCGGTAACTTTACGTACCACCAAGTCTAACATTAAAAAATTCTACGTGGTGCCCACATTCCGTTTATGTGTTTTGTACGGATCTCAGATCAAACAGCAACTTTTACCTTATAAAACATTAAGAGACTGGTTTTTATAACCGAAGTGGAGAGTGTTTACAGCGCGGTACGCACTGATTTCTTACATAAAACAAATACGCTTCATCTTTAAAGGGTTAATCATTTTTTGTAATCGCGGCCATATTTTCTGTGATGTTGAAACTTAATTTTTGAACAATAATTGTCTCAATATCTAGAATTCAATGTATTATTACACCAAGAATCCGCGTCATTTGAGCGCTTTCAAGAAAATTTATCGCATTAGTTTTTAAGTCTTCTGTTGCACCGCAAAGTACTGCCGGGCCGAATATGGCCTGCGTATCACACGTTGAATTAAAGTATGACAAATGCTGGCACTGCGAACCTAACTTAATCAATATAAGGAGTTGGTGACACTAAACACACAGACGTGACTCCGGAAACTTCTACTGGCGCCATTAATCATGTCACTCGATTCGTTCGTCATCCGAAAGGGATCATAAAATACAGTATATCGACAGGTTAACGAGACATATATACGGTACCATTACTCGTAACTACAAGGCCTGTGAAGAATTTACGATACCTAATATCCATAAAATACTTCAATCTATGTCATGAAGGCGACAAGAAATATGACGTAATAAATACGGAATTTAATGAGCCATTTATGATTAGCTCATAACGTTTAATAGCAACACCGTAATTACTTTAGAAGTGTCGTATATTGAACACCGAGATTGAAACCTCAATTTAGACGGTATAAACATGTTATTTCACATGCCGCCGAAACCGTAGTTAAATTATTAAATCATATAATCCTCCTTTGTTAAACCGATGAAGCTAAAGTTCAATAATGTACAGGGTGATTCAGGAAGAAAGGTGAATATTTTGAAAGGTGAAGTAATTGTGAGAAAAAAAGTTCATATAAACATGTGCCTAATTATGAATTTTTACCGAGATAGAGCTGTCTGAATCTGATTTGCAAACGTAACCCCGTTAGGATGAAGAGCGAAGTTTACAAAAGTAAGGTGGATATACGAGAGGAATTACTCGCTCGCACTTTTGATGCTGCTGCCCGCAGACGAACAGTACACGAACTTTGCATGAGTTGCAAAGTTCAGTGAGGTTGAAGGTGGAATTTTCGAACACTTATTGTGAAGTGTAACAAATTTGTCATACGAACATCAAATTAAAATGAAAGTAAAATTAACAGCATGTAATTTCTCTTTCTTTATTACCATTCACAGTGTTTTGTATTTGTAGATTCAAAGAGCTCAATCTCGGTAACACTTCAGAATTAGACATATGTTCATATATAACTTCTTTTTTTCACAATGACCGACATAATGACCTGCCAGCGTAGTGACCTTTCCTCTTGAATCACCCTGTATATAAAATTTAATTTTATGAGTCATGCTCACAACACTCCATTACCAGTCTAAGTACCAGCCGGTTGACGCTGTTTAGGGAAATAATCTGCTGGTGATTTTGAAAAAAATATGAAAACTACAATAAATTGTGTGTGGGGGGAGGGAATGCGACGCTTATTAATGTTAAAGCAGTTAGTTCAGAGGGTCCTCTTTGTCCGAGAATCCGATATCTATCTCCCCGCATATCCGTGTTCAAATTTATATTTGTACGTAATATTTCCCCACACTTCTGGATATCAATACTGTGAACTAACAATTTTCAATCAGAAAACTGTTTCAGTGTTACCCTGCATACTTTACAAGAATATATTTCTTGAAATGTTCACACATAATTCAAGTTTATTTGTGACAGTTATTATCTACACCAAACTTGTCTTTATTTTACCAAATATAACATTATTCATCCCGCGTGTTGTGCTTGCAATCCTGTATGTACACCAAGATAAGCACACAATAGAATTATATATTGTAAATAAAATTAAACTCTCCTACATATTTGAGCGACAGATCGCCGTCCTCAAGCAGATGTCATTCAAAGGAATATACAACATAATCACATCTATCTTGCATGTACAGTGTTAAAGCGTAAAGTATATACAGTAGCAGCCATAATTATCCACATTATTCTATTTATACCTCAAATTTTTTATATTTTGTACTTTAACGTTGTACGCGTAAAATTAATGTAATAATTATTATATTATATTTTATTGACATCTCCCTGAGGACGGCTATTTATCGCTGAAATACAGTATGAATGAGGGTTTCAGTCTATGTTTGACATAGAATTCTGTTGTGTGCATATGCTAATGTATATAAATGGCATATTAACCTTTTAAAGCCTAGCGGTAACTTTACATACGACCAGGTTTAACATTAAAAAATTCCACGTGGTCCCCACATTGCGTTTATGTGTTTTGTATGGATCTCAGAACAAACAGCAACTTTTGCCTTATAAAACATTAAGAGATTGGTTTTTATAACCGAAGTGGAGAGTGTTTACAGCGCGGTACGCACTGAGTTCTTATATAAAACAGATACGCTTCGTCTTCAAAGGGTTAAACCAAATTTGCATTATCTCTTACGGCGCAAACTCCATTCTCAAAGAATATTTTCTTTAAATGACGTCTGTCTATTCTGGTTGGATATCGAAGATGTCCTGTGCAGATGTTCACCAAATTGTCTTAAACAATTAAATTCTGCAAATTGATGAGCTGGAATGAGGAGATGATTTGGATTTTGTGGTTATATGTTTCCAGAATGTGCAATGGTTTAAGGTACAGAGGCGTGACATAGAAACCACATCAGACACAAAAGTGTGGTGAAATAATTGGGCGTAGGGTGGTGCGCACATTGAAGAGACCGGTTTCAATAAAAAAACTTGTAGGCAGCGTGAACCTAAAGTTGCATGAAACTATCGCCTTTATTTCCGACAAAAAAAGGGATAAATGCGAGCACTGAATTTGAGGCAGTTTTGATTTCTTCCTGGAAACTCAATGTAGGCTTTTTACATTTTTCACATCAGGAAATGAAAGGCTAGCTGCATGCAACTATAGTTTTACGTTGCATAAAACTGCTGAAAACAAGTTTCTTTGGCCCGCACCGCTCCTGCGTTTATGAAATGTAGTTTACAAATTGACTGATGAATTTTACACGTCGTTGTGAGCACTAATGAACAGAGAATACAGGATTTGTTGACAAACTGACAACAAGAATCTACACAACCGGACTGCAACGCATCAAAACTGCAAGCATAAATGCATTCATGCCCCAGACACGCTGTTATTAATGATACAGAACGAAAATAACAGGCAAGCCGGTATTTAAACGCATTTACTAGCATACAAACCTTCGAAACGGAATACAAAATGTTACAGTTTTAGCCCATATTTTGAGCGATATACCTTAAATATTAAAATCGCATGAAATTACAACATTAACCTAACTTTAATCTGGAAAGAAAAACACAGGCTGGAGTATAAGATATGTATCTGTTTTTTTGNAGTTTATGGAGGAATGCAGGCTTAGGTCCTCACAAGTAGGCAATACCACACCTTTCATCTGGGGATGGTGGTCCTTGGATTCGAACTCAGGCTACCCTGCTACACTTCATCACCATACACATCTCTTCATTAGCGGAGAATACTGATAGAAAATATATTTCGTACTAAACACCGAATCGCACTAAGAAGTTCCTCGCGGTACAAAGTTTCCAATGTCGTTGCCAAAGCACATCAAATTACACTATAAACACCATCGGATTGACGAAAGCTTGCACCATAACCAACATGTTACCCTTAAAAAAGGAGGCAGCTCCTATTGAAAAACAAAATGCCTGATCAATGAAGAAGTTTCTGGTCACGGAAATACAGTTATTGAACATGTCTCTTAGGTCCCCTGTCTTAGATCTTGCAACCCTTTCTTCTCAATCTCCATCGAAATTCTTCCCTTACGATAACAGAACGCCGATCCCAGTGGCCGCGCGGTCTAAGGCGTAGGTCTGCGGCCGAGCGCTTGCTGGGATCGTGGGTTCCAATCCCACCGGGGGCATGAATTTTTTTCTTTTGTGAGTGTTTGTGTTGTTAGGTAGAGGTCTCTGCGACGTGCCGATCCCTCGTCCAGAGTAGTCCTACCGACTGTGGTGTGTGTCTGAGTGTGATCAAGTGAAAATAAACAACCTCGACACCTACTGTGAGTAGGTAGGAGAGGGAAGGACTGCGAAACGAAACGATAACAGAATAAATTTGACTTCCATAATAACCAAAAGATGAAAACATAATTTGAGTTAACTTTTCAGACATGGCTACGTCTAGCAAAATATTATAGATGTAACGACTAAAAAAGGTAAAAAAAGGTAAAGCAGTCCCATTACAGGCCTGGACAGGCCCTGAAGGTGCCAGGAAGTCGAGGCTCCCAGATGTCTAGACAGTCGGCACATGAAGGTGGTAAGGTTGTCAGCCCTACGCACCGGCCGCGTTTACCCTCCAGGAAATATTCCTGGTACTCATTTCTGTCAGAGGCTGAGTCGACCCCAGGCCGATAGTGCGACCGACAGGATTATGCCAATGAAAAAAATTCACAGACACCATTGGGAACCGAACCCGCGACCTGCCGGTTTGTAGCGCAGTGCCTCAACCAACTGCGCCACCGCGTGGCCCACAGACATAACGACTGTAACACTTTACATGTGAAGACTTACGGAAACAACGCGTTCTGGAATTTGAAGAATCATTTTAATTTCTAAGTAACAGTCGATCCTACACAGAACAATAATTAGCAAACCTCATTAATTTATCAGAGACCATATATGGGAAACAATTAATGCTACAAAGTACACTACCTTAAGAGGAACAGTAGAACATACTGATTATACATACGGTGAATATTTCATGCATGTCTTCAAGGCGTGCATGTTACCGCGGCGACCAAATTAGGGATTGACAAGAACCGTGAATACATGTTTACATACTCCTATAGAAGCCTTGGTTTGTTATCAATATGCAATCAGACTTGCTTTAAATTAAGGAGCACAATAAGGTAAATTAAGAGGACATAAATATTATGAAACGCAGCGGATTAACTTGTTGGAATCTAAATGCCAGTGAGTCTGTGCGGAATGGAATTCACCTACAATACATACGTTGGAGTGTCTCGTCGTTAGAATTGTTCATTCTATAGTGTGCCTTACGACAGGTCAATAGCACCTTCCAAAGCAAGTTGTCCACAGAGTGCGGTCTAGTACTTCCTCTTTCAATTTACAGCATCCTCTCGTTTCCTTAGACCTGTCCTCATCACCAAACATTTTTCGGGTAATAACATCGAGAAGAATGAGATGGGCGGGACATGTAGCACGTATGGGGGAAAAGAGGCGCATACAGGTCTTTGGTGGGGAGACCTGAAGGAAGGCGAACACTTCGGAGACCCAGGCGTAGATAGGAGGATAATATTAAAATGGATATTCAAGAAGTGGGATGGGGGAGCAGACTGGATTGAGCTGGCTCAGGATAGGGACAGGTGGCGGGCTCTTGTGAATGCGGTAATGAACCTTCGGGTTCCATAAAATGCGGGGAATTTCTTGACGAGCTGAGAAACTGTTAGCTTCTCAAGAAGGCCTCTGCTCCATGGAGTTAGTCTCGTTTCCTTAAGGTCATTCAGTAGCTGATTACGTCTTCTTTCTCGTCTTCCCGTCACTTACATCCTACCCTCTTTCTTTCTCTCAATGATGTGTTTTAAAAGTCAGTTCCTGCGCACAGTGTTATTAATCCAGTTAGCCTTCCTTCGCTTTACTGCATGCAGGACATTTCTCATGTCTTCGACTCTACGTAACACTTCTTCATTTTTCACACGATCGGTTCAACTGATCTTCTCCATCTTTCTCCAAGTTCAGAACTTTCTACACTTCAGAACTTCCCAGTTATTTCTGATCTACTTTCCGAAGTGCCAAAGTCCCAGCACCATAAAAAGCGATGCCCCAGATGTAGCACTTTCACTAGTTTCTTCCTTAAATTTAAGTCCAATTTGTTGTTCAAAAGAGCCTCCACGTTGTTGCACGCTGTGTTCGCCATGGAAATCCTGGATTTAATTTCACGTGTACATTATTGGAATACCTACATTAGAACTTTAAAAAAGCAGAGAGGATTCAATTTTAGTTAATAAAAATTGTATTCATAGAATGCATAGCAGATTGCAAGTGGTGAAAATACTAGAGAAAGAAAACATCACAAACATATGTGTAGTGTGTGTGTGTGTCTGAGTGTGTGTGTGTCTGAGTATGTGTGTGT
>BLKM01001471.1:263874-294008 GCA_013340265.1 Coptotermes formosanus | reverse complement strand
GGTGGTGGTGGTGGTGGTGGTGGTTGTGGTGGTGGTGGTTGTGGTGGTGGTGGTGGTGGTGGTGGTGGTGGTGATTCAATTGAAAAGCCAGCAGTAACTTCCCATGTCGCGTGCCAGTTATTTCTCTGGTGAAGGCCACACACAGTGACGTGTCGCAAATATTATTTTTAAACAATAATTCGATGATTAATGTAATCCAGTAGTGTAGGTAGAGAGTGATGTATTGATTATCGTGGTAAGTTTGTGTAAAGAAAGTATGAATATTTTCAAAGACAAAGGCAAGTAATTTTTTATTTTTTCGTTCATTACGTAGTCTGTCTTACAGCATGTCCATATCCTCTTCCAAATCGAGTTCTGCACACAATGCGATCTAGTGCTTCCTCTTTCAATTTACAGTATCCTATCTTTTCCTTCAGTTCAACCAGTAGCTGCTTACGTCTTCTTCCTCATTTTCTCCTCACTTCTATTCTTCCTTCTATCTCTCCTTCAATAACGTGTTTTAGAAGACAGTTCCTACGCAAGATGTGACCAACCCAGTTAGCCCTCCTCGTTTATTTTGAGTAGGATATCCTCGCCTCTCCGTATTTATGTAATATTGCTTCATTTATCACACGATCGGTCCAACTGATCTTCTCCATCCTTCTACAGCACCACATTTCAAAACTTTCCGGGTATTTCTGATCTACTTTCCGAAGTGTCCAGTTTTCAGCACCATACGAATCGAAGCTCCAAATGCAGATTTTGACTAATTTTTCCCTTAAATTTAAGTTCAATTTCATGTTGAAAAGTAATTTTGTCCTTATTGTAGTTTATTTATTCTCGCTGTTTCTCCATATATCATTCTTTATTCATAGCCGTATCCTTAGCCAGATAAATCCAATTACTAGGCTGTTACGTATATCCCCGTCTTTTGTTGCTTATGATCCCTTCTTCTAGTGAGTTGTTCAGAATTATTCAGTTTCACTCCTCGTATTTTCCAACAGAAGACTTACTTTGCATGCAAGCCTGTTGACGCCGAAACGTCGTCAGATTTGTATTATTAAGACTTTAATAAGACTGTACTGACAGTAATAAAATAACACACACCAACGTCCATGCTCTGTTGCTGGGGTTTTTAATCGTCTGTCTTGCGTACTGAGGTCAGAGGTCACAGTAATCACTACTGTCTCATAGTTCGCAGGAGCCGCGCTATTCAGTGCCAGTATGGTAACCAATTGGCCTTATACACAAGAGAGACTGAAACAATAGTAGGTTGGCCACGCACAGCGTTTATTAATGTTTTAATGTTTGTATTGTGAGGAAGACTTAATCCCACATGTTAGTATAGCTGTTGCAAGTGAAGATTTTAATATCAACAGGAAAATAAAGACGAAATTTGCGTTAAGACTGATGTAGTGTTGTTTTACTCTTTGTTTTTTGGGCACAACGGCATGTCCCACATCAAGCGTTTATGTTTTGTCTGTCTTTACCGAAATTGTGTTCTGCCTTCTTTTGGCCAAGCCGTTTTATAAGTATTACCTTTCTCATTTTCCAAAATTTGGGAGAGGCGATCCCAGTGGCCGCGCGGTCTAAGGCGTAGGTCTGCGGCCGAGCGCTTGCTGGGATCGTGGGTTCGAATCCCACCGGGGGCATGAATTTTTTTCTTTTGTGAGTGTTTGTGTTGTCAGGTAGAGGTCTCTGCGACGGGCCGATCCCTCGTCCAGAGGAGTCCTACCGACTGTGATGTGTCTAAATCAGTGTGATCACGAAGCCCCGAGAACGGGGCTGGCCATGATCCGGAATGGGTCGTAAAGACCCACCAAAAAAAATATTTGAAGAGAACCGTATGCAGTTTCCGCCACTATCACCAGCCATATTGAATACTATGAGGGTTAATTCGTCGGATTTTAAAGCCTAGCGGTAAATACGATCAGGTTTAACATTAAAAAATGCTACGTGGTGCCCACATTGCGTTTATGTGTTTTGTATGGATCTCGGAACAAACAGCAACTTTTGCCTTATAAAACATTAAGAGACTGGTTTTTATAACCGAAGTGGAGAGTGTTTACAGCGCGGTACGCACTGAATCCTTATATAAAACAGATACGTTTCGTCTTTAAAGGGTTAATAGGGCGCAATCCAGGGTTGTTATTGGCCTACTTACTGGGCATAACGCCCTGAGAAGACATCTCCACATAATGGGGCTGGTAGATAGCCCCTTGTGTAGGAAATGTGGGGCTGGAGAGGAAACCTCAGCCCATGTACTGTGTGAGTGTGAAGCCTTGGCAACATTCAGACATATCTATCTGGGATCCTCTTCCTTGGACTCAGAGAATGTGAGAGATCTGAACTCTGGAACTTCTTCACGAGGACAGGGCTCTTGTGACTTGGACCTAATGAGGGGGCACAAAGGGCCTGTGAAGGCCTACGTGCAACGGGACCGTGAGGGCTCGACCCACATTTACTCATACTCATAAAAGGGGTGTCAACATATTTTATTCTCGGTTGGTTCGCGGGAGGCACATGGAAAACTAAGACATAGTGCGTGAAATCAAGCTTCTGCCGCGGTGTAAATGAGATCTTCAATCTTCTGGGACGTTACGCAGCGTAGATTGGTAACTAGTTACCAACATTACGAAGAAACCTGTCGGTCCGTTCTTCAAATGTTCTTGTTGAACATTGGACCGATAGATTGTCCCGAAACGTCCGTAATTATCAATCAACGTTACATAAGATTCCAGAAGAGCGATGATCTAAGAGTAAGTGTTATACCTAACTGCCTCAATTATTTTGCAAATTTTATTATATATATAATTTAAAAACGTGGCCGCGTGTTGCTTTCGGCCCTCCAGGTTTCGGGTTGGAGACATGTTGAATGCGAAATATTTCCCTGATGATGGCAGAGTACGGGTCGAAACTCCTCGAAAATAACAACGTAATCAAAGCAAGGGTTGTTACAATCCTCTAGTGCACAGATCGTGTCGTTTTGATCATATTTTTCGACACTGTCTTGAAAGATTTTTAATGATGGATTTCAAACGTTACTTTTTCAATTTCAAATATCTGTAAATATCTCCTCTGACGTATATGATGGCTGAAGTCAAGTAAGCGCATATTTTAAATTGTCTTTTCTCGATTTCCTTATGCAAATATTCCCGATCCCAGAAAATTGAAATAAATTGTATTTCTTGGGCTAAAGTTAGTTACACTAAATCCTTTGATGCGTATATAAACATAAGCACATGCAGTACATAAAAAACTTTAAAAGCTATAAGATATTAGGTAGTTTACATAACTGTGTAGGTAGAAAACATTTCCTGGTATTTGTTTAACATGATGTCGCCAAGTTTACAGAATCGGAAATGCTTAAGAAGAAATTAATTTTCATCCAGATATATAAGTGTGTTTGTGCAGTCAAGGCAACAAGCAGACTATATGGCGTAAAAGGAATTTCGTTGCAAAACCAGAAGACATAGTTTTACAAACACCTGTTGGTACTGTTACAATTCTCCTATTTTGTTTTTTTTAACAACATATTGGTTAAAAACAAGTTGTGTGAAAAAATGTATTCTTTGGGCGTAACCAAAAAGTTTCACATTATCATATCGTATATAACTGTTAATTAAACGAATTGAGGGGGGGGGGGACGAAGAAACAGAAACTACGTCGTGATTTTGCTCTGAAATATGTTTACAACACATGAACATACTCTCAGTTTTCTCGGTTTTTAGCTACTGCACTAACATTCTACCTAGCCATTAATGAAGCTTCTTCTTGAATTAGATGACCCCAGAAAGTAAGCCCCTGTTTTCCTTCTAAACGTCAGTAAGCTTCTACATGTGTACACAGCTCATTATCGCTGAAGGTGAACTTCCAGTGACACCGGTGTTACAGCCTCGACTCTAAAAGTGTCAGCACATCTGTGACCAATATTCGTGCCAAATCCTGTACTTAGGAAGAACTAATTAAAATATTTTATTCTGACAAATGTAATTTTACCTGTTGTTTTGTATGGGTGTGAAACTTGGTCTGTCACACTGAGGGAGGAACAAAGACTGAGGGTGTTCGAGAATAGGGTGCTGAGGAGGATTTTGGACCTTAGAGGGACGAGGCGACAGGGGAGTGGAGAAGACTGCGTAACGAGGAACTTAAAGACCTGTACGCATCACCAAATACTATTCGGGTAATCAAATCTAGAAGAATGAGATGGGCGGGGCATCTAGCACGTGTGGGAGAAAAGAGAGGTGCATACAGGATTTTGGTGGGGAGACCTGAGGGAAGGCGACCACTTGGGAGACCCAGGCGTAGATGGGATGGTACTATTAGCATGGATCTTCAAGAAGTGGTATAGGGGCATTGAGTGGATTGAGCTGGCTCAGGATAGGGACAGGTGGTGGGCTCTTGTGAATGCGGTAATAAACCTCCGGGTTCCATAAAATGCGGGGTATTTCTTGACTAGCTGCGCAACTGTTAGCTTCTCAAGAAGGCCTCTGCTCCATTGGGTCAGTTATTCTGACAAATGTGGGATCTCACACTTATACCATATCTCAAACATAACACACACTTGTATTCAGTTAGTTCCTATTGTATAATCTGAAGATGGCTGAGACATAGCCGAAACATGTAGTATGTTCTTATGTATTTTTAACACTAAAATACAAAATAATGAATGAAGTTGTGCTTTACGTTTGCTTTTTACTGACATCTAATTTTAAGCTTGTTGACGCTCGGTCTCTACACCGAAACATGTAGCTCTTGAATAAAAGACACAGTTGCATTATACTGTCCACTTTTTTTTTTAGTGGTGAAGGGCCCCGCAGCAGACGCTACGGACGCACTGCAGCCTTGAGGCTTATTGTGCAACCCTATGATGAAGATGATTATTATTTTTTGTCCTTTTCCTAGTAACGGAGCACCGGTGGAATGAAATTGACAGGGGAGAACCGAGGTACTCGGGGAAAAACCTGTCCCAGTGCCACTTTGTCCACCACAAATCTCACATGGACTGACCCAGGATCGAACCCGGGCCTCCGCGGTGGGAGGCCGGCGGCTAACCGCCTGAGCCATGGTACGGCCTATACTGTCCACTTAATATTGTTTTGAATTTACAAAAGACAATGGGATTAATTCCACCAAGTTACGTGACAACTTTGATTAATACTATCGATCATTCGTCACACGATCAATGAATTTTAAATATACTAAAATTCAACTATCAGTTTTGACATACGCAATACGTACAATTTAGTATTTTACTAAAACAGGCTCTAGTGCAAATGTAAAGGTAATAATTCCGTATTTGAGACACTACGTTAGAAACCTGCAGGTCGCGGATTCGATTCCCGATGGTGTCAGTGGATTTTTTCATTGCCATAATCCTTTCGGCCGCACTATGGCCCCGGGGTCGACTCAGCCTCTAACAGAAATGAGTACCAGGAATATTTCCTGGGGGGTAAAGGTGGACGGTGCGTATGGCTGACAACCTACCACCTTCATGTGCCGACTGTCTAGAAATCTGGGAGCCTCAACCTCTTGGAACCCTCTGGGCCTGTCCAGGCCTGTAATGGGATTGCTTTACCTTTTTAATAATTCTGTATTTAGTTTTTGTGAAAGTGTAATTTTAGTTAGACTAATGATCACCTATTTAATTATCATTAAAATTATTAAATAAACTACTCAGTACACATCACGGAAAATACAATTTTAGTTTTCTATCTTGGTTGAAACACTGCGCTACAAATCGGAAGGTTGCAGGTTCGATTGCCGATGGTGTCAGTGGATCTTTTCATTGCCATAATCCTTTCGGCCGCACTATGGCCCTGGGGTCGACTCAGCCTCTAACAGAAATGAGTACCAGGAACATTTCCTGGAGGGTAAACGCGGCCGGTGCGTGTGGCTGACAACCTTATCACTGTCATGTGCCGATTGTCTAGAAATCTGGGAGCCTCAACCTCCTGGAACCCTCAGGGCCTGTCCAGGCCTGTAATGGGACTGCTTTACCTTTATCTTGTTTGAAAGTGTTCCGTCTACCTACAAAATATCATGCTATGATTCTTTCAAAACGCGTATTGGTAGTAGTTATAAACGTCAGCATTAAATGGAAAAGTGTAACGGATGCTTCATAATACACTGCAGCGACCATCCTAAGGCATTTAAGTAACATAAACAATTACTGCACATTGCTATTACATATACGAAGTTCAGTCTATTACTGCAAGTTGTTTTCACGTATGTTGTGATACTTGTCATTCACAAATATTATTATCTGCATTAATTACTACAATTTATTATTATTATTATTATTATGCCTACATAAATTCTGTTTCTTACTGCAAAGAGTTACTGGAGGCGTCAAGTTCGATTTCTTCTTGAACATTGTTATTAGATGAACGAAGTTCATTTTGTTATTGAAAATGTTTGTTGCACACAGTATAAAAATTATAACAACTTTTTCTCTTTCCAGTGCTTTATCCGGTATCAGAGCCATGTATATTAATTAGCAGTTTGTTTGTAATAATGCATATTGAGCACTACTTAGCCTGTTATTATCATAAGCGAAATTTACACTTATATAAGATAAGAAAAAAGAAATATGTTTCCATGACACACAACACGGAATTTGTGCACTAACTAATTAAAACACAACATTGAAAGAATATGACATTTCGGAGAATGGTTCTGTCTCCATCCTTAGCTACAATGACAGGATAACCATCTAAGATCTGCCCACTGGATTGAGGATGATTTTCCATAGGGATAGAAGAAAACTAACCAAATTTCCGAAACGTTTTTTTCTGAGGCATGACATAGAGCCAGTTTCCGAAAAGTCGTTTTTTATTCAGGCGAAGGAAGTCCTGTTTGAATGCAAGAACAACAAAGACAGCAGCAGCAGCAGCAGCAGCAGCAGCAGCAGCAGCAGCAACAACAACAACAACAACAACACCAACAACAACAACAACAACAACAACAACAAACGAAAGCACTTTCATTAAACTTCAGAAGGATAGAACTATAAGCTTTAAGTTAATTTACAATATATTAAATGGAAACAAAGAGAGTGTTGAATGTACTTCAAGGTTTAAACATTGGATAGTAATTTCGGTCCATCCCCCGTTTTATCTTGAGTGAAAAATTTATGCGACTTCTGAACAGAAGTCGCATAAGCCACTTTTACTTATCAGCACCAGATATCAAAGTCATGTTCAGCTATGCAATTTATCCGTAACTTCGTGTGACAGACAGTTTTCAAAGGTTTAACAAATAAAAGAGGCAAACTTCAAAGGTGGAAACACAGTACGTATGTGACGTCGCCAGAGCAGCGTGATCGAGGTTTCAAAACAAGCAGTCAACTTTTTATAAAATAAAATATCCAGTGCTCTCAGAAATAGAAAACCCGTGAATCGCGTAATTGGCGGGGACGCATCTGAACGTCATGTTTGCTCTCACCCCCTCATTTATATTTCTGATCAAATAAACATCGAAGCGGAAACCGATGATACAGCTGATGAATGAATTGGAAATTAAATGTGCCCAGCGATTTCACTGATATGTGTATACATGTTCATACTACATCGTAACAGAATTTCTGGTACTAGAATACTGGACTGGATCGAATTGCAAGAGATCCACTTTAGAGCGCCAAAAGACTGCTGTACAGTGATGTACCTACTTCGCATTTGTGTGGTTTCTGGGGTAGGAAATTTGTTCCAGTGGCTGTCAAGATACGTGTATCACCATAATTATGCAACCTGTTTTACAACAGGTCCACAACCTCTTCAAAGGCGAATTCTCCACACAGTGCGATCTAGTGCCACCTGTTTTAATTTCCAGTATCTTCTCGTTTCCTTAAGGTCATCCAGTAGCTGCTTAAGTCTTCCTCCTCGTCTTCTCGTCCCTTCCACCTTTCCTTCAATAACGAGTTCTGAAAAGCAGTTCCTACGTAAGATGTTACCAATCCAGGTAACTTTCCTTCATTTCATTGTACGTAGGACGTTCCTTTCCTCATTGACTCTATGTAATACTTCATTTTTCACACGATCGGTCCAGCTGATCTTCTCCATCCTCCTCCAGCACCACGTTTCAAACTTTTGCAGGTATTTCTTATCTGCTTTCCGAAGTGTCCCAGTTTCGGCACAAGCTATATTCCAAATGTAGCACTTTACTAGTTTCTTTCTTAAATTTACGTCCAATTTGCTGGTGAATATAGCCTTCTTCTCGTTGAATGCTGCTTTTGTCATGGCAATCCTTGGTTTATTTTCGCATGTATATACTGCATCTTGTCATCAGGCTGCACAAATAGTTGAAACCTTCCACATTCTCCGGTTGTTTTTGATTTATATATTCCTTGCTGCTTCTTTCATTCACCTATTTTACTTATCATTTCCTTTGTAATCCATGGATTTCTTGCTTTCCTGTCAAGGTCATTTACTAAATCAATCATGGAATCCAATAAATATTTCTTGATATTTTTCACTTTCGCATTACCGTTTTCACAATTGATTGCATCGACTTTTTCTTCTGGAGTATATACGTAGGTTGTGCACCGAATATAAAACTACAGAAGGGATATGTTACTACAGAAGCCTATATAACGTAATTAAAAAAATTTCTTCCAGTAAATTTTAAGGGCAGCGGCAATTAAAATGCGATACTTGGGGATTTGGTGTCAGTCAAATATAGATGGAAGACTGAGGGAAACGCAGCGTGTTCCCCCGAAGTATTGCCAACGCAGTTCGCTGCCAGTTATAGCAAAACCTCCAAACAGGGCAAAATTTAATATTTGTGTTGCATTCTGGATCATGACACAGTGCGGACTGGCAGGTCTGTACCAAACTTCGGAGGAATATACAGCTTCCATATTCAGTGTGGGAGTAAAGATGGAGGGAGCGTGTTTTAGGATATAAGGTGTCATAACCTACCACAGCGTTTACCAGACACTTTTAAAGTCGCTGACCATTTGGAGGTTATGCTGCTTTTTGCTCAACACAATGAAAGGTGAATTCTTTGCTGCCATCGTTCGAAGTTGAAAGAATTATTATTAGAGGAACGTTTGATGACGTATCATCAATTAATCATCGGTCCATAAGCATTATGTTTTCTGTTATGTCGGAAAAGACCGTCATTATTCAGTTTTAGTGCTGGAAGATTTCTGTTCAGGTCGCATAAATTTGAGGAACTCTGGCGTAGAATTTGATAAAATTAAAAATAACTATGACAAATGTAATAACTACATTTTCTCCACCGCCCACGGGAAAAATCCTGCGAGCGTGGAGGGAGGTATGGTGCGGTGCGGGGGAGTGTTGACACTCGATCAAGCAGACAGCAGCAACTAAACATTCCCCACAAATCTTGCACATGCGCATTTACCGCATTCCTGGCAGGGACTTTCTCCTGGCTACAGAAATGCACTGACACCGTGCAGCACGCTTAGTCAAGATATGCATCGCGTTTAACGGAACGTGAAGTTCCGTTACCGTGCTCACAACAGCCGGGTACTGTTCGATGTCTTGAGCAAGATTAATCCACTCCACCCACGCACTCCCGTATCTTATACTTTAAACCCCATTTTAATATTATCCTGCCACCTACGCTCCTCAGGTTGTGTGCCTTTCTCCTACGCCCCATGCGAGTCAAATTTACCATTCACCTAATCCTCGATTTGAACATATTGACAAAGAATTGCCATCTCTTTACCTTAAACGACCAGCATATTTCTAAACGTTAACCACCGCAAAAGCACTTACTAAATTTACAGCTGGGTCAAGTTATTGAGAAAAATGGAGACCGAGGAAACGAAATCCGAACAAATCAACTTTCTGGCTTCAGTAAGCTCTAAAACTCTCCTAGAAATAGGGCATATTGTAATGTGATGCCGTGCGGTCTGCTATAGAGTTACTGAAGTTTCGAAAGACAGTTCTGCCTCCTTCTTCATTACATAAACCTCCAAACTCCAAATATCATCTCCATGGTCACAGCAAGAAAGCCAAGCCATAGAGCTGCGACGTTTGAAGTTCTTGCAGCTGTGTCTTTGAAGAATGCTGTGTTTAAGAAGTGATACCGCGTAGATTGGAGCCATTTTACAGACGTTTCAGAGTAACATACTGCTGTCATCAAAGTACATTGCAAGCAGGGCCCTCTGAAAGGCCAGTACATTTGTACCAGACTACACAGTGTCACAGCAATCTTTAAGATGACCTATGTCCTACCCATCATGCTGTAGAAGCCACAAGAACACTGAATGTCAGACTATTTCAAGCCTTTTCACAGTAAACACAACGCCTTTCACACGCACCATTTATGCCTCTACAACGTGTTTCGGCCCCGTACGCCGGCCATCATCATGGAGAAGTTACAAGATCATAAAATGAAAAACACATGTTGAGGTGGAGGCCTCCCCTTTACAGTTAAAATGTACAAAACCATATCGTTACCTGTTATTCCCTGTAAGGAATAACAGGTATTTTGATACACTCTAATAGCTAACTAAGTATATTTATTCTAGCACTGATATGGAAGAGATGTCTATTTCTTAGAAGATGTAGTGGATCGGTTCGTTAAAAGGCGGTGTTTTGGCGCAATCTTGTTTTTGCTGCGTTGTTTACTATACACGGTGTGATGAACTTTGCTCGGGGAAGCGTTTGTGAAAGGCTTCTTTATTCACAGAACACCCTGTATTCTAGTGAAACTTCTACGGCTCTATAGTATGTTTGCTAAACGTAACGATCTGTATATATTTTCTTCCTCTCGATGTAGTAACGCGTAGAACTACAGTTGCTGCGTGTGTGTATGCGCGCGCGCGCGCGCGCGTGTGTGTACAGTGTGTAGACTGCGTATGCACGTATTGATGTTTACAGTTCCGAGTTATGTCCACACTGAATGTCAGATTTGTAACATCAGTTCGCAAAAGAAACATGGATATAAGAAAAAAATTTCCAGACATTATCTGTGTGAGTAAAGATTGTCAAAGAATTTTTTAGCGTCTCACACACATGCCAAGACGAAGTTAGTTATGGGTGTGCATATATCCAATTTTTATGAATAAAACGTGGGCATAAACAAGAGTTGATACCCTCTGGGTATATTCCGAAGTATTCAAGTATTCTGGGACACTGTGCTGTGTTGTTGGAAGAGTAGTTCTCGAAGAAATCTGCACTCTTGTGGGATATTACGTGCAGTAGTATGGTAATTGTTTACTGACGTTTCGGTACAACCTATCGGTCCCATATTCGAGGGTCAAGGCCCAAGAATACTTCTTGACCCTTGAATATGGGACCGATAGGTTGTCCCGAAACGTCTATAAACAATTTTCACGCGATGCCGCGTAATATTCCAGAAGAAAGCGTATCTCATCAACATCGTGGCGTAAGCCTGAACTCAACGCTCGTTCCTGAAGATTCGACGAAACCATGAGCCTTTATGTTCACAGTCAAAAGAGTCCACGAAGAATCAGTGACTTCTTGAATCTGCAGGCGAAGACAATACCATCCTTCGAAACGTCGGAGCTACACAACCAACGACATTATGGCACACACAAAAGAACTGATTCTTCAGGGAGATATAATCTACAAGGTTAAGGCGAAAGGAATTACCACAGTCTTGCACAAATGAAGGCTATGTACACTCAGTCTGTAAAGTGACCATGTTTTTAACTGTCCCATGGTGAACATCTGCTCCAAATATCCCAAACCATTATCATTATAGCAACAGGAAGGATACGAGAGAAGTAAAACGAAATTTAATGAATATTTTATAAGGCAGGGCGGCTTTATAAGAATCAATAAACAAGGCGCATATACCGAATACATCTGGTTACAGAATGAACGCCGCCTACACAAGGGTCAGACGAATAGAGTGGGCATACGAAACGCTCACAAGTATAATGTTCCAACATTAATAAAAAGATTATCTTAAAACATTTTGACAAACCACAGAGATTGATGTTATAAAGTAAAGGTATTATTGTACTGTGGGCACGCGGTGGGCGCAGTTGGTTGATGCACTGCTCTACAAACGGGAAGGTCGCGGGTTCGATTCCCGATGGTGTCACTGGCCCTCGAGTCCACTCAGCCTCTAACAGAAATGAGTACCAGGAATACGTCTTGGTGGGTAAAAGCGGCCGGTTGCGTAGGGCTGAAAACCTTACCACCTTCATGTGCCGATTGTCTAGAAATCTGGGAGACTCAACCTCCTGGAAGCCTCAGGGCCTGTCCAGGCCTGTACACGGATTGCTTTATCTTTCTATTATTGTACTATGAAGGTTAGTTGTAGGATAAATACAACCCTTTAATTGGAGACGAGGTTGTACACGCGGTAAACATACTAAGGTTATGTCACGGGCGACGGAGAAATCGGGTTTCCTAGGCAAAGACAAGAGACATTTCTTTTCTTTACAGATTCCATACCAGGTCAGAACCCAGAAAGTCTCGCATTCAATGGATACCGGGTTAAAACGGCCGGGAAGTGAATGTAAGCTCACCTACATCCAGCGTCGTGACTAACAAGGTGTGAGACTATACCGCCACTTCCGCATACGCTTCAGTAGAGTGGTGCTTAATGATTCATATGTAATGGTTACGTTATGTACCACCAGGTTGAATATTATAAAACACCCCCGTTCTATAAACGGGGTGTGTTCATGTGTTTGTATGGATGTCAAGGATAAAAATGATTTGTTTCTCTGTACAGCATTAACTGATTGGTTTGTGTAACCGAGACGGAGTGTTTACTGCGAGGTACGAACCGGATCTTTATATATAATGGAGAATATTCTTAGTTTTTAACGGGTTACGTAAGCAAAGGGGCAACTTTTTACCTTTCATATTTTTAAGATGGTTCTAAAACTCGCTATCACTAATGTAAACCTAAAACCCTCCTAAAAGATCGGTACATTGCTTACACTTTACGCCAGGTGTCATAACAATACAAAACGAATTTCACGGTAGATCGCCCAGGAGTTCTCTTTCCTAAACTAGTCACCATATTTTCATATATGAGCCTGGACATCAGGTATCCTACAATTTCAGGCTCCTCTCTTCCTCCAGGCAAATGCCAGAAAATATAATGTATTTTATTTTGTCCCAAAATATAGAAGGTTTATCGCATAGAAAGTCTCCATCTTCCAGGACATCCCGTGACAGATGATGTGCTCAGGGATTTGACAAAATAGACACTCTGTAGCACATTAACCTTTTAAAGCCTAGCGGTAACTTTACATAACATTAAAAAATTCTACGTGGTGCCCACATTGCGTTTATGTGTTTTGTACGGATCTCAGAACAAACAGCAACTCTTGCCTTATAAAACATTAAGAGACTGGTTTTTATAACCGAAGTGGAGAGTGTTTACTGCGCGGTACGGACTGAGTCCTTATATAAAACAGATACGCTTCGTCTTTAAAGGGTTAATTTAGGTCACAACGGCTTAGTTCCACATATGTACACTTTAGTATTCACTGATTGTCCTACCGTTGCACCCCCACATAACCCAAAGTGTTGAGAACATCATAAAATAAACCGACAACAAAAAACTAATATCAATACCTACATACGATTTAGAACTGGATAACCACCGCGTATATACGTACAAAATGTATACATTTACTTAAGAAGACAAAAAACGTTACCACAAATTTTTACATAAAAATGTTTTAATGTTTAATTGCTCTTAAAGTTTAAAATTTTATAAATTTTATTGATATGCATAAAGAATAAGATCTCAATATAATTCTTACATAATACATGCCAATTGTGATTTTGAAATTTATGTTTTTCGAATGGTCTGAAAATATCTGCACAACTGGTCCACATATGTAGCCTCCCATTTATATGGTACAGCACAACACAGTTCTGTTGATGGTGAACAGCAACTGTCTATACAGAATGTCTCTTTTAATCTCGTCCCTAAACGCCTCATATTTATCGCATATATACCTGTGGCCACTGGAACATCCCATGAGAATTGTCGATCTCAAAGACATAATAAAAGTGACACCCTGTACATTTGTATGCAACAAGAAAATTATTTTGTTCAAGGAACTGAAATAAACTGACATTACTGAGAATTGCTTGAGAGGTAACTGACTGCAGTCTAGATTTCCCTTCAATCAGTTCTCGCCAGTTTCTATCGGCAAATGATACGGTAACCTCGAACCTATTCCTTTCAGTCTTCTCCTTATCACGGTTCACATTTGTCCTTATGTTCCGACGCTGCATAAATTACTCAAACTGTAAGACTATTGTTAAATAACAAAATAATCCGACCAGGATTCAAACCCAGAATCATCTGAATTTGACTGTAACTTTCTTTGTAAACTTGGAAAATTCTCTTTTGTTTTATAAAATATACTGCCTATATTTTACGTTATTTGACGCAGGCACGAATAAATATTAACCTTTTAAAGTTCACGTTTAATCTGAATTATATATATAGTCCGTACCGCGCAGTAAAGGCACTCCATCTCGGTTATAAAAACAGATCAGTTAATGCTGCATAGGGGAATTCAGACCGCCCAAGCCATTGCTCAATCGCTGTACCGACTGCGCTACACCCGTTCCCGACATATTTAATAAATCACTCATTAATTGCGTTGTTTAATTCGATTTTTCTGACAAGTTTTTACCATTCGTCTTGAGAAGATAGTAGTGAAGGACTCAAGAAATTAACCGACTTTTTAACCAGAAGAATCATAACCGATGTGACAAAAACTCTCGTATTACCATTAACATCACCAGATCGACTAGCCCACAAACTTTTGAACACCCTGTATAAATCTTGTTCTTTCAAATAATTTCCACCCTTCATGTTTCCGATAAGAAATCTTGTCAAAATTCATCAAATCCCGTATGCGTATTACATGCCTCACCCAACCTTTCCTCCTTGATTTACTAACCTTAATGACACTTGGTGACGGCAAAAATCATGAAGTTCCTCATTACGAAATTTTCTCCAGCCTCCTTCTTCTTTCCCACCCCCATGTCCCAATATCCCCTCAGTACTCCTTCTCTAACACCCTTAAAGCTCACAAAGTACAGGGACGTCAGATTCCTACTTTCGCGGGGGGTGGGGGGGTGTGGGCGGGCAATATTAAAGTCTCCTGGTCTAGACGCAATTCTGAAGCTTGCAGAAATCGTTTTATGTATATGACTGGACTAGGTGTCGCCCATTCTTCAAAAGATTTTTCAATTTCTTCTTCACCAGGGCTCCTACTGAAGTTCAGTGATAACAAAAGGGTGGAATGTGGAGGGAGAAAGAGGAAAGCATGAAAGGATACGGAATGGTAGGACCCGATAATGCTAAGGAGATTGCGGCTGGCTGGAGTGGAAGAAGTCCTACGGGAACTAACCTATCAAGACAGTAAAAACTCCTGTCTCTCCCATGAGAATTTACGTCCCCAAACCCCTCTATTTACTGGGAAGATACAGCTCGTATTTTCAGTAGTTCACAGTTCAACTGACGCTACACATTCAGACAAATTCGGTGATACATTGGTTTCTGTCATAACACAAATATCGCGGTGGGACTTCCTTCACAGGACGGACGCTTTTGTTTCCCAACAAACCCAGACAGTCTCTGGGGTCTAGTCAACCTCCACGCCATGCACATGGGTGCGCCCTTCCTCTGGGAATAAAACGGCAGATGTGTGAAGCTGAAAAATCATCTGTATTCTAGTGCTGAGGTAAAGAATGCGTGGAGTAACACACCCATTGTCTTTATGGTGTATTGTTTACTGAATCACAGTGACAAATTTACCTTTATAGAAAGGCGATTTATACATAAGTACGCGTGGGCACCTGCGCTCCAGTGAGTCATGAAGAGCTGGATTATCAGACGTTGATCTGAGATCGTTTGCAGGTACGAATTTCGATAACACATTATTTATTATTATTATTATTATTATTACATAACCACATCATAGATATGCAGAATTGAAGATTTTATTCTTCTGGAATATGACACTGTGTCAAGTGGTCAATAATTAGAGACAATTCGGAGGACTTTCTTGCTTCTTCCATTTTCATTCACTCTTCTTGGCAAAAATAAGCTAAAAAACTCTCAACTAATGAATATCCTTGGCGATCCACAGATGTATACATTACGTGCTAACCTCTTGAGAAGGGGGCACGTAAAACTTTGGGCATAATATTAAAATGAGTCTTTGAGAATTAGGTCTACTAACCACCTTAAAAATATACTCATGTACACACTAGTACTCGCAGTCCTTCCGTCTTCTACCTGTTCACAGCAGGTGTCGAGGTTTTACTTTTCACTTGATCACACTCAGACACACACCACAGTCGGTAGGACTCCTCTGAACGAGGGATCGGCCCGTCGCAGAGACCTCTACCTGACAACACAAACACTCACAAGAGAAAAAAATCCATGCCCCCAGTGGGGTTCGAACCCACGATCCCAGCAAGCGTTCGGCCGCAGACCTACGCCTTAGACCGCACGGCCACTGGGATCGGCCTCATGTATATACAATATCAGAAAATGATTCTTATTTTTCCGTTGTTATATAGTATAGTGTGACAGACAATAACCTCGTATCAGACTACACGGTGGCATGACCCAAAAAAGTACGACGTCAGCCCATATCCTACCGGTAAAAAAATATTTCTTTTACTCATCACCAATCTCTGGTAAACTTCCAAAGCCCTGTGGTTACTACAATCCGTCTATTACTTTGATGCTAAACCCTGCATTTTGCCTACACAGCGCATACAAGCGGGGTTTTTTAAGTTTTTGACAACACAGAAAGATAATAACGGGGACAATGTGTTTTCTGTGAGGTAGGAATCGAATCTTTGGACAAATACATGCAATTTCATGTCCCAATCCAAAAATGTGGCCTACATGAATATTTATATGTCTAAGACTGGACAAGGACAAAGACATTGAAAAAAGACACGCCAGTGCTCCAGTCAGAAAGGACACCCCAAGGAGACTTCCACTGCAAGGATCAGACTTTTCTTCATAGGATTTAGATATGATCCCTCGGCGGGAAGTGAGGATACGGGGGCTCGACGCACAGACGGACAAACATCAATTGCAGAGTGAAATGGGCCTGAACTGCTGGACATCTGTCAATATTAATTAGGAATGTCTTCCGACTGACCAAGTTGATGAAGGTTTTCCGTAGTTTTCCTTGGTCCTCTAGCAAATACAGTGTTACTACCCAAATTCCACACCATTGTATGTTTCTCACGTGGCCCTCCCCTCTAGAAACTTGGAAACTTATATTAATGCAGCCCTCGTAACATTACCAAAGTTTCGCCGTTAGCCACCCTTCCCAAAGCAAGTATTAACATTCAGCCAAAATGCAAAACTTCGTCCTGCTTGAGGGTAGAAAAACAGTCCACTCAGCATCACTTTGCTTTCTTCACTTCCAAAGACCAAAAGTTAAAAATTCCTTTTAAAGTCGTTTATTCCGTGCACTGCTAGAAGTTAGTCGCTATATTAATCCAACTAAATGCACACTCACCTTTCACTTAATCTCACACTTTACTCCAGCATCTTTTGGCGTTCACTACGCCATCTTCAGGGATTACACCAAGTTTAAAAGCATCTGCCGGTGGACACGTCGTTTAATCGTGGTTCTATCTTCATTTGTAGCATTGTGCTCTCTTCATATGAGGCTTATATTAATCGTTCGTATGGATAAAACACTAAAACTTCATTAAAACTTGGTTAAAATGTTGTTTTGCATCAAAGTTTTGGGCTGTGCGAGTCTAGTCATGTGGCACTTACATGGTTACGGCTGCAATTTATTCCCTGCTGTGCGTCGTTGTGCGTGTTGTGTGTTCTTACCGGCAGGAAAATATCTTCGTAAGGTATTCCGTCCAAAACAAATATCAAAATTTCAGCTCGAATAAGATAACTGAATTTCCCACTTCTGCTCTACAATCAAAAGGTCCCTTTTTTTTAATCACCGTACCTTCTTCAATTCCCAAAGCATACCTGTAACCTACGTTTACCAGAAGGTTGAGCGGGTTCTGATTGGGAAACCTTCACATCCTTAAGGCTTTGTTTTCCTGTAGTAAACATACTGTAGTTCCCTAAACCCTCTGCATTTTCCTTCTCTCCTCTTTCTCTCTAGTGCTCCAGGGCTAACACAAATGTGACGACGTAAATTCTGTAGTACACGGTGTGAGACCGTGAACTCGAAATATGTGAGGGTTATACGGGTGCGTAGGCTTAGGTTTCCTTTTGTTGGTGCTTTGACTTCGTGTCTCTCTCTCTCTCTCGCTGGTTCTCAGTGGTGTGACGTCACTGAAACAATGGCGGTATATCTGGGCAGCGTCCCTAGCGATCTATTTCCTTGAACAGCCACAACAGAAAGCTTATGAAGTTTTCAAACCAGAATGCACCTTCTCATATCCGGACGGTCTAAAGCATGAGAACGTTGTGTCAAAAAAATGCACCACGGTATAAACCCTCAGAATAAAATATAATACATTTAAATAACAAAGACGATTTAAAATGAATTTAATGTACACTTCCTTTATGTTTAAATAAAGTTAGTAACAAAGAACCAGTCTTCGTGCCTTTGTTTAGCGTAAAACCCCTACACAAAAAGAAAAGAATTCACAGAAGTGTATTAAAAAACTGAGAAAGGAAAACTCTGATGTAATAAAGTAAACATGCCCTTGTAATAGCAAGGATATTTCAATTTTGGGACTTGCACATCGGTGTAATCAAGGAGTCCGTTCTTCTGGGATGTTACGCTGAGTCGCTGGGTAAGTGGTTACCGACGTTCCAGAAGAACCTTGGCAATTGTATCCTTTAACATAACGGCGAAATATTCCCTCGAAAAGTCGTTAGTCACTCACAAATAGAAGCAATGTCACATCCCAGAAAATCGAGATCCGTCAAGGATAAAACCGTCACTGCAGTAACGAGATCACGGACTGGACAAACGAATAAACAGGATTCGATCACCGACATGGGTAGCAAGAGTTTTTTCCATAGCGTCCAGACCGACTCTACAGTCCACTCAACGTCACATCAGCTGCTACCGAGGCTCTTTTCCCGAGAATAATGCGGCCGGGCCGTGGACCTGACGCTCCCCCCAGTCACTGCCCAGATCGAGAATTTGTGAAGCTTCGGAGATTCCTAGTTCAAATACAGACTCGGAAATAGAATGTCCTGTATAAGGCTTTTCCAGTGTTTTTTAAAGCCAAAAAGTTACGGATAATCACACCTTGAAAGCAGATGAATTTCAAAATTACCCTCATTTTCATTTTAAAAATTAAGAGACAAATGTATTGTTATTGTAGTTACATAGTGTGGTAATACTGCTGGAATACGAGCAACAAACAATACCTATTTTTATCCCCGAATTCTCAATTTATAACATTCATCTAACGCGTCACCAGCAGTAATGATGCCGGAAAGTCTTAACGTTGAATGCTGTCGGTAAAAGCTCTGACGTCTTCGTGGTTTTCCTCAACCTCTACAAAGAAAGTTCCAGAATTGTAGACTGTGTCAAACTGTCCACGTCATTTCCAATTTTGTGTTTAGTATCCACCCGACCATTCAGCGTTACATGCAGCATTCTGATATAATGACAGATTCTTCAAACGAGGCATAATTGATAAAGCCATACCCCCGGTTAAGCACGACGCCATGAGGACGAACGTGGATTTAGAGGGTTAGATGCACGCATTTCTAACTCCCTCCCTCCACTCGATGGTAATGAGTTTCCGAGTGCACGATCCTGTACCCTGCCCCCCACAAAAGAATCCCTGGTGTCAACTGAATATGAAGATCTGCCCCAACTGGGATTATATACCCCAGTCACTATACTGACTGAGCTATCCGACCCCCATACATAAGTAAACAATTAAATATCGGAAGCAGCAGCAGAGGGTAGAAAATATTGTAGCGTGCCTATCTAAGGTTTGCATTCGTGAGGTGAAGTCCATCAAAGAGGAACATAAACTATTTAATCAGATACAGCCCACCGACTCTCTATTCATCACTTGGGTGAACGTCACTTGGCTAAACCTGACGGCGGTTTTGTAATGACGAGGCCGGGAGAGCGGTAGTGCTTAAAGACTGGGGCTGAAGTACAGGAATTAGCTCAAAGCTCGTCATACCATCCTCCGCCAACCATAAAAGTATCAGAAGTACCCTGATTTTTGGCTATTAAAATACAAATTGAGGTCAGTATATGTCAGAATTGAATAGTTAAATGTGAAAATAAGAAGTGATAGAATTTTAAAGCTAAATGTGATAGCAAAAAATGTCTGAGTTTTAAGTTTAAATTTGACAACAGTAAATGTCAGTATTGTAAAGTAAATCGTGGCATTATCAAATGTGAAAAATGTAAAGTTTAATGTGACATCAGCAGATGTAAGAAATGTAAATTCAAATGTGACTGCACGAATTGTCGGAACTGAAAAATAAATGGCGAAAATTTCAAATCCATTGAAGATTACCTACCTACCTACCTCCCACAACTTACGATATTTTATTTGTATTTTACATCGACTTACGGAATTATACAAACATTTATCCGGCTTTACTATTAAGATTGAGGTTATGAGGATAAGAGGACAAAATATTTTTAAGAATTTATTTTATTCACGTTTACTTGACGATGCTCTCGGTAGCTGAGACCAGGGCTGTGCAGTCGGTACACAAAAGCTCCGACTCCGACTCCTCGATTTTTAAAACTCCGACCCCTATTCCGACTCCTCGATTTTTAAAACTCCGACTCCGACTCCTCGATTTTTAAAACTTCCGACTCCGACTCCTCGATTTTTAAAACTCCGACTCCGACTCCTTCATAAAAGCTCAATATGTATTAATAACGGTAAACCTATAAGACATTTCGTCACCACCACGTCAATCATCAGGCTACTTTTTTGACTTATAACCTATATTTAAGTATAAGTCTAATGGTTACTGTAGCTATCAGGGCTCTGGATTTGGAGTATCTAGTTAAGATTTTAGACTGGGGTCGGTGTCGGAGTCGGTACATTTTTACTGACTCCGACTCCACCTAAAAATTCCTTCCGACTCCGACTCCACAGCCCTGACTGAGACGCTGAATATTGAATATTGAATTCGAAAGGACGTGGAACAAAGCAGTTGTGGCTTAACTGAGGTCCCGGTCAGCACTTGCTTGAAGAGACTGAGGTCCTCGGACCGAGATTTTAACCCAAGGTCTCTCAAAATGACAAACATTACCCGGTACGTCACAACCTTTAGTTAATCCTTCTTAGACGTTACAATCAGCCCATTTATTATTATCATATTCATGTACGAATGTGTTCTGCATTCGTTTTGCGCATTTTCGCTTTATTTTTGAAACGGAAATGTTTATTTAGACACTGTACTCAGGAAATCCATATCTCTTCTGCTTTGTTCTTTTGTTTTGAATAAGACTAATGGGCCAAAACAGCTCTTTAAAGTACTTGAGGCACCCTCTCCTGGCGTTATAAATGTTAATTACGGTTTGCCCGGGAAGTGGGTAAGCGCACCCGTGCACTAGGGGGATCACATGGCCGAGGAGCTCCAGACCAATACCAACAGGAATGGAACTGAAACGTTTGAAGACTAACATTAATCTGAATTACATTTAGTAATTTGTGTACCCCTTTAAGCATATTATCATTCACGGAATACTTGGTAACAATTTCCTTGTAATTTGGAACGAGTTAGACTTCGCGGACAGTATAATTCATATTTTGGAGCTGTGGGGTGGCAATTTTCACGGTACGGCGAATTTAGCGTCCCCGGGGGGTACGCGTTACCGCCGTTTTTGAGACACTGCGCTCCAAACCGGAAGGTCGCGGGTTTGATTCGCGATGGTGCCATTGGAATATTTCATTGACATAATGCTTCCGGTCGCACTATGGCCCTGGGATCGACTCAGCCTCTAACAGAAATGAGTACCAGGAATATTTCCTGGGGTAAAGGCGGCCGGTGTCTATGGCTGATAACCTTATCACTTTCATGTGCCGACTGCCTTGAAATCTGGAAGCCCCAACCTCCTGGAACCCTCAGGGTCTGTCCAGGCCTGTAACGGGAGGGCTTTACCTTTACCTCCTATCTATAGTAACACTGCCACTAAACATTAACCTTTTAAAGCCTAGCGGTAACTTTACGTATCACCAGGTTTAACATTAAAAAATTCTAAGTGGTGCCCACATTGCGTTTATGTGTTTTGTACGGATCTCAGAACAAACAGCAACTTTTGCCTTATAAAACATTAAGAGACTGGTTTTTATAACCGAAGTGGAGAGTGTTTACAGCGCGGCACGCACTGAGTCCTTATATAAAACAGATACGCTTCGTCTTTAAAGGGTTAATCTAAGAGTTCACCCAGTGGCGTTCCTTAGTTTTTGGCATTTATAATTATACACGGTTTTCTTGTGTCTTTCGCAATTTGGATGCATAATTTTTCCAAAATATCTTTTTTTTTCACATACTTCAAATGCTTTCGTAACTTCTTAATTTTTCCCAAAGGAGTGTTTGGTGTACTGAATCGGCAGTCCTTATTTCAGACACGCGTGTATGTTACTTTACCACCAACATCTCTGTGAATATTGTCTAAATCATTTCAGTCGTATTGATCTATTCGGGGGCCATTTACTGCCTCTCGTCTGCAATTTATGAGCGCCGTTACTAGTTCAAAGGCACCACATGGCTGGAGGCCAGTATCACGAGTAGCTAATGGCTGCGATCAAGTATACTGCAGCATTACGGCTAGGCATTCAGAGACGCGTTAAACTTGTCATTTCTCGTTTGCCAATTTATTACGTGGTTAATGACTTTGGTTATAGATATCTCTGTAAGCGATTACGCAGGGCTTTGTTGAAAGCCTTTGGTACTAAAACGTAAATTACTTATGATAAGTATTGGTAAAAAGAACCTGCCAATCCACGCACGCACGTGCGCACATACTCACACACACACACACATATATATATATATATATACACAATGGAGCCAATTAATTCCTCACTATTAACCGTAACATTACAATCCTGGGTTATAAAAACACTCGTTTATAAGGACATAAAATATTCAGTCTGTTTTCTGACGTTATAATCGATGTCGATTCTATACACTACAACATGAAACTATTTCGAATGGTGGATGTTCAGATGCATATCATGAAATATCAGCGTCTAAATCCCGAATTCACCAAATACCACAGTCACGATCCTAAATAGTCTGAACGACAGAAAGATAAAAGGTCGAATTTACGGACTTTATGGTGTCTGAAACGTGGCACCTTAGAAACGCTTTTATTTAACATATACTTCTTGAATTCCTCTATGAAACCGCAGTTCGGAAGTCTGTGTATTGACTAGGCTACCAGGTAGAGCAGTCAGGCGATAATGCCTCGATCTGTGGTAGAGGGAAGATTACTTTAGCTTCTCCAAAGCACCCACCCGGCCTCCTGTTCGATCGGTTATAAGGAGTTCTCCCCGGAGGGTAAAACGGAAGAATCGTGAAGCGCACCCCCATTTAGCACCGAGGATACGAAAGCGTGGATCTATACTTCCATGCCCCTACATGACATTAATGACGTGCGTAGTGACAAATTTACAATTAGGCCTACATTATAAATTTCTCTCTGTCATTGTTGTAAGTCTGTTTCTTGCGGATTGACAGGGGAGCGTAGCCTGATTCAAAACACCAAAGGAAAGTACTTTCAATGGTAGAGAAAATTTGTATCTCCAGAAAAAGGGAAAAGTCATTACGTAAAATGTGATATTATTCTTCAAAATATTAATAACAAGAGCAGAGTTAGCATGTTTTTGAAACACAGACCCTAATAGAGGAGTCAGCATGAGCTGATCACAAGATGGCGGCCAGCAAGGACTATACACCCTTACACTTAGGCAATCTCATCATTTAAACACACGCATCAGCAGAGGCCATATAAGAATAAAGAACCATGCTAATGTCTTTCCTTTGGACGTTAGGGTCAACAGTGGAGAATCAAGGTTGTGATGTTTGATTATTTAAATTTATGCAGACACTAACATTTTCGGTGCTACTAAAAATCTTTACAGTTTGTAATAAGCATAATTCTTAAACAAGAAAATCTGGGTAGAATTCAAGGTGTGTTTTCCAAATGCGTAGAATTTATAGTTTCAGTACATGTTAGTATTAGTATTCTCACCTTATTTCATTTTTGTGAAGAATTTATTATGCAAATACAGAATCTGTATACGATAATTGTATCCGATAAAACGTCAAAATTGTATTTGTAAGTGATAACTTATAAACAAACCTTAATGCTTAACACCTAAGGATCTTGCATTATCCAGCTCTGTTTCAAACTTAACAGAAATATTTACAGTACTTTATATCGTACTTATTCACAAGAAACTGAATATTAACCCTTTAAAGACGAAGCGTATCTGTTTTATATAAGGACTCAGTGCGTACCGCGCTGTAAACACTCTCCACTTCGGTTATAAAAACCAGTCTCTTAATGTTTTATAAGGCAAAAGTTGCTGTTTGTTCTGAGATCCGTACAAAACACATAAACGCAATGTGGGCACCACGTAGAATTTTTTAATGTTAAACCTGTTGGTACGTGAAGTTATACCGCTACGCTTTGAAAAGTTAAAAGAAAACTTTTCGCACAGCCGCCATATTGTTGCTTTACATTCAACGTAAAATTACTGCAGTAAATTATGTAGATTTTTCGAAGACCTTTACTCACATATCACTTCAGAACCCTAAATTAAATGATGTTAATGTAACGTCCAGCTCAAAATTTCCCGCTTCCGCCACGATTATATAACGATTGTAGGAAGTAAAAAGATAAATGTAACTTAGGTGATCTACGATGGCACGAATTTACACTAAATTTTATCGAAATCGGTAAAACAGTTTAATGGCTAAAAGAAGCCTGCACGAACACAGAGAGATTTCGATAACTCACAAAAATAGAATACTTTCTTATTTCTAAAAAAGAAATAAGTTTCCACTTGGAAATTATGAGGCGTGTAAATGTCGGTTTACTGTAAAGAAATGATAAGGATATTAAGTCATTTCTAGTTAAACTGTACAGCGTTATTATTTTGTGACAACTATAGGTTGCCACTTCCTGTCGAATCATTTACCGTATTAACGTAACCCACTCAGGCCACCACAAGCGCGCTCGAGCGGCTAAGTTAACGGCGGTAAGTGACAAACGACAAACCAGGATACTTATTTTAGCAAAAACTATTTGCTGACCCAAATAAACTGCTCTTTTACTCACGCAAGGTGAAGGAATGGTCCCACCAGTCAGTGCGGCAAAGAAACGCTTTCAGATCTTCAGCTGTTCTGCCGACGATGACATGTGGCGGCGCCACCAGCGTTCTTATGACCAGGAACACACTGAAAATGGTGACGATGATGCCAAGTCGCTTCAGGAGGTCCAGATCTGTGATTTTTACCGCTTTGGCTGAGCGCACGCGGAAAATCACGGAAATTCTGTATAAAACAAGAAAAACATTGTTATTAAGATGGATTATGACACCTAACTGGGCAAAAAGCATGGAATGAAGCTGGTACATAAGACCATCTTCCAAAAGTTCATTCGTATTGTTAACCCAGTCAATAAAGATAAATAGTGAGTGATCTATCCCCATGGAGAAGAGTTATCATTGCCAATCTAAAAATTCTTTCTCTAGATTAAAATGCTCCACATTTATGGAACCAGACTGTTCTTTACCCTCTCACCTGAGCCCCCTAATTGCCTCTATCGTCAACCAGATGAACGCAGTTCACCTACTCCCATCGAGTGTCTTTAATACCCACTATAATATTATTTTCCCATCTGCGCCTAGGTCTTGCAAAGGATCTCTTTCCTTCTCCTTTCATCACCATAGATAAAGGTAAAGCAATCTCTTTAAGGCCTGAAGAGGCCCTAAATGTTCCAGGAGGTTGAGGCTCCCAGAATTTCTAGACAGTCGGCACATGAAGGTGGTAAGTTTGTCAGTCCTACGTACCGGCCGCCTTTACCCCATAGAAAAAATTCCTGGTACCTATTTCTGTTAGAGGCTGAGTCGACTCCAGCGCCATAGTGCGGCCGGAAGGATTATGTCAACGAAAAATTCCAGTGACACAATTGGGAATCGAACCCGCGACCTTGTGGCTTATAACACAGTGACTCAACCAACTGCGTGACCCCTCATCGCCAAAGACCTGTATTAATTTCTTCCCCCCCCACACGTGTCACATTTCGCGCCCACCCCAATCTCCGTCATGTCACCCGAATGTATGGTGAGAAGCATAAAGCATGAAACTTCTAATTATGCAATGCTCTATAACCTGCTGTTAGCTGATCAGTCTTAGGTCGAAACACCATCTTCATCACCCTATTCTTGAATAACCTCATCCTATATTCTTCCCTTTAACCCTTTAAAGACGAAGCGTATCTGTTTTATATAAGGACTCAGTGCGTACCGCGCTGTAAACACTCTCCACTTCGGTTATAAAAACCAGTCTCTTAATGTTTTATAAGGCAAAAGTTGCTGTTTGTTCTGAGATCCGTACAAAACACATAAACGCAATGTTGGCACCACGTAGAATTTTTTAATGTTAAACCTGGTGGTACGTAAAGTTACCGCTAGGCTTTAAAAGGTTAATACGTAGTAGAAATATGACGCCACATAATATCATCGTAAATATCTCGATGTATGAAGCATTCAATTTAAAGTTTTTGAATGGGTATATAAAGCCTAATCAAGGTGTAAATATCGTTACACACCAGTGGTGTTTCAACTCAATACATGCGGAATCTGTTAAAAAAAAAGATTGCGAATTTTCACTTACAACCCTGTCGAGTAAAAGTGTTAACTTCTGGGTCCAAAAGTAAAATAAATACTTCAAAACATCCACTTTTGCTTAACAATTTACAAAATTTCATGAAAAAGATAATTTTTTAATTGGTGATTTATAGGGAAAGTAAATCCACCGACAAATTTGTAAAAGGACACAGATGAAACGAAAGAATCTGGTTGATGGTTATTTGAATTTTATTTGTAAGTTCCACGGCAGAGGCAACGTGTTCAGTGAGGGCAGCACGGTATATAGCTTAATCACCACTTCACTGCAAGTTGTTATCCATATATTGTTACTAGCGATCTACAGATGTTGCCTCTCCTTCATGCTGCAATAAATATTACTGCTAATGCACAGCACTCCTTCCCTTAGCTCTGTCCCAACTGCGTTCTTTTTAAATGTGTTATTTAACGACTGTTATCATCCGCTAAGGTTAGAAGGTGTCAGTGATAGACAAATGCAAATATGAAGCACGGGCGAAATGATAAGTACCGAAGTACCGAAACACGCGGACAGAAACCTGTCCCAGTTCCACGTTGTCCAATAGAAATACCATATGCACTCGCCTGGAGAAGAGCCCGGGCCTCCACAGTGACAGACGGGCAACTAACCGCCTGAGCCATGGCAGGACGTCTCCCTGTGGCAAGTACTCGTGTATCATATGTTCTTACAACAAACCTACCACACCAATTGCTACGCTAACAAAACTAGCCACAGCCCCGCCATATGTCAAGGTTAACGTAATATCCACGCGGTACTCCACGTCGTCTCTAGCTACAATTTCCACAGATAATTCTTCAGTTCATCTGTTTTTATATATTATAGGAGCAGAGGAATAATATAAAATCACAATGGCATTAAGTATTAAAGCCACGTATTTAAAAAGTTTTAACTTGAAAGATGTTCTCGGCAAAGTGCGAAGCTACAATGCCAACCGAGGCGTAGGTACCTGATTGCCCACTTCGAGTGCTTCACCACTACTGCCACCTGTCGTAACTGTCATCAACTAATTACTTCTTCAGGCATTCACCGAGTAGATTATACGTAAACGACAGCATTCCAAAACATTCATTCACTCATTCTGTAGTCTGTCTTACGACAGGTCCATAGACTCTTTCAAAGCAAGTTCTCCACACAGTGCGATCTAGTACTTCCTCTTTCTACTTCCTACATCTTTTCGTTTCCTTAAGGTTATCCAGTAGTTGCTTACGTCCTTTTACTTGTCTTCTCGTCCCTTCTATTTCTTTCATTCAATAACGCGTTTTAGATGGCAGTCCCTGCGCAAGATGTGACCAGTCCAGTTAGCCTACCTTCATTTTATTGTATGTAGGGCGTTCCTTTCTTCTTTGACTCTACGAAATACTGAATCTTTCACATGATCTGTCCAGCTGCTCTTTTCCATCTTATTCCAACACCACAGTTTAAAAGTTGTAAGTCCAAAATATTACATTTCAATACTTTATCACTTTTCAATTCTAAGTTTTAAATATCAATTTTTACGAGAGTAGCTTTTATATACCTATAAGGCAAAGCAATCCCTGTACAGGCCCTTAGGGTTCCGGTAGGTTTAGGCTCCAAGAATTTCCAGACAATCGGCACATGAAGGTGGTAAGGTTGTCAGCCCTACGCACCGGCCACCTTTACCCCCCCTCCCCCCAGAAATTGTTCTGGTACTCATTTCTGTTAGAGGCCGAGTCAACCCCAGGGCCACAGTGCAACCGGAAGGATTATGTCGATGAAAAATTACAATGACAACATTGGGCATCGAACCCGTGACCTTCCGGGCTGTAGCGCAGTGCCTCAACCAACTGCGCCACCGTCCACCCCTTTATATACATATATCTAGTCGTATTTTGTGAAATATGAAAAATTTAAGGCCGTAATAATGCTGAAGACAGACATCCTGCGGTGTGAAATACTTTGCAATGAGATCTGGTTCCCGACTGCGCTGCTTTTTATACTTGTGTGAGCAGCAGAGATGACGCGTTTCATTATTCGTCACGTCGCACGTTCGTGTATAAAGTTCAGTACGTGCTAGTCAAAAATAATGACTGATTCCTCCAGTACTTTGTACGTGTATGTGTAACCTGATGATTGCCAGGTACGTTTCGGCCGAAACATGTCGTCTCTAAGTATAACGTATGAATAAAGAGTTACGTAAACGGAAAAATAGAACGACTGTAATTCTGTAACAATTACATTTTAAACCCTGTGCCGCTTCACATTTCTGGCTTCTAACTGACCTCTCTGGAGGAAATTCTTGTCATGAAACCGTGCAGGAGGAAAGTTTAATGTAAACAAATGTGATAAAAGTGATATGTACCAAGATTATATAAAGAACTTGTGTAAAACAGCTTTGCTTGTTTTTATATCTGTTCCAACTTGTGTTCTAACCTCTGTGTACAGACGTACATACAGTGTTATTGGATGAATACACTGCCAGTACATTTCAGTCTAATACAAGTCTTAATATACGTTTTAAACCCAGCCAAAATGAAATTTCAAATTTAATTTCCTTGTTACGTTGGTCTAAAATATAAACTATAATTTATTACGGTCTACAAAATATGAGATGGTGATGTCAATGAAGGCCCGTACGGTGGTGTTTTGGGGTACGACACTGTTGCAGTCTGGTAGTGGGTACCACGTGACTCAGCTTACTTATATGCTGAAGATGTAGACAGGAAAATTGGCACTTTGTGCTACACCACAGTACAGGGTACACTGTGACGTCACACAAGGACACAATATGAATCAACACAAGGATGATGGAACAAATAAACTTAGGAATACGTACAGTAGAGTTGCTTATATTAAAACTGAGATGAAGAGAACGAGAATTTGGCTTATTTTAAGATATAGCTGTCAAACGTAGTCTCTAACACTGGCAGAAATATATAGGCTGAGAAATTGCGAAACAGGGTGCTAAGGAAATCTGCAGCTCTTCATACCGTGTGCGTGTAAATCTAATTTGTATTATTTTAACCAACTCGTACACTAAAAAACACAATATATCAATTTCACATAATTTCCGACATGGTTCGTTTTAGTCTACACCATCTTTAGGGGAAACCATCTCAGAAACTTTGAACCCACTGAAGAAAGCCAGTTTTTGGCTTTCTTCAGTGGTTTCAAACTGTTCTAATACAACTTCCCCTGAAGATGGTGTAGACTAAAACGAAACATGTCGGAAATTATGTGAAATTGATATATTGTGTTTCTTAGTGTACAAGTTGGTTAAAATAATACACAATAAGGGTGCTAAAGATCTTTGTGTCTAGAACAGAGGAAGCGCCAAAATACTGGAGAAAACTACATAATGTAAAGCTCCATGACGTGTGCTCCTCATTCAG
>BLKM01001471.1:219593-263865 GCA_013340265.1 Coptotermes formosanus | reverse complement strand
ACTTAGGCGTAGGTGGAAGGATAATATTAAAGCGTCTCTTAAATATGATAGGAAGGATTTGATTAAATTCATCTGGTTCAGAACAGGGAGAAGTGGCGAGAATTTGTGAATACGGTAATGTACATGTTGGTCCCACAAGAAGCAGGAAATTGACGACACAAGGAACTGTCAGCTTCTCATGAAGGGTTCCACTTCACAGAATTAGTTAATATTGTATTTATCAAAGTATGGGTTTTATGTGTCATTTATGCTTGTCAAAAACCGTGGGTCACAAAAAGGCAATGCCAGGCAGAGGGGTAGGGCTAAAATTTTAACCTTGCTCCAAGGCATTTTCCTTCTCGTCGTAATCCAGTGTTACTTATTTTTATTCTCTAGCGGCAACACAACTATTGTCATTTAACAGATCATGAGATTTACATGTCAGAGAGAGAAACTTAATTATAAAATCCCCATTAAATAAACGCTTTCATTCATTTGACGTAAATTGCCTATCCCTTTACAAAGAAAAAATTTCAATCTAAATATATATATACATTTACAAGAAGAAAGCAAAATCTGACAACGTAGGATGAGGGTAATTCAAAAATAAAGATACAGAAGTATTAAATATAGTCTCGCATATCGCGCAGTTTATTTGACGATGCTGTTGAATCAAAATTCTCAACTTCAGTTTCACACCCATTACAGATGAACTAACCACGTTCATGGCATTCAACGGGCTGCGCAATATACATGCGCTACTCCAAGGCATTTCTATAGTTTTTTTATTCTCAAGCCAATCCAAACGTCAGTTTCGTCAATTGTAATACTTCCATCTACATGTGCCATCTGATATTACATGCCCGACGTCGGCTGTTTCTTCAGCCTCAGTTCGTAATTCACACAGAAAACAGTCGACACTCAACCGTTTCTTCAGCCTCAGCTCGTACTTCACACAGAAAACAGTCGACACTCAACTGTTTCTTCAGCCTCAGCTCGTACTTCACACAGAAGAGTCTAAAGTACGTCTTCTGCCTGAGCGCGTACTCCTCAAAGAACTTGGCAAAACTCGGCAACCATGTAACCCGGTGTATGACTCCCTCAAACCAATGGCATTATAAGAGAGAGATTTCTTTCTCATGGTTGGGTAAGACTGCGTCCCTGAGGATATTCAGCCTCTATTGGACTCCCTGTCGGTCTCTCGGATGTTATAGAATGAATCTGGAAATCTGATGAAATGATAGTTGACGGAAATCCGAAGAACGTTGATGGAAATCTACCTACGTGCCACTTGGTTCATCTAAATTCAAACACAGACCGTCCTGACAGCAAATTCTGGCCTCTGCCTTGAGGAACCGGCGACTAACCGCAAGAGGTATAGCTGAACACAAAACAAATTTTCGAAAGCTGTACCTCTTTCTTTAATTTTATGTTATTCATTTACGTGCATATGATCAGTATAACAAAACAGAGCCAACTTATGCATAATATTATTGTTTATTTATTTATTTATTTATTTATTTATCTATTTTTTTGTTCATCTTCTCCCCGGCATTTTTCGGCAAGTAACTATGCCATTATCAAGGCAGCTATGTCAAATCACATAAGACATGCATCAATGCATATCTTATGTAATTCTACATAGCCCCTTGATAATGGTCCTAGTTACTTGACGAAACATGTCGGGGAGAACATGAACAAAAAGATAAATAAATAAATAAATAACAATATTGCGCATAAGTTGGCTCTGTTTTGCTATAAATTTCTTTAATATTGAACACCCCGTTGGCGTACGTATACAATACACAAAATCTTCAATTCCTTGAAGGAAATCAGTCACGAACAATCTTGTTTCCTTCTCTGTATTTTAAGACTACTGGGATACCGGATTCGGCCAAATGCAGGCATCATCAGGCTGCACAAGAAACACGAATACATGAAACTCTACTCAGTTTAGAAGGGGGAGGCCTTCACCTTTTACAGCACGGTTACAATTATACAAGGTAAAAGCATTGCATACATATAGTATAGAAAGATAAAATATATATAAAATGTAGAAAAGGTATAAAATGTTAAAAATATATATCATGCCTCGACCATAGAGTAAGTATATATGTAACATGTGTTCACAATGCTAACAGCGTGGAAAGAAGCTGTTAGCACTGTCGAGACATATTATACCTTTTCTATATTTTGTATATATTTTATCTTTCTATACTATTTCTATACAATGTTTTTACCTTGTGTAATTGTAACCGTGCTGTAAAAGATGAAGGCCTCCCCCTTCTAAACTGAGTAGAGTTTCATGTATTCGTGTTTCTTGTGCAGCCTGATGATGCCTGCATTTGGCCGAATCCGGTAGCCCAATAATCTTAAAATAAACATAAGAAAACAAGATTGGTCGTGACTGATTTCCTTCGAGGAATTGAATATTTTGTGTATTGTATCACTTGAGACTGTTAGAAGCAAGTATCGAACTGAATCTTTTTGAATTATAAAGTGAAAAGGTGAGGAGAAACTTGCACCGGCATGCCCATTAAAAGGAAATAATATCGAAGACAGAGTCGACATCTTCATTCGAATCATCAGTGAATTTCTACCAGATTAGACAGCTTCAAATTCTGCGACACGAAAATCTTCATGCTTGCTGTTATGAGAAACTAAAACTCTGACACAGCCGTTCTAAATCTCAGGTATCAGCGTTCGTTTCTCGGAACACAAAACGCCAGACAAAGAACCGTGTCATGGTTAGGGCGGTTAGTTACCGGCCCTTTACTGCGGAGGCTTGGGTTCGGTCCCACACCATTACACGTGATATTTGTGGTGTACATACTGGCACTGCGACAGGTTTCTCTCCGAGTACTTTCTTTTTACGCTCTCAGTACCTTACCATTCAACAAATGCTGCATACATATTCGTCCCTTTATAACAGACGATATTTACTCTTAGCAACTGACAGCGTATTTAAATAGAATAACCACACACGGCATCTTTAGAAACTTTCTTGTTTGATTCAGTGATGTCTGGAGTATAAGCGAATGGATATATTTCGAAGACGGATTAGGTATGGAGTCTACCTCCATTACCCTACGCTGCACAGTCTCTTAAGGTCTTACCTCCACGTCTTCAACATGAGGGCGCCATACGTGAGGGAGAAGCCGATTTCTCTCAACCAGACACGTACTGTACACGTGTAGATGTTCGGTCGCGGATACATTACTATCATCTGCAACACAAAACATAGAACACACTGACACAGACCTCATGGAAATACGTGACTTAACTATGAAATTATCACCATAAGATTACAACAGCAATATTTATAGTAGTGACCAGATTACTTGTCAGTTCGGCTCCCTAACTCTGTACACAGCTGCAGTCGGCACGGAGTGGTCGCTGCTAGGCTCACCTAGGAACGGCCAGGCAGCGTTATGTCTCTTTCAAAAACATTTATTGTGTTTGGAGTATATTCATTACTGCAGCCACCGTGGACATTTATTCAGACGGACAGGAAGGTTTTGGTAGTGGGTACGCATTGTTTTTTTTAGCTTATGAGCTTGTCTCTTCACCCACGCGCCAAAGCTAGCAAATCATCTGGTGGCTACTATAAGCACACATAATGGAGATTGCTGCAGTCTGGATCTCAGTAAGGTACAAGAATATACAGTAGCGGCTCAACATTTGTGATTAATTAGGGCCATTGAAATAGTCACTAGTACTGGGATATATTTTCAATGTAAAAAGGACATTCTGTCCCAAGAACTCACGAAATGCCAGCAATGAAAGTGTACAGTAAAATCACAAGGCAGGAAGTTAAATTTTAATAACATTTTAATAAAATAGTTCTTGAAATAATAAAGTACAGTACATGACTGAAAGTGTCTTGCTGCATAAACAAAAAAAGAAGCATTAAACCCCACTTCATGAAAGACACACACTGACAAGGTTGAGGGTGATGTTATGTGCAGGAGCGTAGTGTACATCAACTTGCCAGTCCCATGGTATCATCCCGATTCGTCGGAATCAGTCGTGAAAGGTAGGAAAATGGTATTAATATGGGTGATCATGAAACATGGAAATCCCTAATACCGAGGTTCAGTAACATAGACGTTATTTTGTATAAACAAAGAAGAACTTCCCATTAGAACTCAAAACTTAATATCCTAACAAACTAGCTACATGGAACAGAGTCACGTCTTCAGCTACTCAAGAAATTCCCCGCATTTTATGGAACCCGAAGGCTTATTACCGAATTCACAAGCGCCTGCCACCTGTCTCTATTCTCAGCCAGATCAAAGCAGTCCTTGTCTCCCCAGCCCAGTCCTTCAAGAAACTTTTTAATAATATCCTCCCATCTACGCTTAGCACGGCGCGTCCTCAGGTTGCGGATGGTGCAGCAGCCTCCAGATATGGATGTTAGCTGCGAATATATTGAATAAGTAGTCGCGCACAGCCGACAAGGGGTGGTACTCCAGCATGGGTGTTGGATGGGGTACTAACAACCCCTGACTGTCAAAACGTTATGATGTTACTAAACATTTCGCATGTCCGCGGACTTACGGAATATTTCACAAACTTTATAACCTAGATCGTACTATTCTAGACTCACAAACTTTATAACCTAGATCGTACTATTCTAGACTCACAAACTTCATAACCTATTAACCTTTAAAGGGTTAATATATAAATTCTTGTCACGTTCATGGTCCATCTCTGTACCAGTACTCAATTACATGTACCAAACTGTTCAATAGTCATGGTCATAAAACCCAAATATAAATAAATATTTTGTATGTAAACGTCTCATTTATTGCACTCTACAGAGTGATTACCTCAACTACAATTGTGTGCTTTCCTTATGTGTGTTTCTACATATTAGGGGCCCTAAAATAAAGGTAAAATGAATGCCAATTCCGCCTGGCAAATTTGCGCGTTTACTCAGATGTTTTTCATTGATTTTAGTAAATTAGATGCTGCTGTTGGGCTGTCCTTCAAGTAAACGTAACTTCCGTCAAAAATCGGACAAATGATTCAGACGTTACCCTCTACGTAGGGAAGAAGGTAGGTCACCACAAAAGGTATCTCCATGCTGTGCATACCGATGTGATATATTTATACAAAGTATAATGGTAAAGACTGTCTTCACAACTTGTAAATTGTATTAACAATTTATTGTATATTAGGCAACATGTTTCGGTCCTGTAAGGACCATCATCAGGCCGGTGTACAAGAATGGACAGATAAAGCCTTGGAGATCTCTAAGGCGGTTGTTATGTACTAGTCTTATGCTAATACCAGATATGGTGTAATATATTAAGTATTGTACATTGGTGAAAAAACTTATACTGGACTATGTTTATAGTACAATGGTTGACCTGTTGTCGGGTAGATACATTGAAGATATATACCATATATGCCATATTTCCAATCTTCAATGTATCTACCCAACAGGTCAACCACTGTACTATAAATATAGTCAAGTATAAGTTTTTTCACCAATGTACAATACTTAGTATATTACACCATATCAGGTGTTAGCACAGACTAGTACATAACAACCGCCTTAGAGATCGCCAAGGCTTTATCTATCCATTCTTGTACACCGGCCTGACGATGGTCCTTACAGGACCGAAACATGTTGCCTAATATACAATACATTGTTAATACAATTTAGAAGTTGTGAAGACAGTCTTTACCATTATACTTTGTATATCACAAAACGTACTTACTCTTCGGCCGGGAAATGGCTGTTTCTGCTAACGATATAATATTATAAATTACACTTGGATTAATACATTAATGGACAAAGTTAAAACGTCAGGAAATGTATGAGAAAAAAGTCAGGAAACACCAAATATTTATTCTTTTCTTCCTCTTATTATGTTCTAATCAGCATTCTGTCATCCCAATGCAAATATTCCGTTGTTTGTCTTAAGACAGGCCCGTAGCGTCTTCCAAAGCGAGTTCTCTACACAAAACGATCTAGTGCTTCCTCTTTCAATTTCTAGTACCGTTCCTTTTCCTGAAGGTCATCCAGTAGCTGCTTACATCTTGTTTCTCCTTTTCCCATCACTTCTATCCTTCCCCTTATATTTCCTTTAATAACGTGTTTTAGAAGGCAATTCCTACGCAAGATGTGACCAATCCAGTTAGCCTTCCTTCTTTTTACTGTATGTAGGATATTCCTCTCCTCCTTGTCTTTAACTAATACTTTTTTATTTTCCACACGATGGGCCCAACTGATCTTCTCCATCCTTCTCCAGCACCACATTTCAAAACTTCCCAGGTATTTCTGATCTATTTTCCGCAGGGTCCAAGTTTCAGCACCACACAAACCTGTGCCCCAAATGTAGCCGTTTGCTAGTTCCAATGCAAAATACAATCTTTTTTTTTTGTGATCCTTTTCATTGTCACAAGTCCTTGAATGCAGTCAGCTGAGGGTAAAGTACGAACACATTCAGGCTGTTTTGAAGTGTACGTTCCGTACGTATGACTGTGTTAACAGCAGTTCATGTCTACAGAAATTCTGGGTATCAACAATCAGAGATTGCGAAATTAATTAAACTGTCCGAAAGTGGCGGAAACTTGACAGAATTCGGAATTTAAATTGGAGGGAAACTCATAACACTCCTTTAATGCGGGAAAATTCGGAGGTGACCTCACCAGCAGCACGTTCACGGAATGTAATTAGCATGTGATTACACTATAACGACAGAAAGTTACGCAAATAATATGAAAGGAGAGTTGAAAAGTTTACTCCAAATTTAAGAAATTGGCGCTTGAAATTTTACCCAGTCCTACCAAACTTCCCATTATTTTCATTATTCACTGCAAATCCTACAAAACGAAATTTATTCTTCGCGTTATTTATAGGGTGTCTCATTTATATAAGTGTCTCACTTATATACGGTGTCTCATTTATATAGAGTGTCTCATTCATATAGGATGTCTCACTTATACAGTGTCTCATTTATATAGGATGTCTCATTTATATAGGTGTCTCATTTATATAGGGTGTTTCATTTATATAGGATGTCTCATTCATATAGGGTGTCTCACTTATATAGATGTCTCATTTATATAGGTGTCTCATTTATATAGGTGTCTCATTTATATAGGGTGTCTCATTTATATAAATGCTGCAAAAGGCAACAAAAGGTAATGTTTTACCTGTGCAAACAATAAATTTGTTTAAGCGGAGCAGAAGCACAGCTCCACTCATTTTTAACCTCGACAGGAGATGCAGGTTCCTATCCCAACCTCTTAACTTCCAAAAGAAAATTCTGGTGTCCATCGAATAGGTGGTTGTGTAGAGCTCATAGCCAGTGTGGATGTTTCGGAGACGAGAAAAATCTCTTGCCCCTACCGAGAATTAAACTCCGAATCGTACACCCCGTAGCCTAGTCGCTTACATAAAAACTGTAGACAAATTTTATGTTATTCCTACCGTGCATATGCTTAAAGTTAGCGTGCTGGGCTTGCTCTAGTTTGTTCTAAATAACTCCCTGTTGATGGCACCCCGGTGCCGAAACATGTAGCAGTTCCAGACTTGTCTTGAATTGTATTTTATTAAAAGCGCTTGTTGGCTGATTTGTTAACTGTACCGACAGTATATCTGTAATGACTTAAAATGTATCTCCTCACGATTTTAATTATTTCCATTTTTACTATTACATACTATTATTTATAAGATCTAATATTAAATTTCACTGATTCCGATATCAGTGCAGACTAAGGCGTATGTCTGCGGCCGCTCGATTGGGGGATCGCGGGTTCGAATCCCACTGAGGGCATAAATATTCGTCCTTTTTTGTTTGTTTTGTGTTGTGTAGGTAGCGGCCTCTGCGACGAGCTAATCGCTCGTTCAGGGGAGTCCTACCGATTGTCTGTGTCTCATTATGTGTGATCAAGAAACGTCAAAAATGAGGCGGGCCAAGCGCGATTCGGGCAGTAGTGCCACAGGGGGAAATATAAATATTATAGTAGAATGATATCTATTAAAAATCAACTCATACACACGTAACGAAAAACCAGCTTGTACACACGTAATGAAAAACCAATTCGTACACACGCAACGAAACTTGCACACACGTAAGGAAAAACCAACTCGTACACATGTAACGTAAAACCAACTCGTACACACGTAACGAGAAGCCAATTCGTACACACGTAGTGAAACTTGTACACACGTAACGAAAAACCAACTCGTACACACGTAACGAGAACCAAATTCGTACACACGTAGCGAAACCTGTACACACGTAAGGAAAAACCAACTCGTACACACGTAACGAAAAACCAACTCGTACACAGGTAACGAAAAACCAACTCGTACACACGCAACGAGAAGCCAATTCGTACACATGTAGCGAAACCTGTACACACGTATGGAAAAACCAACTCGTACACACGTAACGAAAAACCAACTCGTACACACGTAACGAAAAACCAGTTCGTACACACGTAACGAAACTTGTACACACGTAAGAAAAAACAAACTCGTACACACGTAACGAAAAACCAACTCGTACACACGTAACGAAAATCCAATATTACACATTTTTATACACACCCCAACATGTTTCATGCTTAAAGCATCATCTTCTGGAGGCACCACATTAGAAACACTTAAAAACATTTTTAAAAAACGCTTAAAAGCACGCAGCAGATTTGTAAAGTTATCCACAAAAACATGAGTGTCACGCCACACATATTAACGCCTGTTATTAGATATTAAAGTGCTGAAATTTTAAGGTGCTTTATTCCCGTTGTGCTGTTGATCAAATATACGTACTTCCCAGCATACACAGTAAGGTTGGTGTTTGCGCCGTCATGTACAGCTGTATATATGAGCGTGCAAACACCAACATTACTTTTGAATGTTTACTTTAATACTGACCTTCAGATAGGCACGAAAACATGTAGAGAATTAATCCTCCACTCACGCATTCAAAACTGGCAATATGAAGAAGATAAGACTGTAACAGCTATAGAGGTTTCTTGAATTTCAACATCAAAATTAAGACATCATACTTTGTGCATCAACTGAAGACTTTTGTGCGCTATAACAATGTAACCAGTGTGCAACCGCAGTATGGAATCAACAAGTGCAAAACTACAGAACCACCGCTAAAAATAAACCGGACATCATAATCCGTGATAATGAAAAGGGAACATGTACGGTAATAGATGTTGCAAATTCAGGCGACAGAAATGTGATCAAGAAAGAAGCCGAGAAAATTATATTTAGAAATTGAGCAAATGTGGAATGTAAAGACGGAAGAGATACCAATAATAATGGGGGCAACTGGAACCATCTCAAAATCCTTCAGAAAATACCTGAGCAATATACCGGGAAAGCACGAAGTCAAGGAACTGCAGAAAACAGCTATATTGAGCACAGCACACACACTGTGGGAAGTGCTAATGTAGAAGTACAGAACATTCAACACGGGGAATAACATTACATGTGTCATAAATTGTAACTACAGAATAGCTGTAACACTATATACCCTAAACACAAGGTGTGTTTCAGATACGTAATTGTAATACCCTGCATAGCTGCAAACCAAAGCAAGTAATACTGCAATTTACATATTTCCATGCCTAAAAATGTACATTATAGCACATGATTACATTCAGCCAATTATTTATTAATGTTATAAATTATAAATCAGATTACAAGCTTTAAAGTACAACAGAAAACACCTTATCGTAAGATCTCCTTCCAGATCGTCGTTCAGGAATAAAGTGATTGATAGTTTTGAGGATTGCTCTTCTTTCCACACAGGATATGTCCTGCTTTTGAAAATATTCTTTTTCGGGGAATCGAGGTGGCGAAAACACAGCCTTTTCTTTCCTGCAGAGTAAAGTCCGGGATATAACGCCTCCCTATCCTTCAAAAAAGAGAGGGAATCACAGGTTCTTGGAAGCATGGATTGTGCTATGAATTTATCGAATTCGATGGTACTTGCAGCAGTTGGGTTACTCTTTGATTTTGTTATCAAAGTCCTTCCAAATTCTTGAATTATTTGTAGAAACTCTTTTGTCCAAATCCATAGCAAATGGAGCATTTTTAACATTTTTGCCTCAGACTTTTTCCAGTAAACTAACAAATGTTTTTTATTTTGAATTTCTGGCATCAGAAAACCCTTTTCTTTTGAAGCGGTCCTTCAACAATATGGCTTGTAAAATTAGTTTATTACTCTGCCTCTGCCCAGATCCTACTCCTCTGCAGGCAAGTTAGGGGATTTCAAACATTTCTGTACACTCTTTATCATAATTCTTCACCAAATGTATATTTCACAAAGTGACAACCCTTTTTTGTAACTGATTCACTTGACGCATTGACCAAATACAACCGAATGTTCTGTTACACAACCTGTTTTTTGCGCAGGGCCTCTGAATTCAATAAAATGTTCTGTCACACAATCTGTTGTTTTTTGCGCAGGGACTCTGAATTCAACCAAATGTTCTGTAACACAATCTGTTGTTTTTTGCGCAGGGATTCTGAATTCATCCTACGAATTCGATTGACATAATGGACTCCCTGTTATGAAGTAACCCCAACAGCATATCTATATGCTCAAATTAAACCAACAGCTGTACAGACTTGTTTGTAAGTACATATTACTACTCCTACACATGTTTCGGTAACCAACTTACCATCTTCAGGGGCAGGGCTGTGGAGTCGGAGTGGGAGTCGGGGTCTGAGTAGTGGAGCCGGAATCGGAAGGAATTTTAGGTGGAGTCGGAGTCGGTCAAAATGTACCGACTCCAGCTCCGACCTGAGTCTGAAATCTTAACTGGATACTCCAACCCCAGAGCCCTGATAGCTACAGTAACCATTAGACTTATACTTAAATATAGGTTATAAGTCTAAAAAGTAGCCTCATGATTCACGTGGTGGTGATGAAATGTCTTATAGGTTTACCGTTATTAATATATATTGAGCTTTGATGAAGGATTTGGAGTCGGAGTTTTAAAAAACTGAGGATTCAGAGTCGAAATCGGAGCTTTTGTTCAGGCTATTGCTCTTGTTTTTGAAGAGAATATATCTTAGCCAATCCTGTGCACTATGGCTGAAATACTGCACTGTTCCTTTCACCTATTCTATTACGTTTTTGTAACATTAATGCTTCTCTGAACAATTACGTTTATTATGAAGGTGTGAGCAGCAATAAATATGACAACACTTACTGAGGTGGACAGCAGAATTCATATTAGCACAGTTTTCCGTAATATTCCGAAATATTACATATCGAAGCACCCATTCTCGCATTCTCCCAGGTAATATACCTACTAAGCAGCAGTTTACTCACTGTTAAATTCAAAATGTTCCGGCAAATTGTCACACGAGTTTTTCATCAAGAAGAGTGGGCAGTTACTTAAAAAACTATCGTATTTTTTCGGTGTTTTTCCCTTTATTGGAAACTGAATCAGATATTCAGCCTCGCGTACAGGGAGCTATAGCTGTCATGCAATTTTTCGGTTTCGGGAGCGTACTTCACCAGAAGATGCAAATGAAAACGAAGCACTGCACGAAGAACATATTACGGAAAGGGAAATCATCAGTGAAGAAGAGCAAAGTCCAAGCGACGCGGGTGCAAAAATGAGGGCGATGAGAATTCAGGGACATAGAAATTACTGAAAGCGATAGCTGTAAAGATGATGTTGAAGGTTCGATGACACTTGTATCATAAAATTAATGTTACACCATATATCGTGTTCACATGGCGCTGCAAACAAAATGACAGCATAGGGAATTATGACTAGTTTAGAAGAAAGATTGGAATCCCTCACGATGTCGAAGAACGAATATAATACGCTTGGCAAACAAATAGCTTTTAGCATTAGGAACCCTAATAACATTATGCCAGAAACAAGCCTGGAAATGTACGTATAACACAACACTGAGACGCGTTCGCGTGACCATTAGTCGTGGAAAAACAGTAAGTATTAAATATTATGAGTGTGTGTCTGTAGCCTTAGTTATCCTTCATGCTAAGCGCATGCGTCTTATTGTATTTTCATCTGTGACCTGTCTGGCTGTATCATATTTTTCCACATTACCTCATAAAGGGAAAAATTTTAGGGAAAAAAGTTATTGAAAAAAAAATGTATTTTGATTTTCTCTACAATATTTGTCTGAAACATTTCTCACTCTAAGAAAAATTCAGCGAGATATTTTCACACATCTACATAAGTCTCCATGTTAAGTACCCGTTATTTTCGTCGGATTTTAATCAAAATTAGATTTTCTAGACAGACCTTCGAAAAATATTCAAATATAACATTTTATAAAAATCCTTCCATTTGGAAATGAGTTGTTTCGTGCGGACAAACGGACAAAGCGAGAAGTCGCTTTTCGAAAGTTTGCCAAGGCGCCTAAAAGTGATGGAACACATGACTGCTAGCATACTGTTTCAAGCCTCCACTGGTAAGTAGGTCTCTCATTACTTAGCCTCCTCTTCGTCGTATTGTTCAGCGCCTTTCCCTCGAATTCCTCACACGACAGCTTCATTTCCTTGCTGCGCCATACGTCACGTTGCCTGCCACAAGAGTTGTCAACGCCCCTTTATCACAGAACGCTGAAAGGACATTAAATTACTTGTCCGAATTTGAAGTTTCTTTTTGCGGTAAGTAGAAGAGACTGATCACAAATATAATTACCTGAAAATATTCGTTGTCAAATTGTGTGCTACATGTTTCGACTTACAGGCACAAATTTTAGAACTACATAGAGAAAAATATTTACCGACAAAAGACTATTATGTTAAAACAATTAATCCACAATATTACAGCTAAAGCCGCTTTGAAATTTGGTAGCAAAGCCTGGGTGCTGAATAAAAGAGATGAACAAAGACTGGAAGAAGTAAAAATGAAATTTCTAAGACCTTTATTGGGAATTACTGTGTTAGAAAGGGAAAGAAATCAATCCGCTAAGAAGAAACTTGGAGTGCAGAACATTGTTCTGGAGATACAACATTACGAACGGAAGTGGCTACAACACTTAGACTGGACATAAAGAAGCGCTGTATTATAAATCACAAAGGAGAAGAAACATCGGACGTCCGAAGAAAGGACAGAAGGATCAACTTCGCCTTGAGGGTTAAGGAATAGGCACTATGTCTAACTCTTTAGACTTCATGATGATGATAATGATACTGATGACGATGATAATGATGACGAAAATTGATATCAGACTTTTCAAAGCATGGGATCTTATATTCTTATTTTATACTTTTCTTTAAGCTGAAAATATGTAGGTATGAAACATTAATTTATATCAAAAATATAAAAATATTAAAACACGCAATGCAGAAGATACGGCACTTCCGTTAAAGCTTGTTGGTTGGCTTCATCCTAATATGCACAGGTTTTGAAGGATTTTGGTAGACACGAAGAGATAGGAATTGTAAGTAATAATTACACAGTTCTTGTTTGGGCCCAGAGGGCTTTCACGCAGATACGTGGGGCTCAGTAACTGAAAAAGTGAAAGAAATATTCATAAATTGTGCGTAATAATCAAGACTGCGAAGAATAATATGTTCATACAACTAACTAACTAACTAACTAACTAGCTCCATGGAGCAAAGTCCTTCTTGAAAAGCTAACAGGTCCTCAGCTAGTCAAGAAATTCCCCCCATTTTGTGGAAACCGAAGATTCATTACCGCATTTACAAGAACTCGCCACCTGTCCCTGTCCTGAGCATTCATATATATACAAGTATATATATATACGTATATATATATGCAATTTAATTTAGCAGCTGTCTTCATTTTTAATGACGTGCTTCATTTCAATGCTTCCTTCCTGTCAGGCCTCGGATTTTGTCACATGGATACGTAGGGTTTCTACTGAAATTACACAACAATTAATTACAAATTTAGAAAAATGAAGGTATATACGAGTACCGGTCAAATATGCATATATTTTCTTGTTACTTACAAGCTTATAATAGAAGTGAGTTGCTGCGTACGTAATGAGGTACAGTCTATGTGCTTTGTATGCGAGCTGGCACGTAATTAGATAGGCAGTTATGAGGACAGTCAAGCAAAATTCCCGTGCTATGTCAAGGCGTCAAAGATTGCCTTTGTAAATACTGTGTGCTTGATGTTAATTTGGTTGTGGTCTCCTCCCGCGCTTTATAAATATACAAACCCTCTACGGTGTTACGATGTGATACGCTCTTCTTAATGCTACCTCCAGGACGTAACAATAAAACTCGCTTTTGTTTTAGTTTTATAGAACGACGCAACAACCCCCAGTGGGCCAGGGCTTCCTCATTATCAAGGCTTCACGATCATACTTAGACACACCACACTCGGTAGGACTCCTCTGGACGAGTGATAAGCCCGACGCAAAGACCTCTACCTGACAACACACAACTCACAAGAGACAGATATCCATGCATCCGGCGCAATTCGAACCCGCAATCCCAACAAGCGAAGGGCCGCAGACCCACTCCATAGACAGCGCGGCTACAGGGATCAGCAAACCAATTCGCTCAGGAATCCAAAATAAAAGCCGACCGGTGTTAACACCTTAGAATTTCTGTATTAATATTTTCCCCCCTTGTCTATGTTTTCCTGAAACATATTAAACAGTAAAATATATGTTTGTGTTCAAAGTAAATAAGATTGTCGGAGAAGTCCTGCTGTAAATCATAGGAAAATAGACTCGTTTCTATATTCACTTCTGCTCACTTCTTTATCCTTGGCATACTTCTAAATTCTTCCAAACTTTTTCCGGTAAAAGAGTGAATGCACTAAATCTCCATCCTTCATATGGCACGGGTACTAACACCACCTATGTAGAAGTGCGGCAACTACATATTTTCATATATTTGGCAACGAAGACGACATAAAATACACACATAGTCAATAAACACTGCTTTTCGTATTTTATATGGAAATTAATGTAATTAAAAACTCATTTGTTTATAAAGTGTCAGAAAAATAATCTTTTCATTACATGAAATTAGTCAGTCCAGCGAGTAGGTTACAGGCTTGATGTCCGACGAATCGTAGCTCGATTACTAGCACAGGCAGGAACTTTGCCTCTTTCCAAAGCGTCCATACAACCTTTGAGCCTAATCAGGTTTCTGCTCAGTGGGTACTGGGGGCTGTATCCCCGCCAGCCTAACAGCCGTGGCTTGAAGCACGGCACACACTTCCATCAAGTGCTAACAATCGTAATAGATGGAGTTATATGTCTGTTCACCCACATACCTTCATTCTGTGAGCAGGGATAAATTTACTGTTATTTATTTTATATATAAATAAGGCAGAATATTCCGCCATCAGCACGATATGTTATATCCTACGTTGGTTACTGCGGCGGGAATGCAAATGCTTGGATACGTGCGGTTTCATTCGTCTGCTAAGCAGAATGTCTGTATGAATGATACACTAATGAAACGTTTAGCACCGTTTGTATTAATAACACGTTTGTTGAGACCAAAGTTGTCGGTTTCAGCAAACTTCGTGTCAGTAATTACATACCCTGATGACTATTCTGGAAAACACAGATCGAAAGCAATTTCCACCCACTGGATTGGTGCGTCGACAGTTCAGACGACCCTCTGTCTCGGGTTTTCCCCTTACATTCTAAGCACATAATGAGGTCAGGAATTCTGACTGGGAAGTTAAGTAGGTAGCAAATTTCATTTCCCTAAATCAGTAAGGAATATAGCGGCGTACGCTTTTATACAAACCTCGTTTTCTCCGCTCAGTGAATCGTTCCCGTTTTAACCGCACTTAAAGAGTTCCTTATCGTCGTCATAAAGTTTGTCATTTCAATTCGCCCAAGTCAAATTTAATTCATACAATCAACATTTCCTTCTCATTAATTTGAAGCTTTAAGGCCAAGAGATACTTTTATGTATTTACAAACCTAACGTTATAAAATTCTACGTTGTGCTAACTCTGCATTCGTGTGTTTTATATGGATCTCATAAAACAGAGGGATGATTTTCCTGTAAAAAAATTTTTTTTATAACTTAGATCGAGTGTGTTTACTGCGCGGTTGGGGCTGAGTCTTTCAATATACGTATAATACCGGTTAAACTTAGGCTTTAAACGGTTAAATATTCAGTGAATGTAGAGTCAATACCAGCTGCAGCCACAATTAAGAATTCAATATACTAAATGTGGCAAACAAGAGAATTACACTCATAACATTTCCCATGAAGTTCTGCAACAAAAGTGTCTGTAGAACTTTTTTCGTTCTGAGTGCCACGTAGCAATAATTTAACACATTTTAACCGAACAGTTAAAAGAAATTGAATCAGATAATAGCCTTATACTCAGCTATAAAAACTGTTATCGGCCGCACAGGTTCAACCCCTGAGCAGGCGTTAATATAAATTCTTTTCTGGCAGTTAATTAGAAGGGCTTGTTGCGGTGGATAGGGATAGCTAGGGAAGACAGCGAGAGGGAATGAGTGCGGCTAACGTATTCGAACAGCTAGGCTGTGCAGAGCATCCATCAGCTGTCACCCTGGACGGAGTTTTGCAGCTCAGTGTTCCTTAGTGAAACCCGAGACTTGACACTTTTTGAGGACATAATTTCTTTGAGTGGGAAGTGTCAGTGGGTAACACCCCAAAAAGGTTCGTTAATCGTAGGTTTCGGGTCTACTGGCTTCATTTAGCGCAACCAATCAAGTTTAGATATTCAAAAAGCTGAACTCGGCCTATGGGGTTCTCATAAATTTAAGTTTCGGCCCATAGGATTATTGTGGTACAGGGAAAGGGGAACTTGACTTTGCCAATTGCGACTAGGTGTTAGAGGACCGCGCTTTTGGCAGTTGGGAAGTACAGTCCGTGAGTTTGGTGCGCTACAGGTTTCGGACAGTTGGTGTCAAAATTGCGAAACTCAGAGTGAACTAGCCCTATTACTCCAAGTGTAGTGGTCATTGCAGTTGCTGCTAATCTTGTTAATGTACAACCACAAAAGTGTAATCGTGCCAATAAATCTTTGAGGATCTATCAAGTGTTAAATGTAAATCATCGCCTTAGTTGTATAGCGGACACTGCAGGGACCTCCCACATAGATTTCCCTGAAAACAAATACCGTGTTCACTGAGGGAACCGGATCAAAACCTATCAATGTGGTGAACGGCATCACAACTTACAACATATATATATATAAGATGGATAAGAGATGTAATTCTTTGATAAAATCAAAATACGTCGTAAATATCTCGATCCAATTTGGCTCATTACTGAGATGTTTTGGCACACTATATTGCATACGAAATGGCGAAAACCTCTACGCAAAACGAACTGTTTGTACCTGATAATTGTCTATAAAGACGGGAACATGTTGGTGTTTTAATAAAACAGGTATTGCTATTAACCCCCGTGTGAATTTGACGGTTCTTTCTGAGTGTGAAAAGGGCGGTAAGTATCTACCAGTCTGCACGGTGTAATATCCCAGGCGACAGCATTCGTCTAGAAGAGGCCCACATAATGTTCGCTCACTTTGTTACCATTCTCCATAAAACGCCAGAACTGCACGCAAACCCCTAAAATTGTCCCAGTGTTTACATTTAGCGACATTCCCACAACGTACAGTCAAACTCGGTTATAACTTCATGAAAGAGAACGGACATTTTGTGTCGTTATAAACGAGTGTTATTATAAAAGTGTTCTTTTAACAGAGGGATATAATGTTATGGTTAACAGTGAGGAAGTAATTGGTACCACAGAATATCTGACGCTATAGGAGAATTTTCGTATAAACAGATGTTGTTATAACCGGGTTCCACTGTATTTTGTTACAGCACTCACCGTAGAGTAGATGAAAAAGGCGCCGAGGGTTATTACTCTCAGCAGTACAGGACTAGCTGCCCGCACCACCTGAAACACAGCAACAAACAGTGTTAGACAAACACTGCAACAGAATGGCGCATTACAGTTTTGTATTCTGCAGGCTCTGGGTTCGGCACCCAAAGCGAACTTCGGATATCCCTACTGAGTTACTAGTGTTACTGTGTAACCCTTCCAGGCATATACCATGATACAAATTGAAACTGAATCACGAATGACCTCCCAAATCATTTCAAATGCGTTGTTCATTAGTCACTGTGTTATAACTAACTACAGGCAGCTTTGTTCAATGACCCTTAAATAAACACAGCGGACGCACTGCAATCACTTTTTGGCCTGCACATTCAACAAATGCGTTTGCACCGCTCTTAGCATGGTTAGAGGGCTCTAAAATGTGACTGGCTGTGGGGCGAATGGTTGGAGTTTTACTCCCTTGGGTTTCACCACAATCATTATTATTATTTTTTTTTTTGGAAACCACCCAACCTCGTACTAAACAGGTAACGGTGTCTTTTGTTGGAAATCACACGGAAGAAGATTCAAGCAGGAGTCTTCTGCTAAAGTTATGTAATTGGGGAACCATAGTTCCAGACGTGTAGATGTAACACTCTGAACCCTTAAATTAACCTAACAACACTTTAAAATTTCAGATTATGTTTCATAGAAAACACAGAGTATCCATTACAAACATGAAGCTCTTAACCGTCTTTAGAAAAGTGTTTGTGGGCAATGTGACGTTCGTAATGCAGTGTTGATGAGGTTCCGAGTATATTTTGATACAACACCTTGTCGATTCGTGCATAGTTACTGACACTTCTTCCACATTCCGGGTCCAAATAGGCGAAGTTAATTTTTCTTGGAGGAAAAAATGGACGCAGTATATACCTTTGAAACAACGAAAAATATTTACCAATATACGCGCTATATCTCAGAATATTTAAATTCTTAGCTGGAGTTCATACTAAGAATCATAAAATAATCTGTAATATACACTGCAGGCACGAATGAAGTTTCTCTTGTTAAAGTTGGTACAACGCATACCCATCACTGTTTGGCAGCAAGGGTTCTCACATGTGTTAGTACCGCGAGCCACGGAAGATATCGAAATAAATTCTTCAGACCCCACACACGGTCTTACAAATTCTTCGGACCCCCTCCCCGAAATTATCTTAAACTGTAGATTGCGTTTTTCTGGGGGCGCGGTGGCGCAGTTGGTTGAGGCACTGTGCTACAAACCGGCAGGTCGCGGGTTCGATTCCCGATGGTGTCAGTGGAATTTTTCATTGGCATAATCCTGTCGGTCGCACTATGGCCCTGGGGTCGACTCAGCCTCTAACGGAAATGAGTACCAGGAATATTTCCTGGGGGGTAAACGCGGCCGGTGCGTAGGGCTGACAACCTTACCACCTTCATGTGCCGACTGTCTAGAAATCTGGGAGCCTCAACCTCCTGGAACCCTGTGGGCCTGTCCAGGCCTGTAATGGGACTGCTTTAACTTTTTTTTTACCTTATGTTGCTGCGCATTACGTAAATGGTTCCCGACGTTGCGAACGAACCTACTGTCTTCATGTAAATGGGTTCCCAGGAGAATCTCAATTTCAGGACCTCTGAGGCGCAAATCGTGGTAATATTTAAATTACGAAAATGTGCAAATGAGAAACATACCGAAATTCTACGAACATTATTAAGTCGCTGTTACATTTCATTTCAAAAACTAAGACTCTGAATTTATTCATATCTTTAGAAAAACACAACTAAGATATAAATAGACGAACATATAAATAAATTCGACTTAAAACACAATGGGATGATGACAACAGAAGAACTAAGACTTTGGCCGGCAGTAATAAAGACTAAACTAAGATTAGGGAAGACCCTAAAGGAAAACCCTTGATGTTCAACTGAGAAGGATCTACTCAAATCGAGAACCACTTATACAGAAATCACGGGATCCCTATTTGAGAAACACTGTGTCACACCGGTGTTCCCAATAAGCAGGTTTGTATGAAGTATTGAAAATATGTAATACAAACTTTTTTCTTTCTACTTTGTAATAGGGAGCAAGAAATAATGTCGCGGACCCCGGCGTAGGCCTCGTGGACATCTAGGGGTCCGCAGACCACACTTTGATAATCGGTACTTTAACGCGTTCAATACAGGGACAGCTTTCCGTCTTTTTTCTTTGCTGACATAACCGCTATAAGTGCGAACACAAAATTTGTGTCACTGGTATGCTAACTGGTTTGCTAACTGTTTTAAAATTTGGTAGGAACTGCACAATCTTTAGTGGAGTTTTCAGTTACCAATGACAGTGCTGCAACTAAGTGGTTCCTCTCCTCTAAATCTGTACTTCCAATTCTCACTGAAGGGCTTACGTAACGCCACTTTCTGGCAGCCAGCACTTCCCTGCGTTCCGTCACACTCTTTATGATTTTTAACCCTTGGCACTTCATCTTGTTTCCCAGAATGATATCAGGCACCGGAATGAGGTTTTCGGGACATCCCTAGAATTCAGTAACAATTGCTCACCATCCGACACGCACTTGCAAAAGGTCAGTTCCAGCGGCGCTTCCAGGAGGGGCAGAAAAGATGGGCCCCTTGTACGAATTCGGAAGCGAAAAGCAGAAGACTGATAAAAAAAATTACACATACCTTTCCTTATTGACTCAGTCCGGCGTAACTTGATATGCCTTCGTGCAGTGGTTAAACCTTTAAAGACGGAACGTATCTGTTTTATATAAGGACTCAGTGCGTACCGCGCTGTAAACACTCTCCACCACGGTTATAAAAACCAATCTCTTAATGTTTTATAAGGAAAAAGTTGCTGTTTGTTCTGAGATCCGTACAAAACACATAAACGCAATGTGAGCACCACGTAGAATTTTTAATGTCAAACCTGGCAGTACGTAAAGTTGCCGCTAGGATTTAAAAGGTTAACCACGAATGCAACTTTCCCACTACTTATTGTGTTCTCTCTACCGTTATTACAAGGTAGTTAGCACACCCCATCATAATTATTATGTATTACGAAAGGATAACACGGCTACATGTTACAATCACAACAGTAACTTTAATTGTATGTACTTTAATCACCTGAAGATTTCCATCTATTGTTCGAAACAGGCAGCCGAGTTTTAATTTGCTAACACATAATGAACAGAGTAGCTCTAATGATGGCGAGGGCCAAACACCTTGTGATATATACATACACAAGGGGATGTCCGGCGTGAAAATTGTTCCGGTATTGCTACAATCATTCTGTGACACTTCCTCCAGTAGCTTTATGTCATGTCAGCTATGAATCAAAACCGGTTTGCTGCTTCCTCCGTTAAAGGTCCGTGGTTATGCACAGATATCCAGTCTGACAGAACGACAGATTCAATAGCGATAGCATGAAATTCGTCAAACAAATAAGCACGCACAAACACAATACATCAGACACACACATAGTGTTATGTACACATATAAGTACAGCACTTACGACAGACAACAGAAAATGTGAGGCAGTCCGTCACTTGAACAGACAGACACGGGTCTGTCAGAGCGACAAATACAAACACTACTGAGACGCATAGAATACGTCACACACTTGGAGACAGACAAGTACGGTGAAATCGCTTGCTCTACATTGTAATTCATGGGCGCAGTTCCGACTGAGTTTGTGAACACCAAAATCCTTGTTTATTCAGAAGGTCCCAGGTTCAAATCTGGTCACAGGGAATACTTTTCCAAGGATTATCGGACACTTATCATTTCCTGAAGGCAAATGCCAGATACAAGTAGGCAATTAGGATTTAGGAATTAATTATAGCCAGAACTGTATTTAAAGGTTCGGCTCATACCGCGCAGTAAACACACTCCCTCCCGGGTATAAATAACAATCAGTTAATGCTGTATAGGGAAACAATCGCTGTTTGTTCTGAGTGCCATATAAAACACATAAATACACTGTGTGGGCAGAACGTAGGATTGTTTAATGCCTGGTGGCACATAAAATACCCACAGGCATTTAAACGGTTAAATTATGCCATGGTCCCTTTTCCACATCACTTACAGGCAATTTGCATCTTTTTACGTGCAGCACGGAATGGACAATATACAACTCGAGGTAATTTGTGAATTGTCGTATCATTCCAACTGACGTAGTATGAGCTATCGAAAGGGTGGTCAAATAGATCAGTAGACAGACAAAATTATGGAAAATGTGGCCTCTTTTGACACATCAGATGCAGCGGTAAGTGAAAACTTGGGACATACACAATCAGTCTAAGCATGACAGTTCTTGCGTACATGTGAGGGTATATTATATCGTGTAGGTATATTGTATTTGTGTGGGAATATTGTATTTGTATTGTATTTGTGTACGTATATTGTATTTGTGCGGGTATATTGTATTTGTGTAGGTATATTGTATTTGGGTAGGTATATTATAATTGTATGGGTATATTGTATTTAAGCGGGTATATTGTACTTGTTTAGGTATATTGTATTAGTGTGGGTATATTGTAATTGGGTGGGTATATTGTTGTTATGTAGGTATATTGTATTAGTGTAGACACAGTGTATTGTGTGGGTGAACTGCCAATACGTGTACTGCAATTTGTGCTGTTCCGTTTATGTATGTGTTATTGTATTGCGGTGTCTGTACTGGTGTAAGGCTGCTGCCACCGGGTGAAAACCCAATTGCAGTAAGAAATAATAATAATAAAATGTAGAAATGTTACTGTTACTTACAAATAAGAAAATCAGGTACAATAAACAACGGTGCAATGCACAATCCAGTACGTATTCCATTGTAGACCTACGCTGAAAAATATTAGAATTGCCTCCATCTAGTAGCACTTTTTTTTTAAATCAAATCTGCATTTCTAGAAATTTAAAGCCACAGTTACAGAATCTGCGCTGTTACAAAGTCAGATAGCAAAACACTGAACTGACATGACACTTCATTAACTAAATAATTAGCATTTAGCATATGGAATTAATTAATCTGTTTGCTCATAATTAGTGAATAATATTAACATGTAATGATCATAGAGGAAGAAATATATTGCGGCCAGAAGCACTTTAAAATTTACATTTAAGCGCATGCATAATTTCAAGATGTGCAGGCCTTTGTAAAGCATAATATTTACTATATATACCACCTGCTTTAAAATTACATAACTCTGGAGTTTCTGCTACTCCTTAAGTTTTAAGAAAAAATGCCATTGTTTTCTAAACGGCATTAACAGCATGTTTTTGGATAAGGATTTGCAAAGCATTTTTATGAGGTAGAAACTGACTCTGTAAATACTTTTAAAAAATTTAAGTTCCAAAGAGCTAAACTGTCAGTCAAAAAAATACGTGTGTAAGAACAAGCTGCAACCTCAGTGTACGAACTTCAAAAGATTTTATTATTATATGATTTAGTGAACTGAAAATAGATGCCTTAAAAAAACGTGTTAAACTGTGACGCTCATTTCAGCACAAACTAAAAAATTTCGCCAAATTATTTTGACTTTTCTTCATACAAAATATTTATGGGAAGAAAACACACCGCTAAATAACAAAAAATATCTTCATAATAAAATATTACACAAAGTAAAATTATATATTAGAACATTCTATTACATTAAATGTATAGCTCTGGAACAGATCTTAAAATCATAATGCTTTTGTAATACATAAGAAGAAATACCAACTTACCAAAATTAAGTCTCTAATATTGATACATTGCCTAGTTCTTAGATTTGCAGGTTACGTGCACTTTATTCGCCAATGAAAGAGAAAAGAAGAGAAAAGAGGAACAAAGGATATAGAAGAAAGCATCAGTGACACGAGTTATGATTGATTTTGACGCCATGCAATACCATAATGGGGAATGTGAGAATTTGTCGTTAAGGTATAAAGGAAAACCAGCCGATGACACACTCACAGCAGGTAACGAGATTTAGAAAGAAGAAAACTTGAGGCAAAATAAAAACACTTCATTTTCTTCAAAATTAAATTCTTCTGAGATACAACGTAGTGTGCGTTTGTTAACACGTGACGACGGCTTAGAGGAGGATTTTTCTACCTTCTTCAGGTTTTAAACAATAAAAGAAAGACAGAGATTCTTCCAAAACTCTGACGTATAATGAAAACGCTCTTCTTAAACTTCGGTACCTAACAAAAGACACGACGTCATATCACAGAAAAATCATACCTTCATTAACACCATTGTAATAACTTCAAATTTTGTATCTCCAGTTTTTTGCCTATTTAAAGGCAGAAAAATTTAGATAAGAATGGTGGAGTTAGTAACAACTAAAAATTGTCCATTAGAATAGGTCTCTACAGCCCGCAGTAATCAATATTATTTTGCATCACATAACGAGGACAGTGGATGGCACTTAAAAATATCCATGTGAAAAATGAAAGACAGAAATACAAGCTGTTATTCATATACAGCCCAATGGTTGCTTTACGCACCACCACGTTTAACCTTTTAAAGCCTAGCGGTAACTTTATATACCACCAGGTTTAACATTAAAAAATTCTACGTGGTGCCCACATTGCGTTTATGTGTTTTGTACGGATCTCGGAACAGCAACTCTTGCCTTATAAAACCTTAACAGACTGGTTTTTATAACCGAAGCGGAGAGTGTTTACTGCGCGGTACGCACTGAGTCCTTATATAACACAGATACGCTTCGTCTTTAAAGGGTTAACATTCGACACTCCTATATTTTCCCCACACAGTGTATTTATGTGTTTTGTATGGATCTCAAAACAAACCGCGATCATTTCCCTACGTAGCATCGACTGGTTTTTATAACCAAGACGGGGTGTGTTTACTGTGCGGTACGAAATGAAACTTCACATACAATTCAGTTTAATATCTGCCCTTAAAGTCTAAGGGCCTGTTCCCAAAATTTTTAAGTGTGTAGAAGCCAAGTACAGAATTTTGATACAAAAGTGGGATTATGAGGTATCATAATGTGTCATTTCAAAGCGTGACGTAGGGTAGTCTGTAGAAACTTACTGACGTATAGAAGGAATCTGCTGCCTCCATCTTCACGGTGTAAATAAATCAATTAGGGGTACATAAGTACATAAAAGGAACTTAAGCTTACAATGAGTTCACCTGTGTTCAATAAAACAGTGTCATTAAAAACTGAAGTTTTATAGACTAAAACACTAACAAAACTTCCACATGCACGGGATATACCAACGCACCGCCAGAAAACGTTCTGGCGAAAAATTCGTGGTGTTTTTTTCTGTTCCTTATAGAATGGAGAAAATGCCAATCTGAAAAATTAGTTTACAATACACTTAAACTTCTAAAGTACTTAAATACAGTGTGTCCCTTCTACAGTGCCTCTTTGCAAGGAAGTTTTATCGTGTTAAAAGTCTGCATCCTCTGAGACATGCCACGGCAGCTACCGTGGTCACAGACACAGTGAAAAGACGTACCGAATAGGGAGGTATAGTGGTATTGTCTGGGGGTTACGAAATTGTAAACCAGAAAGAGAAGCTGATACTAACTGTTATTGGTTTCATTAAAACCATTTGAATAATCTTATTATTGTCATGATCCATGACAGCATTCCAAGTAAAAATATTTAAATTCATTGACGTAAAATCCCAATTACGAAGGGCGATCGCTGGGATTGCAAGACAACTTTCCTTCCGGCTACATTAAGAGCCAAGATCTGGAGACGTAATAAAATTGCAACGGAGTAATGCCTGACGTAGCAGAGAGACTTCTCAGACGCGTTTCGTAACATCGAAATGTCACACGTTTCTCTTCACGCGTAAATATACTTCCTACACGCCCACAACAAAAGTACAGCGTCCCTTTCGACGATTTACAATAAAGTCACAAATTATTAACAGAAGTAAGCGCAAATTTTTGTACCGAATTTCACGCAAATCAGACAATGAAAGTGGAAAAAAAAAAGGAAGAAAAATCACAAATTATCCTAAGTAAATTAAAATGGCCTTAACTGTGCCGATTTTCACGAAATTTATGACTGCTCGACGACTGTATGTGAAGAAGTTCTGTATCTAATTTCGTTAAAATCCGACAGAACTTCCAGTCATTTATACAGCATAGAAAGCAAAGAGGATGACGGGCAGAGAGATGGGTGTGTCTCCATGCTAGGTGTTCTTTTCATGTCGAACAGGATGTCTCAAATAAGGGGCAGAGGCATGTGATTTTTAAGACATGCTGATTTCAGGTATTCTTACAGGTGTCACACATGCACGATAGGACATTTAAAATAATATCCACACCGCCAATATTTATATGACGCGAACTTCTCTACCCGTTTTCTTTTCTTTTCTTGTCAAATCATAGATTATAGTGACGACACGAAACGACACTGAAATTCAGAACGTAAAGAATAGTCTTTTAATTAGGCATACCCTAGAACCTGACTGCAATAACTGACCAGTCTGCCTTGAAGGGGACATCGCCCGCAGGGGACGCCAGGCCCGTAAGACAGCGACCGCTCCCGACTGGGAGCTCTTCTCAGAGTCGTGTTCCCTGAGAATGGAGCAGTAAGAGGGAGGTAAACTCCATCTAAGGCTAAAGATGACCATGAGACCGATAGCGAACAAGTACCGTGAGGGAAAGTTGAAAAGAACTTTGAAGACAAAGTGAAGTGAAGAGAAAGTCTTGTGTTGAATGTGCGTATTATCATCGATTTATAGTTACGTAATTTGTATGTGGGTTACTGTATTGTATGTTGCCTTATTGTTTTGTATACCTGTCTCATTGTTTTGTATACCTGTCTCATTTTTCGTGTATACCTGTCTCATTGTTTTGTACACCTGTCTCATTTTTTCGTGTATACCTGTCTCATTGTTTTGTATACTTGTCCCATTTTGTCGTGTATACCTGTCTCATTGTTTTGTATACCTGTCTAATTTTTTCGTGTATACTGTCTCATTGTTTTGTATACCTGTCTCATTTTTCGTGTATAGCTGTCTCATTGTTTTGTATACCTGTCTCACTTTTTCGTGTATACCCGTCTCATTGTTTTGTATACCTGTCTCATTTTTCGTGTATACCTGTCTCATTGTTTTGTACACCTGTCTCATTTTTCGTGTATACCTGTCTCATTGTTTTGTATACCTATCCCATTTTGTCGTGTATACCTGTCTCATTGTTTTGTATACCTGTCTAATTTTTCGTGTATACTGTCTCATTGTTTTGTATACCTGTCTCATTTTTCGTGTATAGCTGTCTCATTGTTTTGTATACCTGTCTCATTTTTTCGTGTATACCTGTCTCATTGTTTTGTATACCTGTCTCATTTTTCGTGTATACATGTTTCATTGTTTTGTATACCTGTCTCATTTTTTCGTCTATACCTGTCTCATTGTCTTGTATACCTGTCTCCTTGTTTCGTGTATATCCGTCTCATTGTTTTGTATACCTAAATTATTTGCTTTATGTCTTCTCGCTCATTGTTGTGTTTTAAATACTCGTTTTATGTTGTTATTCGTTTTATGATTGTTTTATTCTTTGCATGTTTCGCTTTCTATCTTGTGTGTTTTGTGTTTTTGGATTTTGTATTTTAATAAATACATAATATAAACGCATGGCCACCTCAGATAATTTGCAAGACTAAGGACCAAAATTATGTATACTTTAATTCCTATTTTTTTTTTAAAAGAAACGGGAAGAAAAAAAGACTCTGGACCGAATGATGGTAGGCATTTCTGGAGTTTAATCTACTTTCATTTCCTTCACAAAAGGAATTTTGATTTGTTACGATTTTTGCCAAATATTTGAACTTCGCAGCGGTACCTAATTACTTTCAAGATTAGTAATTTAGGCGAAGTGTGGGGAGAAGCAGATTCGCAGAAACTTGCGGACGTTTCAGATAAACGTACTGCCTGCTTCTCCAGAATGAAAACATTTCTAGCATTGAACCGAAATATAGTTATATTTCAACCAAACTACACGGCATCACATCTCAGAACACAGCAATCTTCACACGCACCGCTGCAATAACGTCAGATCTTACATGATAACTGCTCGTCGATATAAAGGGCTCATTTCCCGTCTAAGGTAAAAATGCATATTCGTCCCTGTACACTCCAGAAAGGCAGCTAGGAGGAAGTAGAGTTACAACTCCACTCATTCTTAACATCAGCATTAGAAAAAAATGAGTGGTTAACTTAACCCTTCGACGGCTAGGATCCCCGATAACCACTGAATGGGAGGATGAATGGGTAACAGAGCGGTTGTTAACCTTTTGGAGGACAGAGAACTATTTTACCCCTACTGGAAATCAAACCCCGGATCATGCAGTCCATAGCCTATGCCCTGTAGAGACCACAGCGTTTAAGGTCAGAGAACGCAAGGTTTCAAATTTGTCGAAGGTCTTCTTTCTAGTCTCCTTTTCTCTGTATTTTTATTTCTCTTGTCCTCAACTTCGTTCTCTCTCTGTCGTATTTGTCCCTCGTTCCCTCCCACAACGCACCAACTCAACACCCACATTACGTGTCTGTGAATGTTATTGCTTCGCACCATATAACTGCAGTGTTCGTTCAACTCCCCATGGAAATTTGTCTGCAGTTGACAACGTGACGAAATCCTGACGTCAGTTACGTATTTTATGACAGAACGCTCTATGGCGTGTGGCGTCACAGTCCCATTACTGTGTGTAGCGTCAGCGTCCGTCGTATCAAAAGATATGAATACATCTGCCCTCTCCCCTTCCACTGATATATGATACTGATATATAATTACGTATTACCGGTATGAGGATGATACCATCCAGCTCAAGATAGGGACAAATGGCGGGCTATTGTGAGCAGGGTAACGAACACTGTGGTTCAATAGAAAGGTGGAGAATGATAAGACTAGCAACAGAGGCTAGATTCCACTTGGGTAGGATCCTTCTGCACAAGCTAGTAGTTGCCCAGATGATGAAAACTTTCAGGGAATTTTATGGGCTAGTGAATATTTGTAGCCGTGTTAACACGAACTCTATCCTTATCTGTATACTCAGCCAGACGAATAAAATCCTACTTCTTTGAAACTCATTTTAATATTATCCTCCCATTTACGCTAATGTCATCTATGGGAATTTTAATTGAGCTTTTCTTTCAGCCAAAATTCTGCCTGTATTTATCTTGTCTCTGCTGCATGCAACATTTTCCAACAACACTTCAAACCCATACATAAATCGGCATTTTAGTGTTTTGCATAATCTCGTTATCAGCCTTTTATTAAGTACTAAAGAATAACACCTGCCAGCTGAACAATATATAACGTCTTCTATACAAAGGTAACAGTCGTTCTTGTGCACCTTGTAAAGATATATGGGTGGCGTAAAGTCGAACTCCACTCATTCTTAGCTTCGGCACTAGGTAGCAGTGAGTGGTTACTTTCACGATCCAGGAAAGGAACCCCCGGTACCCACTGAACAGGATGCCTTGATGGACAATAGAACCGGTCGGTAAGTTTCAGAAAACAGAATAATTTCTCCACCCTGCCTTGAATCGAAAGCCGGAACGTCAGTTCCATGGGCTAGTCACAACACCAACTGACTTCTTAAACTGATACACCGTCCGTAAATAAGCTCAGGTCCACCCCAAGGACAAAGTTACCTGTGACCTTAACATTATGCTCTTACTGCGATTTGACCTCAGGTATTCTGATGGCTACAGACGAGCCTGTAGGAGGCAACTGGTGCAGACTGGAATTGCCCTGAAGGTTGATATGAGAAGTTATTCCAAAACGATAACGTGTCTCTAACCACATATAAGGCGGGAGGGTGCGTCCACACTGAGTGCACCTGATCACATTTCTCTCAGTGTCAGCTTCCCCACAGGGTTGCATAAGTCCCTCTCTCTCTCAGGGAATATTTACAGGGGACGGGAAGGTAACAACACCGGACGAGTTCATGTCGGTGCCAGACAGCGGTGAACGTGCACCATTTATTGTCAGTAACGATACACCACCACGTCCAGTATTTAACACTAGCAGCTACACAAGTTACACTAAAAAAAGTCTCTCTCAGGTCCGTTAAATCTACGTGTTCCCTCTTCAAAAACTGCGAACCGACCGCCTCAGTTCCGGCACAACATGCGACAGCTATCCCCAAAGCCACTGCTTTTCGGAATCGAAAGTCATTGTCTTTCTACGGCGCCGGCATCGAATGTTATCCCGGACAAAGGCCAGTTTAAATTTCTACTCCTTGTCCCGAATCTATTATTCTCAAATCCTTTCTCTCAAGTACCTAAACAAAATTACCATAAGGGTTCCCTCAGTGCAGGCCTCCGCTAATCCTCCCTGCCTTGTTAGAGTGACGAACTCCGCCAGACAAACAGACAGACACCGTTAGCTCTGCCCGATGTTCCCACGCAAAGTTAAGAAAATTTCCATACACTAATTTAAAAAGAATAAAATTAACTAAACCGGGAGACGCGTGCCGTACAACGGCCCTATTCACACGTCTCATCTGCATAACCGGATAAACAGGCCTAAATCTAGTTAGCCAGCTGTCTCAGGAGCACCTGTTCTTGGAATCGAACCAAGTACGGGCTGTCTCACGAGCAAGTGTCAGGTTGTTGGCGCCTGGGATGGAATTGCTACTGCGTAGTGTGGACGACATTCCAGTGAGTCAGCAAATGCCGCGCGATAGGGTACGAGGTAAGCCGCCCGTTCCCGAATGCTGTAGGTAAACTTCAAAGAAACACCAGTGGCTTCCTGCCACCATCCTGCCTTCAGCATTCACTGCGTACGAATTACAGTATGAGTCAGTGTAGATCACTCGTCAGTCACGCGCAGCTGTGCTGGCTGTATAATAGTTCCCTTGTCGCACGTCTTGTCAATTTTTCAGAATGAATTTGGTGTGGTCGAATACACGATCTAACAAAAGCTGTCGCAGCTAAAAGCACGTCTTCTGCGTCAAATATAGAAAACTAATCTGCACAACCCCGTGTTGGAAATTTTTGCCGTGTACTGACTGTGAGCTGCCAAACGAGGTACTGCACGTGATACTCGTATATGCTCTTTCCAGTGTGGACAGAACGCCGGCACAAGCCAGCAAAAGTCAGTGGAAATGCACTGGCATTCGTGTGAGAACCACTACATGCCACTCGCGAAGTGTGGATGGACTCTTACGCAGCATAAGACAGCAACGTGACGCACAGCCATAAAAATTCAAGCAGTTTTTTTAATACAAACTGTGCCCAGTTTACTCCCGCCAACAAAGCCGAACTGGTTGTTAATGTCGCTCCAGGCTTAAATTCTACACATGCCCGGTACACGTCTCAGTCGGACCATTAGCAATCCTACATGAGGGGTTTTCGTGGTTTTCATCAGTCCTTCCTGAAACGTACAGAATATTACCTTTAACAGGCTTCCTTTCAATTGCTTTCAATTCATCACCAATCAATTCGTAAGTTACCGAAACGCCGTAAAGTTGAACATTGTCTTCCTATCATGAAAATAACTGTGGAATTCTTCTAAATTCTAGTAAAAGAATTCTCGTGTTAATTTAGTCTGTCACAGCGGTATGACGCACCCACAGGTAGCGAATGACGAATGCAACGTCCACATATGGTGGGTAACAGCGAATATATTGAATAGGCAGTCGCGAACAGCTGAGAACGCCGGGATGTGGAGTCGGTACACAAAACTTCCGACTTCTCAATTTTTAAAACCCCGACTCCGACTCCTTCATAAAAGCTCAATGCGTATTAATAACGGTAAACCTGTAAGACATTTCATCACCACCACGTGAATCATCTGGTTACTTTTTTGACTTATAACCTATGTTTAAGTATAAGTCTAATGGTTACTGTAGCTATCAAGGCTCTGGATTTGGAGTATCTAGTTAAGAGTTTACACTGAGGTCGGAGTCGGTACGTTTTCACCGACTGCGACTCCACCTAAAATTCCTTCTGACTCAACCCGCAGCGCTGTGAGAAGGGGTAGTCTTTCAGCTTGAAGGGGTTTGGCGAGGGGTCAAAAATTCATGACTATAGAAGATCAAAATATGGGGACATGACAGACGAAGCCTCAGACTTGGCCAGATATTATTCGGGTGATCTAATACAAACACATTATATGGGCAGGGCATTAGCATTTATGATGGTGGTGAGAAGCGTGTAAACTATTTTGGTGGGGCACCAGAAGCATAAAAACCATTCGGAAGAACCAGGCTTATATGGGAGGATAATATTAAAATGGATCCTAAAGAAATAGTATCGGAGGCTGACGACTGGCTGCATCCGGCGGGCACTTGTGAACAACGTAATGATATTTTGGGTTTCATAAAGTGCAGAAAACTTCTTGACCTACTGAGAACCCCCAAGCTTTTGAAAAAGGACCCTGTTCCATGGAATTAGTTACTTAGAATTTGTTGCCAAGGTCTAGTTAAAATCTGCCTTTAACATTGTCAATAACATGACAAGGAGGCTTACATCGCCGACTGCTAACCACCTTTCTTTTTCCACATCTCTCCATTTATAAATTTGCATTCAGAAGAAAAAAGATAAAATCCTCTTAGTTCGGTAAAATACGAAAATGAAATACAGGACATATAATACCTTCACGGCATAAAGGGAAGAAAAAATGTTGCAGAAAACTTAACTTTTTGACGACACAAAGTCCCAGGCAGTAGTGCCCCCCTCCCCCCTCCCCCCCATGCCTCGACAGCCCTTGGCCTACTCATATTTGAGGTTTCCAGATCACCTCAGACAGTAGTGCTGTACGTAACATCAGCCCAGGTATCATTTTGCCCAAACGCTGGGCTGTTATGTAACAAGTATTGTCCCTTACTGCCGAGTACAGCTTTGGCCTTGACAGCTTACGTAAGATCTATTATCTCCGAGCCAACCTTTTGGAAAAATTACAATTCCATTCTAAAACGTCTCAGTCACTTCAAGCCATAGATTTTAATGCCACTGTACTTCAGACCAACACATTTTTAACTTGAACACATCGGCTCATGCACACGAATATTTAACGGTCTTACTTTCCCTTGCGCGCTGTCAGCAACAAGGTCATAGCTGTTCTCGTGCGTAAACATCTGTATCACTCTTATAAAGTTTCATAAAGCATAAAAAACTGTACTGTTTATAAATTATTCCCGTACATGTTTTAGACATTAAGGTAAGTTCATTATTATGCTACCGTGACATTTACCGCAGGAGTTATGCCATCTTTGTTACACACAAATTATAAAGTCTAATTAACGTGTTCTTAATAGGAACATAAAACCCTGGGGGTTCTGCTATCTTAGAATGAATACAGGCATTTTTACATTAACCATTAATTACAAATGCAAGAAGAATATATAAGACGGTAATATCAGGCACAAATTTTCACGTGGGCATACGGAGGATGTGAGGTATACTTTCAAATATTTTTAACCTCGGCACTAGGTGGATAGCAAGCGTCATGCCCTGGTCGCTTTTACCCTGATGGAATGAGTCTGCGGTACCCGCAGAACAGAAGGCAGGGTGCGCTCCCGACGTCACTCTGGACAGTTCAGAGCACACACAAATAAATTGTTCCTGCTGAGAATCAAACGCTTAAGGTGACGTACGAAATTGAATTTTAGATATGTCACTCGAAATACGTGCTCCAAATAAACGACTGCTAAACCTCAAGTGTCACTTCGCACACATACACATACATGTGAGGATAATATTAAAGTATATTTTAGACAGATATGTGGGAAATTATGGAAGGGATTCAGGTATTTTAGGATAGGTTTTTTGAAGGGTTCTTTAAACATTCGATAAATGTGGACAAATTATTGACTAGTTGAGCAACGTTCGTCTTATCAAGAGGTAAACTGCACTAAAGCTAGGAATGGCATACGTTTCATATAAAACACAGAATATCAATGAACATTCTATCACGTGAAATGTTTCACGTGTCCCTCTGATTGATAGCAATGTAAACGGGTATTCGTAACCAGACTTCGCTAAAGTAGCTGAACTACCCTTTCATAATTTACACTTCCCTCAGTGCAATCCTAGTAACTGAACAATAAATTTACCCACAAAACTTCAACATATTTCCATTAAACTCACCGTCATAATACTAGTGTACACCGAGCCCAATATATTTGGGAAGTTTTATTTTAAAATTCACGATTCCCTTATTTAAATTCCTGTTACTTTTGTTCAAAAGAGTCATAACTAAATTTGTCGTGACACGAAAAATTCGGTGCAAGATGTGTAGTTCAGTACGATTTTAACCAAGCAAGCAAGCAAGCAAGCAAGCAAGCAAGCAAGCAAGCAACCAACCAACCAATCAACCAAACAACCAAATAGTTAACTTTTAAAAATAACTAACAAATCTACTAATTCCGTGAAGCTGATCCCGACCTCAGATAGCAAAGACATTCCACGCATTTTGTGGAAAACAAATGTTTACTACCATATTCACAACAGCCAGCCATTTAATCCTATAATGTGCCAAATTAACTAAATCCACCACACCCCAGCATATTTTTTTTAAAAGCAATTTTAAATTTTTCCCGTCTATGCCTAGGTCTTTCAAGTGACCTCTTTCCTTCAGTTTTCCTACCAAAATCATTTACGTATTTCTCTTTTACCTCACCACATACATGCCACATGCCCCGCCCACCCCCTTCCCTGATTTAGTCACCCTGATTCTGTTTGGCGAGGAGCACAAGCTCATTTTTACATAATTTTCTTTAGCTTCACGTTACTTCCGTCTGTTTAGGCCCAAATGATTATGCCACCACATTCTCCAATACCCTCAAGCTTCTCTTAATATGAGACACCAAGTTCCACACTCATATAGAAGGATGTGCCGCAGCTTTGGCAGCGCTGAAGTTGAATCAGCCACATCACCCGATCTTGGCTTACGTGTCACCCTCTCCCCTTTTCCCCCTCCCTTACCGTCCTAACGGTTTACTGGCTGAAGCACGCTGTACGTAGCTGGTTAGCCCACTCTTGGTGGGGGGCCCCAGCTTGTCAACATCTAAATTCTGTCCGGCTGTGGCATGGTCTAAATTCTGGTTTCGGTCTGTCGGTGGGCTGACCCACCATGGGTCCCTGCATGAAAGATAAGTATTTGTTCTCTCTGTTGTGTTAATTGGTTCAATCATGCAGGTAGTTTTTGAGGGTTTGGAGTTTGTAATTTTTGTTTGTTCTTGGGACATACGATGGGGCATGTTGATACTGTGTACGAGGTCTGGTATCAAACTTACCACACGGCCGGAGGGGCCCGGTAGTTTACATTCAAGTGACTGAGTTCTTTGCTATCATTTTGTATTGTATGCTTCCTGTTTTGTTAATATATTTGTTTGTTAAGTTACAAGAGACTTATTTCGAACACGACCATCAGTGTTCATTGATAACTTGTGTATCTGGGGTGCAAGGAGGGGTGAAATTAAATTTCTGTTGATTTTCATCTGCATATTCTTGGATAGCAAACGGAAAGACAAAGGTTATGGACAAAAACGCAGCAGGCATGCCCTTAAACCTGCTGTCGAAAAGCCCAGTCGCTAGCAGTAGGGTCTGGCATATCACGCAGGCAGCAGCTGCCATGTTAAGCGCAGCATACCTCTATATTATACAAAAACTTGAAGACGACCTACTCAGGTTTCACACCATGATGTTTTAAAGATCATATAATATTATTGTCATAACTATTATATCTACGTATAATAACAAAATAATGTTTTGTAAGATAGTCTATACTTATGTTTAAATACAGTCGAGTCCGGTTATAACGACATCGGTATATACGACACCTCGTCTATAGCGTCAGATATTCTGTGGTACCAATTAATTCCTCACGGTTAACCATAACATTATTCTGTTCGGTTATAACGACACTCGTTTATAACGACACAAAATATTCAGTCCCTTTCATGACGTTATAACCGAGTTCGACTCTACTTCAGAGAACAGTAATATTATACTACGAGGTTTGTTCTTTCGCCCACACAAACACATCTTTCTGATGCCCCTTTAGCCCTCTTCGAGCCTTTCCCACACCCCTGCACGTTAACCCTTCCGACACGAATAAAATATAAAATCTTGCTGTGTAATAAAGTGGTTTGTCCCATTTGTCTTACATGCCTCGTGAGATTTCTTTGTTTTACTGTCGAGTTTTTTCATGTACAAAGCACTCGAGGAAATTAAATTTTATTATCATCATCTGTTTTTATTTATTATCTCTCCGATAAAACCAAGTTTATTATAGAATAAGGCAAAACCAATTTACAGAAAACGCAGTTCCTATTCAATTTTAAAACAGTTAAACGAAATGTGAGATCTGAGGATACCGCGTTTTAGTAAGGTAGATGAAAACCGACGCTCAGGAACAAAACAATGCCTGCATCTTGAGATTTGTAGTTCCTGGGCTCTGTCTCCTGCATCCATAATTGGACTTTGAATTAATCTTTCCTGACCGCCATAATCCGTTTCCCATACTACCTCTAAAACAAACTGGAATTTTTCCTACTAGTGTCACATTAAAAGTACAAGGATTAGGGTATACTGAACTATAATTTTAGCTGTTGTTTTGTATGGGTGTGAAACTTGGTCTCTGACATTGAGGGAGAAACAAAGGCTAAGGGTGTTCGAGAATAGGGTGCTGAGGAGGATATTTGGGCCTAAGAGAGACGAGGTGACAGGGGAGTGGAGAAGACTACCTAACGAGGAACTTAATGATCTGTACTCATCACCAAATGTAGTCCGGGTGATCAAATCGAGGAGAATGAGATGGGCGGGGCATGCAGCACGTATGGGAGAGGCGCATACAGGATTTTGGTAGGGAGACCTGAGGGAAGGAGACCACTTGCGAGATCCAGGCGTAGATGGGAGGACAATATTAAACTGGATCTTCAAGAAATGGGATGTGACATGGAATGGATTGAGCTGGCTCAAGATAGGGACAGGTGGCGGGCTCTTGTAAATGCGGTAATGAATCTTTGGGTTCCAAAAAATGCGGGGAATTTGACTAGCTGAGGACCTGTTAGCTTTTGAAGAAGGACTCTGCTCCATGGAGTTAGTTAGTTCGTTCGTTAGTTAGTTAGTTATATTATGAGTTATGCTCTTATTTTCAGCATACCTTTGTAATTGATGCTACGAAATCTTCGAAGTATTGTATTCAGCTTTAATCTGACACGGAATTCAGAAAGGTTTCTGTTTTGCTAACTACATCATATTAAACGTCAGCAGAACCAGGTTTATTACCTTTACAGCAACAGAAACTCTCGTCTCTCTGACTGCAGCTCTGTACAACAGCGCAACAGAATTTGTTTTCCGGTCATCTTTCGAATACAATAAAAGTGAAGCTAAGGTAAGTATCTACGTATTCTAGACACCAGAATTATTCAGATGCGAACTGTCAGATAGTTTCGTTTCTTGTATCGAATGAGCTACAGGATTTTGCACGAAAATATTGGCGCAGTTACTGGCAGCTGCGAGAGATTCGTCTATTGCACAAAGCGTGAAGGCTGGTTGTAGAACTCAAGGAATCCATTCTTAATGGGTACTGACAACTATACTGGGGAGTAAGGCGGGTGGAGCCTGCAGCTGACCTCTAAACTCCAAATACTGCTGAGGTTAAACACGAGTGGGGACCCATATCATGGTTCGTGCGGTTAACTACCGGCCTGTCAGCTCAGATAAACGGGTTAAATTTCAGGCTGATTCCTGAGTGATACGTTCAAAGAAGTTCTGTGCGACAAGTTTCCTCTCCCAGCACTTCGCTTTTTACCTGTCTATATCAATTCACAGGGGCCGCGGTGGCGCAGTTGGTTGAGGCACTGCGCTACAAACCGGCAGGTCGCGGGTTCGATTCCCGATGGTGCCATGGGAAAATTTCATTGGCATAAGCCCTGGGGTCGACTCAGCCTCTAACAGAAATTAGTACCAGGAATATTTCCTGGGGGTAAACGCGGCCGGTGCGTAGGGCTGACAACTTTACCACCTTCATGTGCCGATTGTCTAGAAATCTGGGAGCCTGAACCTCCTGGAACCCTCTGGGCCTGTCCAGGCCTGTAATGGGATTGCTTTACCTTTTATATCAATTCACAATTGCCTCATACCCGTTCAATCAACTACCACCCAAGCTATATAGCCTAAAATAAGAGTGAATGAATCTACACGTCCATTCCACCATATTTGGTTGTGGTGTAGGGGCTAATTAAGCGATTTCTGCTTCACCTTCACTTCACTTTAGCCCCCACGGAATGTTCTTCCTTTATTCATTGTAGGAGTGCAAGAGGCTGTATATAAAAAGCCGCTGGGATATATAATCCAACACGGCCCACAAAATGCATCTACCGTCACACAACACACTTCCTCCGCGGGTTTTGAAGTTTGCAAAGTGATGTAATAAAAATTCTGGTCTTATGGGATCTGACTCTGAGGCACTGACTCTGAGGCGAAGTTACGAAGCAACATTTCGCCTTCAAATTCAAGTGTTCAAGACATGGAAAACACGTTCTTGTGAAACGTCTGAAACAACTCATCTAGCGAAACGGTGACATCCCCGAAAGCAAGAATTCTAAGACTATCCGATCCCCTGACGTGTGCTAACGTTCCCCACTCGAAATCCAGAGGCGTCCAGTTCGAATCTTGGTAGGTCTACACACTACCCCAAGACAATTCGTGGCTTTTCTCAGTTGCAGCAGACTAGCAGCGGGATAGTAACTTAATTAGGCAAGGGATATACGAACAAATTACAGTTGAACTCGGTTACAACATGACGAAGGGGACTGAATATTTTGTGTCGTTATAAACAAGTGCTGTTATAACCGAGTAGTGTAAAGCTATGGTTAAGAGTCAGGATTTAGTTGGTTCTATAGAACATCTGACGCTACAGACGAGACGTTGTATAAATCGATGTCGTTATAAGCGGGTTAAACTGTAATTAACTCTACAGGGCTCTGACGATGGTGTATGACTGACATAATCGTCTTTTTGGACTTTGTCCATTGTCTATATTTTGACGAAGCACAACGTTTCGTAAGCCAACTCTGCTTCCGTCTTCACGCAAAAAAGCACTATAGGCCGGGTCCACAACAGTTGATTAATTCAACTCTATAGGTTTCTGCCGATGCAGCATGACTCACTGTCAAAATCTTTTTTTTTTCGAATTTGTTCACGACGTTTTGGAAACTGGCTCTGTTTACATTTTCCGGCAAAGATGGCGTACAAAGACTAAAAGAGAAGATTGTGTAAGCGAGTAATTTATTACTGTATTCACAAACATCCCGTCGGTTTTATCAAGTGACAGCACCAAGATAAGTCCACGTTTCATCTACGAAAAGTAATAACACCACGTTACGTGGTGCCTTAAACCAGAAAGCCACAATCAAAAACAAATTTTCTCCACACCATAATGTTTCACTGAATAGGAGAACCAGATATTTCCATACTTTGGTGAAACAGGCAGGGAATGAAAGTGCCCATTCAATCCAGTTCTAGAGTCAATAACGCGTAGAGCAACTTATACAATACGCTGTTTCCTGAATCAGGAAACATGCGCGAAGATTGTCCCATCTATTACCGAGATTAAAATGCGTGGGTATATGTCTGTACCACTACAAACACCACGCAGTGGAACTCAACTGTTTAAAAGCATAGTGCTTACTATAAGCAACATCTGCTTTAACATCCAAACACGTTGCAAACTCGCCCACACAGTGTGTTTGTGTGTTTGTATGATTCCTGAAATAAATAAAATATTAATCGAGCTCCGTGGAGAATCAGTGTGCTTTCTGTGATGTAGAACTAAATTTGTCACTTTAATTAAAACTAATTACAAGTTTAGTCAATAAAGCGATGTCACAAATTTTGACATACGAAATTCTGGGTTGTGTTCTGTACGGATCTCAGAACAAACAGCGATTATTTCCTTACACAGCATTAACTGATTATTTTGCATAATTGAGACGGAGTGTATTTACTGCGCGGTACGGACTGAGACTCTACCTATAATTCAGATGAAAGCTAGTACTTAAAGTGTTGAGAGTGTTATGCAGGGAAACATATTTTCTCAGAACTTGCGAAGTTTATTTGCACATGCTGTGTACAACACACAGACGTACAAACTTTACGATACTTTGATTTATATGTTCTAAGATTTCTTCGAAAGTCTTGGAATGCCAACTGCTGCTAACGCCATTTGGCCAAATGAGGACAGTTTGCCCATTTATATATGTCTGGAGCGACATGTGTTTCGAGTGGCTGTAAAAACTTGGATTGCTGCTAAACTTTTTTGTACCACTTTGCTGTTTCCAAGTGTTAGCTATTATCAATTTACGACAAGAAGAAATAAGATTCTAAATGGTGTACGTCTTGGAGTAGGACAGAGATTCTAAACAAAAGAGATTTACTTTCAAAATATCAGACAGTCTGCCGGCACACATGTAAATGAAACTTGATTTACGTCCATAGGAAAGACAGCGAATGCCACTGCGCTGATTTTCATGAAAATATGAAATTCTTAGCAAATTATATGCAGATGTTATACGGAATTTTACCCTACTCGGATTCTAGATGTATAAAGTACAGCCAAAAATTCATTTACGCCTTTCAGTAAAGTATTTCATTTATACCCCATATTTTCACAAAATTCAAGTCACTGAATACATTTATATGGACACCCCGTTTACCTAATTTATCCAGATCGGACGAAAAATGTATAACATGAAAAAATAAATTATCCAGAACCTCAATGTATGACAACTACTGCCTTAATTTTTGCGAAATATAATACTTGCTCCACAACGTTTGCGTTAAAACACCTTTTATGAAAACCCGAAAAACAGTTTAGTTGTTGGTAACAGATCGCAAAGAGAAGAACGGAGCGACATTGTCTGTAGGTAAATTTTTTTACGTCGTAAGAAACGGCTATAATGCAAGGAATAACAAAGAAACGGGAGGCAGGAAGAAACAGCGAAACGAAGGGGACAGGACATGAATTGGAAAGATTTAAAAGCAAATAATGAGGGAAAGGAGAATAAAAGAAATTAGAACGAAACAAAGGAAATATTAAAGAACATTGCTCTAAGCATAATAAAGCGTTTATAGGACTAAGCGCGTTAAGAGACAAAATCATACCTTGTTGCCTCAAGAGTTAAGAATTATCATGAGTTAAGAGTTAAGAATTATCACGAGTTAAGAGTTAAGAATTATCAAGAGTTAAGAGTTAAGAATTATCATGAGTCAAGAATTATCACGAGTTAGGAATTAAGAATTATCATGAGTTAAGAGTAAAGAATTATCATGAGTTAAGAGTTAAGAATTATCATGCGTTAAGAATTAAGAATTATCATGAGTTAAGAGTTAAGAACTATCATGAGTTAAGAGTTAAACATTATTATGAGTTAAGAATTATCATGAGTTAAGAGTTAAGAATTATCGTCAGTTAAGAGTTAAGAATTATCAGTTACCGCGTTTTAAGCAACATTTATTTACTTTAGGTTTACCATTACCTATCCGATGTACAAGACGAAGGAACATATGGCAATACCGTTTGTTAAAACGCCAGAATGAAATTTTTCGGAATTCCATACGACGTTTGCAATTGTAACGCAGCATTGCCTGAGGATGTTTGATGTTTTGGGGCTGTGGTATGTGGGCCGTGAATAAGGAAGAATTTCGTAGGCTAGGAAATGCTTCTGCTGAAAATAAAATGTACACATATATCAGTTTCCATTTCAAATAGCCCTCAAACAATGCACAGCCGTTCTGCGGGTTCTATCCAGAAGAAAATCTACACTAAAGACATGAAACATAACACCATGCACGTTACACTTGCGTTCCAGACTTTATTTCAGAGGTTCAGACTTAAATAATCTGTTGCCAGAATTCCTTTGAGTATTATGGAAAAAAACAACCTTTAAAGACTGAGATTAACCTGAATTATACTTAAAGATTCAGTTCGTACCGCGCAGTAAACACTCTCCTTCTCGGTTATAAAAACAACTCAGTTAATGCAGTATAGGGAAATAATCGCAGTTTGTTCTGATGTCAATAAAGAAACATAAACACGCTATGTAGGCAGAACATGGAATTTCTGAATGTGGAACCTGGTGGTACATAAATTAACAAACGGTCTTTAAAGATTTGAACAGAAAAATGAATTTTAGCTGCCGTCTTATCACCCATGCGGCCCGGCTTCGATAATAGACAAGTTCATGTGGGATTTGTGGTGGACAAGGTAGCACTCCGACACATTTCTCTACGAATACACCTCATAATTTTTTTTAGCATAATCAACGAGAAAATTGATTAATTCATCGCTCCTTCTTACGACTTTAAAAATCCCGTCGCCGTAAATATAGGATTCTCGCGTTCGCAATCATTCACGAACAGCTATTTCCACTTCCCCATTATTGTGCAATCGGCTACCTACTAAGCCTTGCATCAATATTCTAGAGAACTGTGTCGCAAAATAACAACATTTTAATGCACTACACTACATGATCAATATTTAACAGCATAACGACTTTTTTAATTTTTACGTCCTAAACAAGAGCGTTTGTATGTATGTACAATACTAACATTAGGGACGCAAGTAGACCCTGTAACATGCGGTGAGGCAGCATTTGGAGGCACGCCCCGGAAACAAGGCAACGTGGGTGGCTTCATTCAAGATATAAACTGGTAGTAGATTGTGCAGGAGCACGTCTGTTGATGATACAAGGGGCCAAGTTGTTTCGCTCGCTTCTGTTATGTGACAATGCTGAAGGGCTCTCAGGGACAGCGGATATGTACAGTGGATTAAGTATGGCGCTGACGGATGTACAATTGATCCATCGGGAGGGTGGTATCCAGCGTACAGAGTTATGCAAACTGACATTGTCGTACGCCACCAAGAATTATTCTGTTCAAACTGTCCCATTAATGTTATACGCATACAAAATACACGCCATTCACAGTGAAGTGTGAATTACAAACAGAAAGGTAACTAACTAACTAACTAACTAACTAACTAACTAACTAACTAACTAAGTAACTAGCTAGCTAACTAACTAACTACCCAACCAACCAACCAACCAACCAACCAACCAAGCAACCAACCAACCAGCCGACTCCATGGAGCAGAGGCCTTCTTGAGAAGCTAACAGTTTCCCAGCTAGTCAGGAAAATCTCCGTATTTTATGGAACCCGGAGGTTCATTACCGCACTCACAAGAGCCCGCCACCTGTCCCTATCCTGAGTCAGCTCAATCCAGCCCATGCCCATCCCACGTCTTGAAAATCCGTTTTAATATTATCCTCCCATCTACGCCTGGGTCTCCCAAGTGGTCGCCTTCCCTCAGGTCTCCCCACCAAAATCCTGCGTGCACCTCTCTTTTCCCCCATACGTGCTATATTCCCCGCCCATCTCATTCTTCTCGATTTGCTTACCCGAATAATATTATGCAAGGAACTATTGTTTTTAATTGACTGATTTGCAGTCAAGTTTGCAGTATTATTGCTTCGTCCTGTCGGTTATTCTGAGGAAATTTCTTGTGGTTTTCTAAGCTCTTCGGGAGAACTGTCTTCTAATGGCTTAACAGCCCCAGTGGGCCAGGGCCTCCTCATTGTCGAGGCTTCACGATCACACTCAGACACACCACACTCGGTAGGACTCCTCTGGACGAGTGATCAGCCCGACGCAGAGACCTCTACCTGACAACGCACAACAGACATTCATGCCCCCGGCGGGATTCGAACCCGCAATCCCAGGAAGCGAGCTGCCGCAGACCCATGCCTTTGACCGCGCGGCCACTGGGATCGGCTCCTCAGGATAAATATAATGATAAAACAGCAAGTCATGCCACGACACTACATCGCTTTTGCGTTTCAATTTATTTTTCATTAATGACCCTATCAGTAGGCACTATATCTTGAAATCATCACAAAGCTACGGGTTAACCCCAGTCTGTCCAATGTCGACATAAACTCGACAACGCTCTGTCCTATGAGGTCCAATTTCGAGCTGCAATCGATATGAGATCCGCGTTATTCTGGGGTATTACTCAGCATCGAAGGGTAATATTTTACCGAGGTTTTGGGACAACATATCGGGCCCATCTTCAAGGGTCAAGAGGTCCAAGACTTGCACTTCTTGACCTCTGAAGGAAACGATTTTTGTCCCGAAACGTCGGTAAACTATTATCATTCGACGCTGCGTAACACCCCAAAATAGCGCAGATCTTATCAACATCGCGGCGTAAGTCCGAAATGTCGAATCGACGTGTTATTTTACAGTGTTTTATGTTGAGATTTCCTGCGTTAGTGGAACCTAATGGCTGCTGTCGAAATTCGAAATTTAGAGATTTTGTGGATTATTAGTTCGGACGAAACTGTTGGAATTCACCTTAATGATTTAGACTGCGAAGGTTTAAACCGTACACATGTTCACAAAGAAATTAATAAATATGCACTGGTGAAACATATCTGACAATGTGCCTTCTGCCGTACAGTTCTCTGCTACGTCCCCCAATATTCCTGACAAGCTTAGGCCGTTGT
>BLKM01001471.1:183619-211119 GCA_013340265.1 Coptotermes formosanus | reverse complement strand
TATAAATTTGTCCCTACATATGCCATGAAGGTACAGCTCGTTCTTAACCTGGCATTAGAGAGGTGAGTGGCTACTTTCACGTCCCGGTCATTTTGCTCCCGGGGAAAAGCCCGCAATGCCTATTTACTGGGCCCGAGAAGCAGGCTGGATATTTCGGAGCAAAAAAAGTTTTGCTCCCACAGAAATTCAAACCCCGGAACTCCAGCCAGTAGCCTAGACAGTACACCATCTACTCCACACCAAATGTGTAAACATGCAACAAAGGCAGTTCGTTAAGGCAGTGCACTAGAAGCCAGAAGGTTGCGGGTTCGATTCCCAATGGTGCCATTGGAATTTTTCATTGACATAATCCTTCCGGCCGCACTATGGTCCGGGGTCGACTCAGCCTCTAACAGAAATGCGTACCAGGGATATTTCCTGGGGTAAAGGCGGTCGGTGCTTAGGGTTGACAACCTTACCACCTTCAAGTGCCGACTGTCTAGAAATCTGAGAGCCTCAACCTCCTGGAATCCTCGGGGCCTCTCCAGGCCTGTAATGGGACTGCTTTACCTTTACATTTATTAGGACTAATTCGCTTCGTATGTTTAAAACCACTTTCACGTTGCATGACTAGGATAAGTTTCTTCGGAGTGCGTGCTGCCTAACATTATATATCCATTGATATTGCTGGGAAATGTCGAATTTTCCTCTGTAATTTCCGAAGTACACTGTAGGTTATTATATGAAGCTGACTGTACAATGTTCTATCACTCAATATCACGTCGCTAGGCAGCAGCTGACTGCATTAATTTCGCGAATACGAGAAACGCATCCAAATAGTTAAGATAGGAATGCAAAATGTGGGTGGGGCGGCAACACAATGCTGTGGAGTGTTATGAGATTCTAAATGCCATTCAACAACTTTCGAGCCATTCTCTGTGGCCCCAGGAAGCATGCAATAACACACGCAGATATTTAGACTATTGTTTACACTTTTAGTCTATCAGAAAGGCACTAAGTTCGTTTGGTACTACAGTCTCCACAACTGGTGATCCGCGGACCGATGCCAGTCCGTAATTTATAGTCCACTTTAATATTATTACATCTGGAAAGGATACAAATTAAAATTAAAAATTCTTTTCTCTAGCGGTAAGTAGTTTGTCAGTTTTGTGATATTCTGTGTTGTGACACTTTGTAGCCTGACAGGTGGATTGGATCTGTTTGAAAGAGTATACCACATCCATCTTCATTGTCGATTTTGAAACTTGAAGATGGAAACACGCTTTGGACGCAATATTAGAACGAAGATGGAGTCACGGATATTCAGGCCGTATCTCCTAATAAATACCACATTAACGTTTTAAAGCCTAGCGGTAACTTTACATACCACCAGGTTTAACATTAAAAAATTCTACGTGGTGTCCACATTGCGTTTATGTGTTTTGTACGGATCTCAGAACAAACAGCAACTTTTGCCTTATAAAACATTAAGAGATTGGTTTTATAACCGGAGTGGAGACTGTTTACAGCGCGGTACGCACTGAGTCCTTATATAAAACAGATACGCTTCGTCTTTAAAGGGTTAACTGCGCGCAATTTAGCGATGGTGTTAATTGGTAAAGATATCTTAGCGTCACTGTTAAATGAATGAATGAGTACGGAGCATTGGTGGAATAATTCTGACAGGGGAAACCCGAAGTACAGTGTAACTCCAATAATCTGGACACTGGTTATTCGGATCGCCAATTATCCGGATGGGCTTTGTCCTTCTGGTAACTTTGTCGAGAATTCTACAAACATAATTTGCCTTGAAATTACCTGTTATCGATCGATTTAGCCTTGACTTCATCAATTAAATCTGTTAGTCAAACATTTTCTTAGTGTAATTGTACTACATCTTTTTATGACTTAAATTTTCCCCCAATTGTCAAATACGTACAAGTAATTACGTATTAACGTTTCATATGTACCTAAGTAAATATTTAGCGTAAAACAGACTTTGTAGAAATTTTTTCCACTTTAAACTACCAATGTAACCTATTTTCAAAGAAAAATCCAATTATCCGGATTTTCTGAATATCCGGACGGTTCGCAGTCCCAGTTAATCCGGATAATTGGAGTTATACTGTACTTACTAAGGGGGAAAAAATATGTCGCAGTGCCACTTTGTCCCCTACAAATCACACATAGAATTATATGGAATCGAAACAATTTTTATTCATTTGAAAATAACGGAAATTATATTGCTTAAACTTACAAAATCTAAAAACTTTAAACACCAACAAATGCACAAGGAGTTTTTTCTCGTCAATTATAACACACTCCTACATGTTTCGACCCTGCTGGGTCATCTTCAGGGAGAAACCTTCCGTTGTCGTTACACTATGTTGCACTATACAGTTCAGCGAGAATGTGCTGTTGACTGCGCACTGCGCCGCTTATGGAGGCGTGAACTCTTTGTAGTCTCGGCTTGTACCGCACATTAGTCGGGTATGCTTGGAATGTGCGTTGGTCAGGGAGCGGTTAGGCGGGGGGGTCATGTATTGCCAAGTTGCGCCCGGGTGTCGTACAGCAGTTGAAACAGGGGGTTGTATTCATGCGGTTTTTGTTCTGGTATGAGCCGGTGTTCCTGGTGGTGTTTCTGGATCGGTAGTTGTTCCATTGCATCCATGCGTCTTCCTTTGTTTGTTCGGTCGATTAGAGTCATGGTGTCCTGCATGGGTCCATATTCATGTCGCTGTTGTAGCATGTGTTGTGCGTATGCTGACTGCGGGTTGTTGGAGCGGATGTATCTAGCGTGTTCGGAGTACCGTGTTTTCAGTTTCCGGCCGGTTTGGCCAACATACGTTAGGTGGCAGGTGGCGCATCTGAGGCTGTAGATGCCGCTGTTCTCGTAGTCGTTTTTGTTATGTCTGGGTTGTGTTCGGAGCAATTTAGCGATCCTGTTGGTGGTTTTGTAGGTCACTTGTAAATTTGCCTGCTTGAATAGGTTGCTGATTGATCGGATGTATGGCCCAAAGTATGTCAGTGTGATCCGTTTTCTGTGGGGGTCTGTGGGTTGTCTAGGAGTTTCTTCCTGTTTCTCCAGTCGTGTTTTCACTGAGCTGATTACTTGCAGTGGGAATCCGTTTGCCGCTGCGATGTGTTTGATTGTTTTCCATTCTTTTTGCTTGCGGGAGTCTTACATTTACAAAATCTAACTTCAAAATCTGACACTTTAATACAGAAATTTTGTTTGCCATTCCCTGTGTCCATACGTTTTATAAAAAAAAACTCTCTTTCACACTTCAATAAAATTTTCTGTTCATATTCGAGCGCTTTAAAAATCTGCATTCTAAATGCCGTTTTAATTGTTGTTGTCTAGACACTGACACAATATTGACGATTGTACTTATTACAGAATGTCACAAACCAAAAGAGCTCACGGTTGAGCTAGACCACAGTTTACGTCATCACGATCATATAATATAATTTTATTTTTCTTCGTACCGCTTCAGAATACTGTCTGCCATACCCGAGAATTTAATCGAAATTTATAAACTTTTCTCAATAAAAGATTATCATATAAACACTCATATCGCTTATGAAACGGTAATTTTTTATAACTCACACAATTGGTCAAACTGAGATTCCCACATTACTAGACAGCTGGATTACAAACACACCTTCTGCCAAAATGTTCTGTCAAAAAAAAAAGCTTCTCCCTAACATTTTCGTAAAAAACTAACCTGCTTATGTGTTGGTCTATTGAGGACTGCTCTACATGTTTCTCTCTTCTGTACAACTGTGTACCGATGACTTACGACGAATTGCTGTTTCGATAGTGTTGAGCTCATTAACATGTGCAAATTTTATTTCGAGAAGAAATATGTTCGAAATTTTTTTCGAAAAAAAAAAACGCATGATGGATAGATAGATGTTTAATAAAATGCAAGAGAAAATATTTTATTACCCTGTGGATTATGACCAGCAGTGAAACTATTTATGCCTAAGTCCAAGTCTAACTGTAAAGAGCAGATACTTTCTTGAGAAGCTAATAGTTGCTCAGTTAGTCACAAAATTTCCCGCATTTCGTGGAGCCCGGACGTTCCTTTCCATGTTAAAGCCTGCCAGTTCTCCCTCTCCTGAGACAGATGCATCCGACCAAAGCCTTTCATTCCATTTTTATAAAATACATCTTAATATCACCCTCCAATCTATGTCTAGATCACTTCAGTGTTCCTTTTACTCCAGGCTCCCTGAAAAATAATTTATTAGCATTTATCTTCTTTGCCAGGCGTTCTGGATCGATTCGATTTTTTTTAATTCTTTACCCCAATAAAATGTGGTGAAGCGTAAAAATTGAGAAGCTGTTCATTATGAAATCTTCTCTACAACATTAATGCTTCCATCATATAAAGCCCCGCTTTCACAAGTGGCATATTTGACAAACGCGCCAATATTTGTGAATTTTACAAAGTGCCAAGCGAACAAATATCATACTGTTTCAATGGCTGGTTTGTTTGCCGACTGTTCGTAATCGGGTACACTTGCCAAATATTTGTCTCCTCTTCAGCTTCCTAGGACTAATGTACTCGTATTTGGTCACCTGACGTACCGAATGATACTGTCAACACACCAGTTACTTGTTTACTTGTCAAACATACACCAGTCGTGGGAAAACAACCAGCCTGGCCATGACAATTAGGCAAACACTGGTAATTCCTTTGACTCGTGTCAAATGTATCGATGTTCAGTGGAAGAGGTGACTGACCAGTATTTTTACAGACACACCTTGCCAAGTACCTGCAAGTGATATTTTTTCAAATACACCATTCATGAGACAGTACCTTTTAGTTTACACTCAATATCGTGTTCTCAAACACATCTAAGACAGATTTAGAACCTCAAAAATTCACTTCTGTCTACAATAAATAAGAACCACAATGACATAACGCAAAATTTCTACCATCATATCTTCGAAACTATTTTGAGTTCCATGACAAAAGAGTTTCCACTCTTGCAAACGTCCTTCACATATTCAGCGAAGTGCAGATCACAGAAGATGAATTACCTCAGTACTCGAACTAATTAATACTAGAACACAAAGCGAGGTATGTCCAATTAGAGGCGCTATTGTAAACCAATCAAACGTGAGGAGGATGCAAACCGACAACACTACCTGCAGTACAACACTGGTTAAGTTGTACAGCGCTAACGTTTAAGTGGGATCGTCACTTCGCGATTATACACGTAAGAGGATTGCAATGTCTGTGACGATTCCATATGTCACATTGCTGCCAATAATTAGCACACAAAGGAATCTAAACTGACTGTCTTCTCTTTCCTACCGGAGCCCAAACACGTACTCTCCAAGCTACTGATCCCTCTTAAAACACATATAAGGAAGCCACGACTGTTCAAGCGATGTAAAGTACTGCGTACAAAACATCAGTCCAAATTACGTTTCTTAGGCGGGTTTGCAAAATAGGGAAAAGAAACTACTACCTTCATCACATCTATTTGTGGCCGTCACGGGAAGGGTTTTCATGAAGTTTGATACTTGCATATTTCTTTAAAAAATAGTCCAGAAAATCCAAGTTTACTAGAACGTTTGGGGTTTGCATTAAGTACACGGTTTCACCAACAGAGGGTGTTGATTGCCTTATTACTACCTCACGTTTTAATTCACTGGATAATTTTCGTTTTCTTGTCTGTTTAGATCCTGTGATTTTTAATTTTTAATAAGGGATAGTTCATTTCAATTAATTTTATTACAATTGGTAGATCGAGTTTTGTATACATCATTTTTTTATTCAGAGGCTTGGATTATTTTGTCTCTCACGTATTAATTTGTAGGTTTTGGTCCTTTTAGATTCTTACTTGCTCTTAAGACTGTACGCGGTTCATTTGAAGACGAAAGCAGTCTGTTTTTGAAACTTCGTCTTTGTATAATCAGTGACAAAGGAAAAAGCCCACACACACGCCAGTTATATTTCGCAGGTAGCGTCGACCTTCAGTATGTCCATGTCAAGGTCCTCAGCCAAAAACAAGATCCGTTTAAGTACGCACACTTTCCATTAATTCACGTTTCTTTGTCATATCCCAGAAGTAAATTTAGCATGAAGGAGTGGCTTAAATGACAAAGAGGATTTGATTTACATTTCTCGAAGTTTTTCGCTGTCAGTTAACTTTCTATTTTATTGGTCTGAAGCATCACAATACGTTTCTCTGTTTTATCCCTCAGTTGCAAAGGAAATGTTAGGGTATAATTAATGAAATGACATGACCCGCTTCGCCAGTCGTGGAGATCTGCAGGAAGGGCAATTACAGAATTTCTTGCTTCAATCCCTAGACATCAATCTAAATAAGATTTCGTCTTAAAATCTTATTGACAGAGAGAAGCCTTCTCCCGCCAGTAGCAAACTTCTTATGGAAACGTGGAGGTTTTCAGCCTAAAGCCGTCTGCTTCTTGCAGGATAGAAGGCACCGCTTTTGTAACCCAGTTATTTTCGTAGTTAGAGAGGTGATTAAATGTAACAAGAGAAGACGACATGCGAAAAGGGCAAGGCTCCGCCCTGTACTTGAGTTGTACTTGGTTGCTTGTTCTCTATTCAGTTCGACTTTGACAATGGTGAAGAAAATTTTTTTCCGAAATATTGGCAACATTGCTCATTCCCTCTCGGACGGCAATTCAGTCCGACACAGAGACCTCTACCTAACAACACACACACAAAAAAACACACACACACACACACACAAGAGACGAACATCCATGCCCTCACAAGGATTCGAACCCGCAATCCCAACAACGAGCGGCCGCAAACCCACGCCTTAGACTGTGCAGCCACAGGGATCGGCACAGCATTAAGTAGTCTAAGAATTCTGATTGACACTTACTGAATATCAAGTTAATATGCACTGTTGATTGCACAAGCATCGAAGTGATACCAGTATTCCGAGTACCGCATCCCCTAATTTATCTCAATTACATTTCTTAGGCTGTGTTAAGCAGCCTGTCTGTTCTTCCCTCCTAAATAGCTTAAAATCTCCACGAATTCAAAATTCACATTCGAGGTGCTGGTAAATCAATGAACATGAAAATGTTGTTTAAAATTTGAAATTAAAGTGTTTAGTGTTTTGAAGTGCGCAGAATCACCAGGGGGGCTCAAATGTAAGTCCAATAAATGCAGTGAGAATGAACAGAATCCCTCGCGATGCTTAAAAAATTCTATTGTCCTCAAAGCGCAATTTTTTCGAACATACGTGCAATTGCGCTTGAAGATAATAAATACTGCGCATATTAGAAGTCAATGACGTTAATTGCGTAATGGAAGTGTTGTACCAGAAGTGTTGTACCAGACCCAACAATACTGGCGATGTACGTAAAACGTAATATTGTGGCGCGTTCGCGTAGCCACAGTTGCCGTGGGATAGGCGGGAGAAATCTATCCCTCATAAAAATTATAATTTACTGGAATGAGACGAAGTGTGAATTAGTAGATAGGCAATAAATTGTGGATTAAAATCCTTGATCCATTTTCTGCTTCCCTGTAGGCAGAGGCAATAGGGTCCTCCGAAAGTTTGGTACCGATATACCAAAAAACACGGCGTCATATTTAAAAAAAATAATTCTTCACGGTAAACCTACCACATTCTGAGCTGGAACAAAATTCTAGAATATACAATTAAAAACAAAAATTAGCCTGAAATACAGTAGAACCCGGTTATAACGACATCGGTTTATACGGCACCTCGTCTATAGCGTCAGATACTCTGTGGTACCAATTAATTCCTCACTGTTAACCGTATTATTATCCTCCTCGGTTGTAACAACACTCGTTTATAACGACATAAAATATTCAATCCCTTCATGACGTTATAACCGAGTTCGATACTATACCCAAGGATTCAATCCCCACCGCGCAGTAAACAAACCCCTACTCAGTTATAAAAAAAGGTTCAGTCATTGGTGTGTAGCGAAGTAATCGCTGTTTGTTCTGAGAGAGACATTAAAAATGAATAAACACACTTTTTAACCCGATTGTAGGATTACGGAATATTAAGCTTCGTCGTATACGAACATTGTACACGTTACCGCTGAAGTAACCTCCTCTGATATCCGGACTACATTCGCTGAGTCCCCATTGTAATCCAGAATCAATCCCATATCGTTGCTCAGATATAAAGAAGTGAAATTCACATCTTCGGTCCGCATAACTTCTGTTCTCTACCGACTGGGAGAGAATATTTGCAAAAACTAAAATTTCTGTACTGTACTCTTGGAAACATAATTACTTTCACAAACATCGAGAATAAACTATCAAAGACAAATGCAGCTATATGGTTCAAGATATGCAGAAGTCACCAATTAACACCAAAGTACATTAACGTAAAAGTGAATGGTAATAATAAACAAAGTCAAAACACACAGACTGCAGCCATCAAATACAGATTTAACCAAGAATTTAAATTTCGATACACGAAAAAACAAAAAACGCAATGAAAAACTGTATAATATGCACTTCGAAAGCGTTTCACGAACACCAAAAAGAAAATATTACACATATTCAATTAAAATCTGTTGGGGCCGTGGTGGCGCAGTTGGTTCAGGTCGCGGGTTCGATTCCCGATGATGCCATTGGATTTTTTCATTGGCATAATCCTATCGGTCGCACTATGGTGCTGGGGTCGACTCAGCCTCTAACAGAAATGAGTACCAGGAATATTTCCTGGGGGGTAAACGCGGCCGGTGCGTAGGGCTGACAACCTTACCACCTTCATGTGCCGATTGTCTAGACATCTGGGAGCCTCGACCTCCTGGAACCCTCTGGGCCAGTCCAGGCCTGCAATGGGACTGCTTTACCTTTTTTTAGTTAAAATCTGTGGTTGAGAGATAGGAGAAATCCACCCAGCTAAATAACACAGTTTATTTCCTTGTATAGAATTCCAAATTTGCCACGAAATTTAGTATCTACGCTTTTTACATTTAATTTTAATGTTCTACACAGAAATCTACATAAAACAACTGCGCGACATATTTGATTCGTGCTTATTGTGGAACAACTTATCAGGAATCTGAAGACACATGATCCCTCCGAAACGAAACCTTTCTACAGATTTACCATCCGCACTGTAACGTATCTCTCTGGCCATAAATGTATTTTTCTCGACAGACTCCAATATTATAATTCAATGGAATTCAGTATTTTCGGACACGAAACATACGTCACGTACATGCTGATGATATGTTCATTTGCGCTCTTTGCAAAGAAAACATAAAACAATCATTATCCCAATAAGTGTGTCAGAACTGGTCGAAATGTCCACAATTATATCACACGTCAGAGGTACAGCTGGATTTGACGGCCAGTGATAAGGCGGCGCGCGTAACCTGCAAATTACTTTCATTCAGCGTACAACTGCCGTTCCGTGACACAAATTACCCGAACCAATTTCTTTGCTGTTCGCGCAGCTTAATTCCAGTAGCTGACTACACGGAAACACGCAGCAGCCAGTAGCTGACTACACGGAAACACGCAGCAGCCAGTAGCTGACTACACGGAAACACGCAGCAGCCAGTAGCTGACTACACGAAAACACGCAGCAGCCAGTAGCTGACTACACGAAAACACGCAGCAGCCAGTAGCTGACTACATGGAAACACGCAGCAGCCAGTAGCTGACTACAGGGAACGACGTAGCAGCCAGTAGCTGACTACAGGGAACGACGCAGCAGCCAGCAGCTGTCTACAGGGAACCACGCAGCAGCCAGTAGCTGACTACAGGGAAACACGCAGCAGCTGCTAGCACAATCCGGGCACCAGCAATGCAATCTATATCAGTGGGTCTCAGACTTGGCGGCGCTTACATGACACGTCGGACATTAATTCTCTTCTCGCGTATATTTACATTATAGAATAAGGTTCCTAATGACAATACGCTAATTTGTTTTTAAAAAATATGTCTTGTGGTTCTGATCCCAGTGGCCGCGCGGTATAAGGCGTGAGTCTGCGGTCATTCGCTTGCTGGGACTGCGGGTTCGACACCCGCTGGCGGCATGGATGTCTGCCTGTTGTGAGTGTTATGTGTTGTCACGTAGCGTTCGCGGCATTTGGCTGACCACTCGTCCAGAGTAGTCGTACCTAATGTGGTGTGTCTGAGCGTGATCGTGAAGCCTCGATAATGGGGAGGCCCTAGGCTATTAAGGGCTGTTGTTCCACTGGAAAAAGTCTTGTGTCACGAAAATTAAAGCAAAGATATGACTTTTTATTGAGAATATGAATTTAAAAACTGAAATCAGTGCAGTGGCTTCCCGGTTTTACATTGTGACACACCCACAGGTAGGCGAACACTAAATCTATCCCACCCAGCTTCTTAATTTTTTCTGTGCGCATGTGTATAAAGTTAAGCTAAATTTGCCCCACTGCATAACATAAAGGAGCACAGAAGAAGAGGTACAATACCATAGCGGTCTGGATATATTCGGAGAAGAAATATGTCTCTTCCCCCTGCCAGGAAAGGGACTCTGGACCTTCCAGCCCATCTTGGTCACTACAGCGACTACCCTATTTCGAATTTCCATGTGTAAGGTAACAGCCCTGTCACTGTTTCATTTTAAAAATTTTTATTTCAGTATCTAATTTTATGTACTAATTTTTGTTTGTTCATAGCCTCGCCGAACACTTGGCCAAAGCCCTCGGCACACTACTGTTTCGCGGCACACCGGTTGAGAACCTCTGATTTATATCACGGAAATCAAATTCTCTCTTTCATGTTCAACGTATAAGAAATCAGGCAAAGCCATACATATTCATGCGTCAGCCGAGTCCGTTATTAAAGTTTGACGCACAAAACCACGTGACCTACTTATGTGTTAAAACACGAACGCTTGAATTTCCTCTAAACAATACACAAATTAATACCTTCCTAAGGCTGTTAGTTAGCTTGCTGGTTCACTGGTGGGTTTACCCTAATATTTAAGGCATCAGTCTGAACCCAGTTTCTTTAACACTGAAAATACGCAGTCAAAATGCAATTCCCGAGCTAAAAGAAGGAATGCACATAGAAGAAAATTGCCACTTTTGGGTTTCCACACTGGTGTAACCGAGGATACTGCTTTTGTGAAAAGTGACACTTTTTCATTGGGTAAATGTTTTCCGACGTTTCGAAGACACCTAGGACATTCATCTTAAAGGGTCAAAAGATTCATGCACCTACTGACAAAACTCAAATACGCAGCGCCACATCCAAGAAAACCTCAACCCCTAAGAAGATAAATATTTTAATTTTTTCAAAGTCATTTACCTTCACTGAAACACGCTTGATTTGTGGGCCCAACCTTTCTTCAGCGAAAGCATCAATCCCTGAAATTTACTTTTTGACCCGTAGGGCATGCATGTTATTGTGAACGGTGGTGTTGATCTAGGTAGGCCGTGCCATGGTTCAGGCGGTTAGCCGCCGGCCTCCCACCGCGGAGGCCCGGGTTCGATCCCGGCTCAGTCCGAGTGGGATTTGTGGTGGACGAAGTGGCACTGGAACAGGTTTTTCCCCGAGTTCTTCGGTTTTCCCCTGTCAGTTTCATTCCACTGGTGCTCCATTACTAGGAAAAGGACAAAAAATGGTGTAGCCCTACCAGATTAAACGATGTCAAAATACAGCAGATTTCATCTTGACTACAGACATCAACTCTTCTTTCTCTTCACACAATCCATTAACCGATTTTTTTTTTTTAAATTCTGGATATAACGTATCACTTCGACTGTCCCCTCTGCAGCCATTCACAAATTTTGTCTTATACAGATTTTTGTTCTATTCAATCTATTTTACTGGGCACCGAACGCAGATGTGGTCTTTTATCTCTGCTGTATTTTTTAAGGAGCATTCGCAAAATTGTGAAAAGCGACTATGAGCTTCCTCATGTCTCTCTGTCCGTCCGTCCGTCCGTCCGCATAGAAAAACTCGGCTCGAACTGAACTGACTGTCATGAATTTTGATATTTGAAGATTTCTCGAAAATCTGTACACAAATTACAAGTTTCATTAAAATCTGACAAGAATAACGGGTACTTTACATAAAGACCTGTGTACATTCATATATCGCTTAATTCTTCTTAGAATGAAAAATGTTTCACACAAATGTTGTAGAGAAAAAACACATATTCTCTATTCAATAACTTTTTTCTAAAAATCATGCCGTTTATGAGATAATGTGGAAAAATATGTTACAGCCAGACAGGCCACAGATGACAATATAATACGGCGCATGCGCTTTGCATGCCGGATAACTAAGGCTACAGACACACACTCAGAATATGTAAAACCTACAGCCTTTCCACGGTAAAAATGGTTACGCGAACGCTCCTCAATGTTACTTTTATACCTACATTGTTTGTATTATTTGGCATCCCTGTTAAGTTGGAATTCCCTTCAAGCATTTCCGTTTCTGGGCGCTTTGGCAAAACAGTCGGAAATAGCGACAATGTATTAGGGGAGACCGGGTTTAGTTGGCTACACGGGTAAGTTGGCACAACGTTAATATCTCGCCTCTCCTTTGTAAGAGCGCAGCACCTGTGGGGCAGTGTGAAGAGCTACATCTTTCATTGGAGGGAAGTTAGTTGGCAATGTGCTGACAGCTGTATCGGAAGCAAAATTTCATTGTATGTGTTTTGCACAACGCCGAGTAATTTTACAACAGTTTGGTAAATACGTATTATTGAGAAGGCTGCTAGGGATTTATCTGAATCAAAGGTGTGTAGTTACGTAGTATATATGTGGCAATATGACTGAGAAATAACAGCGTTCCTTGGGCATTTAATCTCAGATGAAACTAACCTCAAAACTGAAAGTTCGTGTTGGGTCTAGTTGGCACACTTGCTATGGGGCAAGTTGGCTCACCGTGCCACCTTACTCCGCAGTCAACAGTGCAGTGTTCTGTACGCTTCTTATTACTTTCATCATTTCAATGTTGTTTAGGGAAATATAACTATGACAAGATCGTGCAAAAGGAAATCTGAAATGGCAAACATTGCCCCCAGATACAGTTCTTCGAGCCGTTAGGGCAGCCAGAGTAGAAAATAGGTCGACTAGAAGTTAGCAAGAGATTTTGGAATCCAGTTTTTCTCTCCAACGATATATTGCAGCAGAGCTTTTGAGGACACACGAGGAATTTCACAGAGTCCGACCTTCAGTATTAAGTACAAGAAGACTCGCCAGTTGAGTTCACGTGTGTTTTTGCTGTATGGTATAAGTGAACAGGGAAATCAATCAAAGGTGTTCCGTAGTTTTATTTTTGATAAATGGGTCGCTACATAAAGTAAAATGTTCTTATATCTTTCACCATATTTCTCATTAATTTTTAAAAATAGGGTAAGTGTAAATTCTGCGCGTTTTTTCACTGATAGCGATTAAAAAACTCAAAGAAATCACTGTAAATGGCATCAGCCATCTACTATGGCTTGTTTGCAAGGGAAGTGAGAAAGTTTTCATTTGATTACACAATGGCGTTAAATATAAATATCCTCGAAAGTTGGAGGGATAAAAAAATGGCAGGCACAGAATGGTTTGCGAAGTTCTTGAAAACGCATAAGACTGATTCACTGCGCAAACCTGAGGCAACAAGCATCAGTAGAGCTTAACAAGACTGATGTTAATGCTTTTCTTGTATAAATCTGAAAGAAGTGTTTGGTCGTCTGCGGCTTGGTTCGGGCGACATATGGAACATGGACGAAACGGGTATAAAAACGGTGCAGATATATGACAGAGTTATTGCGCGCCGTGGTTGCAAATACATAGAGACACTGATGTCCGCTGAACCTGGAAAATTAGCAACTTCAGCCCTGGACGTTTCTGCGGCAGGAAACACAGTGCCGCCATGTTCTGTCTTCCCTAGGGTGAAATTTCGTGCCCATTTCTTGAATGGTGCTCCTACAGAGATTCAAGGTGATGGTAGTCGTCCTGGATGGATGCAGGCGGAATTATTTGTGAAGTCTGTGAAACATTTTTTTCCTCATGTGAAACCCTCAAGAGAACGACCAGTAGTTCTCCTTTGGAGAGTCATGATTCGCATTTGTCAGTTGTTGCACTCGACTGCTGTAACGAAGACGGCGTGACAGTTCTCTCCTTCCCATCTCATTTTAGTTACAAGCTGCAGCCCCTTCATAGGAGTGTCTGTGGGCCACTAAACCTATGTCAGTCATGCATGTGAAGCACGGATCACAAACCATGCAGGAGAAACGATGACGATTTACGATTGACCTGAAATTATCAACATGTCTCTCAACTTTACAGCTACTCCTGCCAATATCAAGGCTGGACTCCTGGCCACTGGAATTTTTCCCTACAACAGAGATATCTTTGTTGATGAGGAGTTTCTGTTCTCCTATGTAACACAGACCAGCTCCATCCACAAACACTGCAGCATCGAGCTGCAGCAACGGAAACATTAAACATGATGAGTCTGCAGGACCAGACCCTTCAAGAATTCATTCTCCCGAAGCAGGTCCTTCCAAAAGAACACATGCCAAAATAAATCCTTCCTCAAGCACGTTCTTGACTCCTGAACTTGTCCGTCCTTTTCCCAAAAGCAAACGCTACTAGAAACAAAAGATATATAGCAATCCTGACTGATACACCGGTGAGAGCAGCCTTCCGAGATGCGCAGAAATTGAGACAAGTGACAAAAGGAAAAAGAACATCAGAAGCGAAGCAAGAGGCGCCTTTTGATAACCCTGAAAAAGATTCGAAGAAGAAGAGGAAAATAGTGAGGAAAATTCAGACAGACTACTCAGACGAAAATGGTGGGGAAACATTTTGTTTGATTTCCACGGACACATACGGCAATAGTGTAGCGGGGGAAATATGGGTTCAATGCACCCAGTGCCAAATGTGAGCCCATGAAAAATGAACTTCTGGCGTTTCCTGGGGATATATTTGTCCCAACTGCAAGTCCGATGTATCAGATGAAAAGTTCTGAAGTTTTGTGGACATATATATCTGTCCCGCTTTTCATTTTCTAATGTAATTTGTAATGTTTGTCCTTAGTTTTGTACGGACTGTAAATCAGTTTCATTATGTTGTTAACAGTTAAATATTTTAGCGTCAAGCATGCTGCCCTGGAATATTTTTGACAATAATAATAAATCAGGCTCTACTATGTGCCAACCTACCCCATCATATGTGCCAACCTACCCCATATATGGGGCAAGTTGGCACACGTGCAGAGGTTAGAAGAAGTTCATTTTTCTTGGATTAGTTGTTGATATAACTTCTTCATTATATTTTCTTGCATAGTCTAAGGATGACACGTGCCACCAGTACCATTTTCTTTTTTGTATCATTTGTACGAAAATTGTAAAAAATTAAGAAGTGAAAAGTGTGCCAACTAAACCCGTTCTCCCCTACGTCATGTCGACCCTTCTGTCCGCAAGGCAGGGCTCAGCATCGACCGTAAAGGTTTTCATAAATATTAACAGTAGTGTTTACTACTCAAATTTTTTGACATATTCAAATTCTGTTTTAAATGAAACAAAAATTACAGACGCTTTTCACGACGTCCTACGTAGATTTATATTTACTTTGGTAACGCCTACTTGCATTACCCTTATTTTTATTATAGGAATATTCAAAAGGCCGTACAGCACAACATTAATTTTCAAGATATATTTAAATATTAAAATTACACACTACATGTTTCGGCACGTTTTCTGTGCCATCATCAGGTGTGACTGCTCCAGTACTTTTTTATACACGTCTCACTTGATATATGACATATTGCAATAACGACCTGTATAAAGATGGTTCTATAAAAGTCGCCCCTGGTGATGGCACAGTAAAAGTGCCGAAACATGTAGCGTGTAATTTAAATATTTAAATACACCTTGAAAAATTAATGTTGTGCTGTACAGCCTTTTGAAATTTCCTATAATTTATTGTCAACGCACAACGGGATGGCCCAATTTAAAAATTGTTTTCTATATTTATGACAGTAAACTCTGTCTGTACCAGGTTTATTAACCTTCCTGCAGTTATGCGAACACACCAGAAGTATTTTGCTTTGCGGACATTATAAGTTGTTACAAAAACAGGGCTGTCCATATCGTCTGCCAATGAGTCCTACCCTAAGTCATATGAAACCAGACGCCTTTTTCACACCCAATTTCTCCATAGACAATTTTATCATATTTCCAAAATTGGGGTTATGTTCTTGTATTTTAACGAATTTTATATATACATTTTAAATTAATACAACACGGATATTCAAATTTTATGATGCAAACATAGTCAATGTGTGACGTACTCATGTTTAGAAAGAGTAACGATATGTTGCGCCAATTCACGTCTGGAAACGGTGTGTGTGTGTGGGGGGGGGGGGCAAACATGAAAAAAACTTGAAATAACTTCAAAATATTTTAACTTGTTAAGTGCACTGAAACTGGCTTTGAAAACAATACGCTTGCAGACCTGAGCAATGAAGCAATTCCGTGAACACAATATTTATTTTAAAATGTACTGCACATGCCGAACCCTTCTTCATTAACCCACATTTACATTAATTCTTATAGGAAATTCCCCTCTAAGAGGGGATTATTTTTAAAAGTAATTTTTCCGGTCCAAAGGGACCACTTACATGTAGAAACTTCTTTAGAAACACTGCATTTCGGTACGAAAAAAAATGAGTTACAATTTTGCGAATTAATGTGACAGTTGTGCACTGAGAGACATGATGTTAACTGTGAGGTGTTAGAGGGACCGCCTAGCTCAGTGTACAAGTGACTCAATCCGTACGTTATATTTTTGCAGTTTGACAAACACGACTGCTCGCTACTCATGTTTATTTGTACTGCTTCCTTCAGCATGCGCGTCACTTGCAGTCCAGGCAACTCAATCAGCGATATCACGTAAATGTTAGCAGAACATGCACAAATAGCAGAAGGAAATTTCGTGTGTTCAGCGATGCGCTAATGAATCTCTCTTGAATTTTGAAGCTATTAGTTCTGTATCTTAGGGGAACCGCCATCCTGACATGAATACATCTTACTCAAATTGCAGCACCCTGGTGCCCAGACTCTGGATGGTCAAACACGTACTGAGAGACGGTCAGAGAGTCCAATTAAGAGGAAATTCAGACACACAGACGACGTCATAAAATATATAGCTGGTTAGACACGTCACAGACAAACAAGGCGAGACGCGGCTACATATATGTGCAGAAAAACACGTAAGGATTTCTTTACAGTATGCATACCGTTGTACGAACAATATATACACATACAATGAAAGCCGTCCTACAACTTATTTTTTGTTTATTAAAAGTTAAAAATTGGCAACATGTTTCGACCACCTAGGCGGGCATCATCAGGCCAAAATAAAAATGTAACAGAAAATTGTTCCCTGTTACAATTTTACCATACAGGCAGTGGGCCTGTATGATGCGACATTTTATGACATCTGTTGTGAGGCCTACAAACTTAGCCAACAGCGTACTTGCTTGCACAATTGTTCTTGCATAAAAAAACAGTACAACATTTCGTAACATGCTTGTTATTTACGGTACGGATTTTTAGTCCCACGATCAAATATCAAGCTGGAAGACCACCTCTTTTTGCCAGTCCCGGACTGCTTAGTCAATATGTTCTCAGAAACCCTCCACATCTGCAGACCATCTCCTCCATCTGCAAAGTCAGGAAGCTCCATGCCCTGGAGATAGGGATAACCTTAATATGGGAGAATAATATTAAAATGGATCTTAAAGAAGTAGAGTGGGATGGAATGAAATGTATTCGTCCGCGCCAGAATAGCGACAAGACGCGTGGTCCTGTAAACACAGTAACGAACATTCGGTTTCGATAATATGTAGGAAAACTTTTGACTACCTGCAGAAATATTCGCTTCTGAACAAAGACTCTGGCCCATGACATTAGTTATTACAAACATCTAACTGATGAACAATATTGATGGTGCTTCTAAATATAAATTAATAAATTAATTATTTAACTAACTATACACCACGTGGGCAGTGCCATGGCTCAGGCGGTTTGCCGCCGGTCCCCCACCACGGAGGCCCGGGTTCGATCCCGGGTCAGTCCATGTGGGATTTGTGGTGGACAAAGTGGCACTGGGACAGGTTTTTCCCCGAGTTCTTCGGTTTTCCCCTGTCAGTTTCATTCCACCGGTGCTCCATTACTAGGAAAACGACAAAAAAATAATAATCATCTTCATCTTCATCATAGGGTTGCACAATAAGCCTCATGGCTGCAGTGCGTCCGTAGCGTCTGCTGCGGGGCCCTTCACCACTCAACTGTACACCACACCACGAAGACAAATGGAGGAGTGTAAGTAAAGCACCAAGCATTTTTAACCCACAACTAGACAGACAGAAATAGGCACGTTATAGTCTCGTCGTTCAGTGGGGAACATTGCCACTGTAATTTATTGGCCCCTGAAGGTATGGTGGTTATTCTATGCGCCACTTGCTTTCATAAAAGCCCTGTTTTTTGCCCACGTAGTGTTTTCACGTGTTTCATGCGGTTCAAATAACAAACAGCGATTATATCGCCATAAAGGATTACTCACTCAGTGTCTATACTGCATGTGAATCCAAAAATAAACACGGCAGAACATCACATAGTGGCGTACCATAAGGGTTTATATATAACACATATTTTCCAAGAAGAAAATCTAGCAAAAACACGAACAGATGAGGGGCGGTTCACCCATAAGGCCTGCAGCAGGTCTGCAACCCTGCTACAAAATTTGAGAAAAGTTAAATTTAATATCTCAATAAAATTTTTCGTTAGGAGATAGGTAAAATATTTAAAATAATATGAAGTCTTCGTAAATTAAGGTACTCGCTACGGACGTTAAGTGCTGCAGCGAGCAGAAAAGCGAGCGGGCTATGCCCTACCCAGATGCAGCGCGCTGGCGTCAGAACAGCTACAGGGACTGGTGGAAGAGAGAGAACGAACTGTGTCGATGGTCGGGCTGTAGTCACTGCAGCCCAGAGAATGTTACAAAGAGAAACCCTTTTATCTGTTTACTTTTTCTAACGCTTCGAACAATGGCATTTTGATAAGCATTTATACCTACCTGTTTTCAAAGACATACTTGTAAATGTTTGAATTTCAATAGTTGCAATATTCAGTTAAACATGAACAAGAAGAGTGTGAAGTATTTACAGGGCGTCAATTTTTTTCAAACCTATAACCAGCACTCGCATAAGAAAGTCCCACGAGCCGCTACTTCCAGGCATCCAGCACATGCCCATCCAAGAGTGATCAGCTACAAAGTAACTTCAAGACACTCCAGTTCGTGTCTAATAATGGAGGAGATACGAAAAGAAATCCTCACCTCTGGGTGTCCAGTTTTCGGTATATAAATTACACCTTACAGGATTCAAGTTGGACATTTTGGACAATAGGCATGATTGTATAAAATACACTCATTAGGAAAACGAAACAAGAGACCGAAGACCCCTTCCACAGTGAAACCAGTTATGAAAACGTCTTAATGTTGCTCTACCGTAGTTATGTAGCCTGCATGGAACTGAAGATGACCTACTATGGAAGATCGAAACATGTTGTCTTTACTATTTATGCAACACGGTAATGAAATAGTGTTCAATGGAGGAACGTAGTTTTCAATACATTATGTTTACAGTGGACAATATGAGTGTTTTCTAGGAGGTGGAAACTACAGTTTCGTATATATACTATTACTTCGTTAGTCGAATTTCACGCTACAAATGGATAAAAATGTTTTCGGCAACTCAGTTCCTTGGTATTACTTAAAAACTGCTCGGTGCTGTTACTGTGAATTAGGTATAACCTTTTTAAATGATAACACGGGGGGAAACTCCACATCAGATATGTTTCCTTTGAGTAATTCTTTTCTCTTTGTGAATGCACCCAAAACTAATTTCGCAGATTCCAGAAGCTGTATTCTTTTACACATGAAAGCGCAAGAAGAAAATAAATTACAGATATTAAAACAGAGATTGTTATTTGGCACTGTTACTGGATATAAAACACAAGGCAGCCTTACATAAAGCCTACGTTTCTGAAGCAGCCGCTCTCTGCAAGTTTGGATACAATACTAAATTAGAAGTAGAACATCCTTCATCTCTACTTCTTATTTCAAGTTGGGCGTTCATTAAAATGAAATAATAAACAATAACCAGCAATATGACTTTAATAAAACAGCATAAAAAGAGAACCGAGAGAGAGGAGATAAAATTATTGAGGTCAATCTCAGAACCTCCGTATATGGTATGACCACAAACAAACAAACAAACAAACAAACAAATAAGGGAAGAACTATATATATAGATTTTCAATAAAATTATTGCTGATTATTTAAGTGGTAACAGCAGTTGTTATAACGAAAGATGCACGAACTTCCAAGATACAAAAATACTACACTCCAGCCAGCAGACGAACTTAGGTCGACCAAGGAAAAGCTGGAGAGGAACAAACCTGGAAGGGCTTATACACCGTTCTTTAATGACTGAGATAATGAACACCATGGAGAGTAAAATACACAAAATTACAGTCGAAAAAATGTAGAGTGTGTTACTCTCAGTGTATGTTTACCACACTATTTGGCATTGTGTATAAGATAAGCTGGAATATAAACACAGGATGGCGCACGAAAAAGTATCCCGGTCTTCATATCAATGGTAATAAGAGTTTTATTAATAATAAAAGAAGAACAAATATTACATTACATTTGAAGTTATTTTTGTTGTTACTAACAAATGTTTGTCCCCGGGCATCCCACCTGCTCGGGGGCTACTGTGATCATGCAGCTAGGCTTGCTGTTGCTAAAACTAGGGCGGGGCTATTAATCCGTGGCCGGGGCTACTTTTTGGTGCCCCTCTCGTAGCACTGTATATAATATTTTTTTTTCGCTTTGCTGCCATACTTCTTCATGTAATTCCTTCTTTCTAGTTTCTTTCAGTCTTGTCCCTCTTTATTCCTAAGAAGATCGGTCCCCATTTCAACCGTGAAAGTCAAGTGGCAACTACGTGTTCCAATGCCGTAATATTAGCTAGATTCGATTTTTGTTAAACAATTTACTTATGAATTTTGTATAATCCTCAGACCTCTTCTCTAAATTTAAGTTACAGAAGCAACGGTGATAGTGCTTTAGAATAGGGTGGTGAGGAAGATATATGGACATTTAAGAGGAAAAAAGTAGAATTTTGTAGAAAATTGTATGGCGTGGAGGATAAGTGGAGTACCATTTGGCACGTCTTGATAGTAAAACCTGAAGGCAAGAGACAACTTGGAAGACCTAAGCGTAAATGGATGTATAATGTTAAATTGAAGTTAAAGAAATTAGATGGAGACGGGGGACAGGATTAATCTGGCTCAGGATAGAGAGAAGTGGCCCGCTCTTTAGAACACCGTTATAAACACTCGGGTTCCATAAATGGCCAGCAGTTATTGCACTAGCTAACGAACTTGTAGTTTTGAAGACAGACTCTGTTTCATGTAATTAGGCACTCAGTTATTTTGTTAGTCATCATTATACTCAGAATCAACCGAGATTATTTCGTTAAACAGCAGGCTGTGTTAATGACGGCGCAGTCTCCGTTGTGGTGGAGTATATAACACATTATACACTTTTATATGATTTATGCAAGTTAGTTTTAATGTATCCAAATTTTTTGAAAACACTAGCAATATTTTGTTCTCAAAAGAGCTGATTATGTTGATCAATTGCGTAACAATATCTACCAAACGCTCCTCGCGCTACGTAAGAATTTTAAACACACAAAGAAATTGCCTGTAGAGGCGCTGCAATCAACACGCTGCGAAACCTAGTGGTTGTCTCAATAACTATATGCCAAGCATTATCGCGACGAGTCAGTGTCAGGTTTAGATACTGTTGTGTTTATTTACAAATCTTCTTTAAAAATGGCGGCACCACTTTCGAAATCCAAAGTTGTAGAACAGCGAACTACGGTGTGTTTTTTATGGTCAAAGTTATTAAAGCATCTGAAATTTAAAGGAGAATGTCATCGCTATATGGTGAACACCGCATGGCATAGAAGTCAGGCCATGGGACACGCCTGCAGTGTTATGCAAACAAATTGCACTGCATCGTCTCCAGAATGTGCCCGTACCGTCGACGGGGTTAGGTGTATTTGTAAGTCAGTTTCCATTTCACGTCTCCCTAGCACTTCCGTTATCACGAATATTCTCCCATTTCCAATAGCCCTCTAGCATCGACTTACGCAGGCGGAATAACAAACGAGCTGACACCATACGTGATTCTGCGCTCAGATCTTACATCAGAGTCAAATCCGTCGTGTGTTCTTCCGCTTCATGTATCACGAACTACCTTCTATTCCCTTTCGATTCAAAATTGCAAAAACATTACTTCTTTAGACATTTGGCAGGTCTCTTTGTTTATGGGATCAGCCGACTTCACGGACTCTTATGCAAAGATGATTCATGTACTGATAATCCGGTACAATACGGCCACAATTAAAAAAAGAACTAAACTGTACACATGGCTGTTTGAAGTGTTGTACTGTACAGACAAACATGCGCGTACTAGCTTAGGACGCAAGTGATACCCAGTGGAATTTATATTTCTTACACACAGAGTTATCACATGTGCGCCATAATATTAGCACGCGGTGGCGCAGTTGGTTGAGGCACTGCGCTACAAGCCGGAAGGGCGCGGGTTCGATTCCCGATGGCGTCATTGGAATTTTTCATTGACATAATCCTGTCAGTGGCACTATGGCCCTGGGATCGACTCAGCCTGTAAAAGAAATGAGAACCAGGAATATTTCCTGGAGGGTAAAGGCGGCCGGTGCGTAGGGCTGACAACCTTGCCACCTTCAAGTGCCGACTGTCTAGAAATCTGGGAGCCTTAACCTCCTGGAACCCTCAGGGCCTGTCCGGGCCTGTAATGGGATAGCTTTAGTGTCAATTGTCTGAAACGTATTGTGGAAATTAAACATTTGTAATATTGGTAATAGTGGTAGTAAAGGTAGTAACAGTAAACACCGGAACATTTCTAAACTTGGTAAGAAAGTTAGCCATGGTAAGCTAATGTCAGCAATCAAAGCAGTAGTAGACACGAGTAGATCTTCATGTAAAGAGCCTAAAAAATGTCGCACTTTAACTAAACTTTAATTCTGTCGACAGATTTCATTGAAGTCCCCAATATAAATTCTCACGAAATCCCTTCGGCAGGTGTCGATTTAATTCATCAGGACAGACGGACGCCCAGGCAGAAACCAAAAGTCACTAACGCATCTAAAATTACGCAAAAAAAGTATTAAAATGAATAAAGTAGCGAAACGCAAAATTAATTGGAGTAAATAAATGCACACGCGAATTAATTTCTTTATCCATGCCTCAATGGCCCTAATGGGCCAGGGCGTTTCATTATCGAGGCTTCACGATCACACTCAGACACAACACACTCGGTAGGACTCCTCTGGATAAGTGATCAGCCTGACGCAGAGACCTCTACCTAACAACACACAACACTCACAAGAGGCAGACATCCATGTGCCAGGCGGGATTCGAACCCGCAACCTCAGCAACCGAACGGCTTCAGACCCACGTCCTAGACTGCACGGCCACCGGAATCGGCATACGTGAATTAATACATAAATAAAATACTATAGTTTAAGTAGTGAAGTATAAATAAATACGTAGATACCACTGATGAGAAGAAGTGAAAAAACTTAAAAAATCAATATATTTAACAAATCACGAAACCTTGCAGAAAGTACAAAATACCCAGTGGTCACACTTTACAGGACGCCAACGGCAAATACAGAGTCGTGCTGCATAATGCCGAATTTAAATTTAAGCTAGTTTCACTTATTGTGTGGGTTGCAAGAACAACACACATCGTGAATTTCAGAGAAATGTATACAGCGCAACGAAATTTAATTGTGCGGATGACACGCGATAAGCAGTGACAAAAACATAAGCTTTGTGGTGGGTACTGCGATTGCAGTGCGAAGTCGCGGAGAGGGGAGGAATTGGGCGCCATCAAGCGCCAGTGTATCTACCTGCACCTCAGGGGTACACCCTACGGAAGAGAAATTACAAGAGTGGCATACATCCTTCGGGCGTTACTAACACTTTCCTGACAAAAACTAATCTAAATTACAAAGATTAAGTTCGTACCGTGCAGTAAACACACTACTAATCTGTTATGAAAAACAATCAGTTAATGCTGTATAGGGAAATAATCGCTGTTTGTTCTGAGATCCAAACAAGGCACATAAATACACTGTGTGGGCAGAACGTAGAATTTAGGAATGTTAAACCTGGTTTTTGATAAATTAACTACTATGATATGGGACACGCGGCGGCGCAGTTGGTTGAGGCACTGCGCTACAAGCCGGAAGGTCGCGGGTTCGATTCCCGATGGTGTTATTGGAATTTTGCTTTGACATAATCCTTCCGTTCGCACTACGGCCCTGGGATCGACTCAGCCTGTAAAAGAAATGAGAACCAGGAATATTTCCTGGAGGGTAAAGGCGGCCGGTGCGTATGGCTGACAACCTTACCACCTTCATGTGCCGATTGTCTAGAAATCTGGGAGCCTCTGCCCCCTGGAACACCTCAGAGCTTGTCCATGCCTGTAATTGGTTTTGCTTACCTTTACCTTTTGTAACTACTATGATATAAACAGTCAGTAAACCTGAAGGTCAAGGTCATGAACGATTTCACTCACACGGTCACTTAGTACGCTGCGTTCCGTACTCCTCTTCGCCTCTCTCATTAAATTTAATTTCCACGTAATGCAGACCTGCTAAATCTCCTGGTCTTAGAAGAAGTTATTTTAACTGTGAGTGACTTCAGACTTCAGCCGTGATGTAAACGAGATCTTTACTCTTCTGTGATGTTACGCTGCGTAAATTTCTAATTAACTACCGACGTTTCGGGACAACCTATCGGTCAAGCCGTCCACGATGTCTGACTCTTTGAAGATGAAACCAATAGGTTGTCTCGAAACGTCGGTGACTAATTACAGATTTACAGTGCGTAACATCACAGAAGAGCGAAGATCTTATTGGATGCCCACTCCCTTCGCCTGTTTCCGCTTCCCTTCCTCCCCAACCCCGCCACCATGCGTGTTTTTGTGCTATCTCATATTATTAATTCTGCTCTAACTGGACAGCAAAGGACTTCCGTATCACTAATACCAGTTACATATGCCCTTTGCCGATCCCAGTGGCCGCGCGGTCTAAGGCGTAGGTCTGCGGCCGAGCGCTTGCTGGGATCGTGGGTTCGAATCCCACCGGGGGCATGGATTTTTTTCTCTTGTACAGTGTTTGTGTTGTCAGGTAGAGGTCTCTGCGATGGGCCGATCCCTCTTCCAGAGGCGTCCTACCGACTGTGGTGTGTGCTTGAGTGTGATCAAGCGAAAATAAAAACCCTCGACACCTGCCGTGAACAGGTAGAAGAGGGAAGGACTACGATACGAAACTACGCCCTTTGAAAGAGCACATATATTTTGACCTGCACACGACAGGGTCAGCACACGTTGAAGAGCCACAAAGCTGAGTCATGGACTGTACTAGTATACTGAAAGCAGTAGTTAAGCCCCTCCTCTCATTTTTCACAGCCTGTCGTCTGCTTTGTTCTACCCAAATTTCCGTAATTTGAAGAACTGTATCATTTCTAACGCATGTGGAATTTCTCCATATCCTGAGCCTTTATTCACACTGTTATGGTACAGAGGTATTTTATGTCTTCTTCTGGATAATCGAAATTCTATTTAAAGCCACACTCCAGTGTATAATACAATGGATGGCCAAGGAGCTTATGTAGACTTTGGTGGAAAAAGTAATAGGATGCACGAAAGTGCACAATGAGGATCTCCATAAATTTTATACTTCAAATATCGTACGTACGATCAAAGAAGAGAGGATGAGGAGTGGAACGTTACGCAGGGAGTGTAGAGTCGCTGAAAAATGCATGGAATGTTTTATTTAAAAAAAAAGAGCGGAAGGTACAATTTGTGAAACATGGACGTATAAGGGCGGAATACACTACACATTATTTCACGAAAATAAAGTGTGAGGTTATTGATTGGGCTAATCTGGCTCATGACATGGATTAATAGCGTGTGCATTTGAAGACGGTTACACAATCCATGGCCATATAATGTGGAATAAGATTTTATAACAAACACATCCATTAATTTGTTTACCAGGGAAATATATTTTGTATTTTGTCGTCTGTCTTTTTTCTGGATAGGAAACGCACACTGAATCTCCATCATATGTGATAAAGGTGAAAAGATAGCATCTGTAAACGGCAGTTTTTCAGTCAGTATTGCAGTGTCAGTCATTGCTGAGAAGCACGTCTACATTTTAGACTGTATTTTCAGACAATTTTACGTTCAAGGTGCTCCTATTTACTAAAACTGTAATTTTAGAGCGTATTTCAAGGGCTCTACTTTATAAGAACGGATAAACGGAAGGGTTATCTCAGGAGTTTACAATGTCGTTTCACTACCCACTACGAAACTGCTAATGCTTCGTGGTCCCCTTTCCCTTATGTAAGGAAAACTGTAGTAATTTTGTCTGTATCCACGCTTCTGTCTACCAATACACACTCACCATGACAAAGATCAGAGTCATGTATTCATGTGTGTTTGAATTATTTTTCTGTAACGAAATATCCCATACGTCCACGTGCCCCAAAGAGAATCAATAACTCATAGCATAAATGTTTTGCGTGCCCTACCTCCCTCGTTATCCAAACATCTACTACAGTTTCAAAGAGCCCCTCAGTAAAAAGCATAACATAGCGGTATGGCAACGAATGCTAATACAGATATATTATTTTCTGCGTCATTTCCCATAGAACAAGAAGGTCCGTCAGAAATACACAGGCCTATGATACTTTTGCAATTTATTTCAAAAAGTTTGCTCTTTTAGCTGCATGACGCACAGTTCACTATATTGTCAGACTGTAAATGTAGAAGCCTGGACAAATAGAGAACAGATGAAAGTCGGCAAATTTCCTGCCTCTCTTGCAGCAAACTGCAATAATGTAATTGGAAGGCCATGCTCTCAGGAACAGAAATCAAAAGAATATGTACGAACACACGAGAGCCACACGCATGCTGGCGGCTAAATATATCCGGTCCTTGCTGAAAGCCAACACTTACTGAAGGCATTTACTTTGGTAAAATGTAGATGGAAAGTTTCTTTTATAAAAAGAGGAGAAAATTTATCCAAAACGCAGTACGGGCACTTCCTGGAATATAGCATTGTAGAGCTGAGAAATCATATAGGGTTTGGGTTTAAACTGTCCTTTCAAATGTAAGGCCGTATGGCCTGGTAGAAGCGTCCAGATGTTTCAAAGCAGCTTGCTGTCTCCACTATCAGGACTGACGGTAATGAAAATAACGGTGGCGGCGGCGGCGGCGGCGGTGGTGGCGGTGGTGTGAGTGTTTCAGCAGAAGTAGTAGTAGTAACAGTAGTAGTAGCAGCAGTAGTGGTAGTGGTGGTGGTGGTGGTGGTGGTGGTGGTGGTGGTGGTGGTGGTGGT
>BLKM01001471.1:166545-176668 GCA_013340265.1 Coptotermes formosanus | reverse complement strand
CCAACTGTAAACACGGCCTAGTTATGAGCTACTGTAATCAGCAGTCTTGCAACTTACCACGTCGTACAGGTGTAACGAGGTGTTTGTGCAACACAGGAGTAGATCTGCAAAGTGAGCAATTTTGGGAGAAAGCTACAGGAACCTACGTCAATCGACGATCTGTTTTATCGAACACTGCCAACTTTGGTTACGTTGTTAGGTCCATCTGCTCAGTAAGAGGCAATGTTTCGAATTGTTAATCAGCTACAAGTAATGTGGGGTTGTCAAAAAAGGCTGTGAAACACTTTAGGACACATAAAGAGAAAGGTAGAAATAGAGTCACTGACGGCAGAGGACTGCGGCCCTGCAGGGGACATAGAATGGGAGAGACTAGCGATAGTCTGGGTTCAGCATGCGGGCACATCACAAGCAACACTCAGCAGTGCTCATACTAAGTCAAATGTAGGGCATTGCCGATATCCTTTCCCTTTCCAAAACAGAACTTTGAGACAGCAGGTAAAGCGAGCCATCTCAGAGAAAATGGTCAACAAAATGGAGCCCAAGTTGATAAGCTAAATTACATTTGGTGGTGGCTAACCGCCACTCTGTTTCCTCAGCCTCCGTGCTCAGGAGCAGATGGGCTGTTCACGTAGCACAACCCAACAGCACTAACTCTAGAGGCCAGGCCTTAAGACGTTAAAAGTCTAGTGCCTTGCGAGGTTATAGGTTAGCTACGGCATACGTATTTGTGGCAGCAGCCCGGATTGAGTGATCGGCTGCTTGTGTAAAAAGAACGCCATTTTACTGGCCATAATTATCTCACGGTCTAACCTTTCCCCTGCACTGCCACTGCAAAGTCGAAATTGTTCTTGTGAGTCGACGACAGTAGATATTATGCAGACAGATTCAGATGAGTTAGCATTTCTATGGATAGGTTACAGCATATTTATTCCACACCCATTTCGAAATTATGCCCACAATACCATATCCAGTTCAACGTTAATAGCGTAATTTATTAAGCAGACTTTGCAGAACCACTTTCATAACAAACTCGATTAACGTGCAAACAAGATACTTGTATTGTACACATTAACGTCACTGTATTCACGCCATCTACTCACGACTGTCTGCAGACGAGAAGAACCTCCATCTGTAACGTGAAACCGGATGAATATTATCCGGAAACTGGGGGATTTCCTACTGGTTGCCCATAACTTAGAATCTCGCCTGTTCTCCTACAGAACGCATTGGCAGCCGATCAAAATAAATGTGTCTGCATATGTAGTTAACATGCAAAATGACGCCTGATGCTAGATTAAAGATCGAAGGTGGCCATTAAGTTCAAAATGACGGCAATAAACGAGGAACACTTCCTACAGATATCTCGAGGGAAAGAATAGAGAACGCGAATTTCAGTATCCAGAGGTAATAAAAGAGGAAAAAGAAGAATGTGAGAGAAAATTGGGAGAATCCTGCGTCCATATATCACCAACATTAAATCATTTTGACAATCAGTGATATAACAGGAAAAACAAAATCCAATATTCTTGTGGATATGGGTTCAATAACTGACAGTGTGTCCGACAGGACTTGGGAAACTTTCTGTTTAAAACTGAATTTTAATTAATATTTTTGATTTCTTGGTTGTGACACGCTGAAATATAGATTACAGAGTCGCAGCACTTTTTTGGTGTATCGTGTTCTCTACACTGTTACTGCAGGCCTAATGGTACACCCTGATTTTTGAACATGTCTACTGCAAAGGCAGTAACAATTAAGTGCGGATGCATAAGGCTACATCTAGTAACCAAGTTAACAGACTTTTGCCGACCTTTCAACTCAGGCCGTCTTTCCTGTCTCCGTTCTAGTTAAGTTCGCTGACATGGGTTCTTATCTTCAGGGTTAACGTGGCAGACATCCCAGCGCACACACACCAACACTTCGCCTTCGTCAGTTAATTAACAACATTTCAAGAAGTTTAAAATTGTGGTTTATTTCACTGCATAATTGGTTCCAGTCAACGGCACTGAAATAACTTTCTCACTACATCTAGTTATAACTTAGATGTGGGATGCCGAAATCACAGAGCAGGGAGAATTTGCGTCTGACCCGCTCCAGATGCCAAAATGGAGAGAGTTCTGTGTCCAAACAGCCCGGTACCTCAGCATAGTTACTGCCCTTCTTAAACACAAAAGTAATCCTAGTGGCCGACTTCAAAACTTTTTAAATTCCTGAAACCTCACTGGTCAAATAAGCCCGTTCTAAACGTCTCTAAGTCAACTCTAAACACCTCATCTTGCAATTACCGTTAAGTTCACGGTTATAAAGGGCTCAGCGGGTGGTAATCAGGGCTGTGGAGTCGGAGTCGGAAGGAATTTTAGGTGGAGAGGGAGTCGGTAAAAATGTACCGACTCCGACTCCGGCCTCAGTCTAAAATCTTAACTAGATACTCCAACTCCAGAGCCCTGATAGCTACAGTAACCATTAGACTTATACTTAAATATAGGTTATAAGTCAAAAAAGTAGCCTGATGATTCACGTGGTGGCGATGAAATGTCTTATAGGTTTACCGTTATTAATACATATTGAGCTTGTATGAAGGAGTCGGAGTCGGAAGTTTTAAAAATCGAGGAGTCGGAGTGGGAGCTTCTGTGTACCGACTCCACAACCCTGGTGGTAACTAACCTACTGAATATTTATGGGTGCACAAGTGTCACGTATAATGTCTCAATAAAACTCCAACTTTCTAAACCTTCAGAAAACTTGACAATTGACAAAAGCCAGCAAGTCCCTTTACCTCTTTACTTATATTTACATTTCATTTCTTTACTGCGTCCCCCCAGTAGTCCATAGCCGTAGGTCTGACCCTTCTATGGTAGCGGTTTCTTCCTACACAAAAATTTCTAATAAAATTTTGAAAATATTCCTAATTCCCAATAGTCTTTTCCGGACTCCAACGTGGAAAGCGATAATAAGACTAAGTATACATCTGTGTGGAACAGAATGTACTAGTTGCTCACCTGGTCATGAAAACCACGCACAACCTGAAAACCTGAATTTTATTCTTGTCATTCTGATCTCTATTCTGATCCACACCGACACACATGTTTCTACAAAATACACTTTAACAAGACAGGCAATGTGCTATAACGTAGTATTGTGGCGCGTTCGCGTAACTTCTTAATTTCATCCGGTTCTGACTTCACAATCAACACATATATCAAAAGCTAAATCAACTCTTTACTTCCCAGTGGTTAAATTATGTGCCACCAGGTTTAACATTAAAATTTGCTACATCCTGCCCATGAACTGCATGTATCTGTTTTGCGTGAATTTCAGAAGACAGACCGATTTTTTCCTATATAATATTAGCTGACTGGCTTCCATAAACGGGACTCTTTACAGAACTTTTAAATTTCAATTCAGGTTAACCTTTTAAAGCCTAGCGATAACTTTACGTACCATCAGGTTTAACATTAAAAAATTCTACGTGGTGCCCACATTGCGTTTATGTGTTTTGTACGGATCTCAGAACAAACAGCAACTTTTGCCTTACAAAACATTAAGAGACTGGTTTTTATAACCGAAGTGGAGAGTGTTTACAGCGCCGTACGCACTGAGTCCTTATATAAACCAGATACGCTTCGTCTTTAAAGGGTTAATATTGGTCTTTAAAGGCTTAATCACATGAAAACATTACTTGTTTAAGTTACTCGAAAACTTATTAGCAAGCTGAATATGTAGCACCGTCACCCCAGGCAAATACGGACTTCAGAATTGTAGACACACATGTAGAGTTTTTAAACAGTTCAATGAATAAAGAAGGTACATTTGTCTCTGAGCTTAATTAAGTTCCAAACCTTAAAGCAGTGGCGTATCGTGAATTTTGAACAAAGGCATGCAACATGCAATCAACATTTTCTTAAGAAATGACATAAATTACTGTTTTCAAAAATAATTTATGCTTACGAACTGCTTTAATATTGTAATGATACTTCTTAATTCGAACACATTTAAATGTCCTAAATTTTAAAAATTCAAAAGAAATAAACAAATTTAAAAACGATACACACGATAAACGCATGACTTTATCATGAAGGCCTATTAACATTCTAACATTCATGGTTATTTTATTACCGTAACCGTAGTCGCTGAAAATGAGTCCTGCAGAGTAAACAAACTAATTCGCGGGCAAAGCGATATGGCGAAACTTTCTTTCCTTTCTTTCCTGTGGCGCAACAGCCCAACTCGTTAATGTTAAACGTGGTGGTATGTAAAGTTACCGCTAGGCTTTAAAAGGTTAAAGATATATGGGGGAGTCGCGGTATATACCCAGGCACTAATTACTTAGGCATTATACGTTTTTGGAGATCAATCCCATATGGATTATATAAGATATTTGGTGCGCTTCTCCGCCTGCCTAGAATCTGTCGAGAAAACTTCATTGCTTTGGCCGGGAATCTATCGCAGTTTTCTCTGCCATCCATCTCGTATTCTTAACATTATAGTGACTGGCTCATCCCGGGTCTCAGTATACAATGGGAGAGAGAAATAACGTACAGTAATGACCATATTACTTGCTGGCATTCGTCAGACGGGAAGCACTGCGCACTCAGCATTCAGCTGTTTCTTTCCTTTTCAAAAATGCCCACAAGGACCGAAATTATTAATGTACTAAAAACCGAATAAATATTTTTGAAAGTGGCACAACTGTTCCTGGGGTGTTCTGAGACAAGCCTAGCAGCGACCACGCCGTGCCAACTGGTATGGAGCTCAGCTAGCAAATAATCTGGTCACTGTTGAATGTTTCAAGCAGAGACATGTGGACATATTTCAAATCGGCCCTACCTTGACATTGCCATACTTCCAGGTGAACAGAACGACGACAGGCAGACAGCATATGATGACGCAAGACAAAATGAGTATCGCAGTGCGCATGACCCAGTTCAGGGACACGACGCATGGACGGTCGTCCTCGCAGGATTCGCAGCCCTCCGCACACTGCAAGCACTCGAACATTCCCGGCTGGCTGTATTGGTTGTCCGTATCCTGTAGACAGTGGAGACACCAAGTGAACATATCTGGAATTACACATATCAACAGTAGCGATCGCCTTGTCACGTGACGGGGTTAACACAGTAACATTCATGTGCCAATCGACGGCTTTTCATTCTGTGACTTCCACAGCAAACCCTTCAACTGATTCGTTTGTAATTATGGTATGCCTAGAGGGATATAACGACGTTAAAATGTCATTGCATATTGACACCATGAACACGAAAAGCTTAATGTAATTGACAAAGTACGGCGCTGCATTCCCGACCAAATTATAAATACCAGTTCATCTCTGACTGCTTCAAAATAACAACAACCATATGGAGTAAACACGCATCCACAAACATAGAGCAGAACAGGACGGTCGGCGACGCGGATGTACTATGAAGGATCTTGTATTCACGAATGTAAACAACGGATTCCATAAAAGACAATAAATTCTTCGAGTAGTCTCACCAACAATAACATGTACTTTTTCCATTGTCACCAACATTCAAAACAAACACTACGTTTCGGAAGCTAACTGCTTCCGTCCTCAAGTCATAAAGCCCTAACTGTACGAAAAAACTGACCAAAATATAACAGACACATCATCATAAATCAGACGCGAGGAATAATAAACAAATAGGTCCAAAATATAAATTTCACATAAGGAAACGCTACGAAATTTAACAATAATGATAAAATATAAAAATTAAAAAGCATGCCTGCAAGTCATACGTACCAGATCTAATAAAATATAAAAATAATCAATAAAAACTATAACTATCAAATTTATAAACAAACAAGACCTTCTGTTTGTGGAAGAAAGAACCAGTACAAAACCCATCACATAACAGAAACAAGAAACCTAACCTAAACCACATATTACTTCCTTCCCTGTCAAGGTCAATCCAATTATAACTTTCTCCAGCCTCCTATTACGTCACCCCCCTAACTCTGAACATCTTCCCCAGGGGCCTATTTAAATACTAGTAACGATACATCAAACTTAATCAGTGCTTTTGCCAGTAAGCTGTGTGACATAGCTGCAACTCTTAAAACGACGTGGAGTGATTAAAGGACAGATGTTATGTTATTAATATCTTTATTTACAGTCGATTTCTTTCTTAATGACAAGCGTAGAGTTTAATTTCTTCATTGAAATATTCTTTAAATTTTAGTATTTATATATTCTCATCACGACAAGTAAAAAAAACATATTTTGGACAGAAAACCGGTACGTTTGGTAAATTAACAACTTTAAAATTAATTACATTTTTATTAAAATAATTCTGCAGCTATAACTAACTAACTAACTAACTAACTGCATGGAGCAGAGTCCTTCTTGAGAAGCTGACAGTTTTTCAGCTAGTCAAGAAATTCCCCGCATTTTATGGAACCCGGAGGTTCATTACCGCATTCACAAGAGTCCGCCACCTGTCCCTGTCCTGAGCCGGCATTCTGAAGCTATATGTATCCGATTTTAAACGCAATGTTTCATGGAGAAGTTAACAGATTTAAACTAAATTTGACACAGATTTTATACATCGTTACGTACTGTTAAAGTTATTCTAAGTCTGTGGATTCCAATAGTGTTTATCACACACTAATACAGTGAATAATGCTAAAAGAGGCGTGAACATGCAACGAAGTTGCACTTCGCGGTAAGTGATCACGTGAGTTGCCTTGTCACACTGTCCGTAGCTTTAGTGCTGTATGTGGACTGGACGTTAACACGTCCACATCTGGTGGAGAATAATGCGGACTAATGAGCTGTCACTCAACATGTGGCACGCCGGCGAAATTTAGCGTCTGAAATTTTTATGACTCCACGTCACAACAACACGGTGATCAGAAGGGAAATAGTAAATAAGTGCAAAAATCTAACTCAGATTACATACGCGCGCACAAACGTCGATCCTTACACCAACAGCAAGAAGACATTTCACAGAGAAGTAATGATGAAAATATTTTCTGCTTCCGAAGCAGGAAGTCAGAGGAAGATAGAAAAAATTAGATAATATACACCTTATACAGTGGGGGCCGCGGTGGCGCCGTTGGTTGAGGCACTGCGCGACAAACCGGAAGGTCGCGGGTTCGATTCCCGATGGTATTACATTGGCATAATCCTTTCGGTCGCACTATGGCCCTGGGGTCGACTCAGTCTCTAACAGAAATGAGTACCAGGAATATTTCCTGGAGGGTAAACGCGGCCGGTGCGTGTGGCTGACAACCTTACCACCTTCATGTGCCGATTGTCTAGAAATCTGGTAGCCTCAACCTCCTGGCACCTTCAGGGCCTGTCCAGGCCTGTAATGGGATTGCTTTACCTTTTTACAACCTTATACAGTGCGACTTCAAGGTGCAGTATTCTGAAAATACAGCTAAGATGTTTGATAGACGGGAACCAGCGCTTCGGAGTAACGTGTTAAATGTTTTCGGGATAAAAGAGCGGAAGTTTTATACACTGAAGTTACAGAGAGCAACTCTCCGCAACTTTTGTGCCTATACACGAAAATACATGGCACTGCATCTGAAAGGATCGACATATTCTTTTGAAATTGTGAAGAATTTGATTGAAGGTATGTGAGAATCATTAAGATTTAGTAACTGTTCTAATTTTAGCCCTTCAAAGAGTAAGATTAACCTGGTTTAAATTTCACATTTCAGCTTCTACCGAGCAGAAAACACACTCCTTCTTACTTATAAAAACCAGTCATTACACACTGTATAAAAACAATCTTTCTTCTTTCTGACAACCACACAAAAAACAAAACAGCACTCTGTGGGCACGACGTACAAATTTCGAGCGCTGAACTTGGAGGCTCACAAAAAATCACTGGGCCTTAAACAGCAAATACGTAATTAGTCTACATTAGCCTTTTAAAGCCTAGCGGTAACCTTACGTACCACCAGGTTTAACATTAAAAAATTCTACGTGGTGCCCACATTGCGTTTATGTGTTTTGTACGGATCTCAGAACAAACAGCAACTTTTGCCTTATAAAACATTAAGAGATTGGTTTTTATAACCGAAGTGGAGAGTGTTTACAGCGCGGTACGAACTGAGTCCTTATATAAAACAGACACGCTTCGTCTTTAAAGGGTTAATATAACAGAGTAGGATGTATAGGTATATTATAACACTGTCGTACGTTCGGGTCTCAGCGTTTTGTTACTATTGACTAACAGACAATGTTCCATTCAAAATGGACAGGTATATTCATAGCATCTACGGAACAAATCTCACGTTTCCAGCCGTAATATTTGCCGAAGGGCCAAAACTGTTTTTTTAATAATCTAAAACAAAATTACTTGATCAGATCTTCACATTACCTAATGTCCATCACTAGGCAAAACTTCACATCTTCGTAATGAATGATGAAAACGTCGTTCCCAACTAAGAATTTTGCGTTACAACCATGTTGTTACTATCAATTGTAGAAGATTAAGTATTACGAAGTTGGGATGTTCTTTAATAGCGTAATGTCCTTACGAAATTTTTTGAAACTCGGCCAAACCGTGTACAAGTTTAAGACATCGTCCAATATGATACTATCGGAACAAATTTTCGTGAAAATCGACACATTCTCTAAACGATTCAAAAGAAGAACATTACGATGGTCTTGTAAGCTACATTTATTCATTGTACAAAAAATTGAATTACTATTAAAATAACTAAAAATCCCTTCAAACTACACACTGATAAAGAAATGAAAGACTTTCAGCCAGATGGGATGTTTAGCTCTTCATTTGCTCGTATAATAAAAGCGACTGGTGAAATTACACACACATATACACACGCACACGCGCGTGCGCGCACACACACACACACACACCCACTCACACACACGCGCGCGCGCGCACATACACACACACACACAATATTCGAACTGAATGACCTTACGTTTTTGATGAACAAATCAATTGGAGGATTTTAGAGATGGGGAATATTCAAATGTCTCTATTCACTCACATTTTCAATTATGCAGATTCTACCTACCCGTTTTCAGAACAAATAATGATACACCTATGTAATTCACGCGCCCATTGACATTTACTTGTATACCGTTTACCAACATTCACAGAATAGAAACATGTATTGAATCAAAATACTGTTGGCTAGTTCCATTGAACTAGGTATAAATCATAGATGGAAATATGTTATGTACTTGCGCCTCATGTTTTACAGATATGTCCCACTTAACGTGCCGCGGTGCGCTACAAACCGGCAGGTCGCGGGTTCGATTCCCAATGGTGTCAGTGGATTTTTTCATTGGCATAATCCTGTCGGTCGTACTCAGCCTCTAAGAGAAATGAGTACCAGGAATATTTCCTGGGGGGTAAACGCGGCCGGTGCGTACGTCTGTCTAGATTGTCTGTCGGTGCGATTGTCTAGAAATCTGGCAGCCTCGACCTCCCGGAACACCCACGGCCTGTCCAGGCCTGTAATGGGATTGCTTTACCTTTACCCACTTAACGTAGAACTCGCTCACAGCAACTACAAGTAACGTGTATATTACATACTATCATTTACCGCCATGTTGCAGAAATGACTTCCACCAAATCTCAAGACATTCTTGACAACAGGTAAACATATTATGAAAAAATGTTTGATATTTATGTCTAGAAATTGCCAGTACCGCGGAATCAATGCTAAGTAGAATTGTAACATCGAAGGATAATTCAAACTTCTGCTACAATTGGTAATTTGTAACAGACGGACGAAATCATATCCAGCTTATATATTCAGTACGAAAATGTCCATAACAATAAAGATTATAACAAACAACACAATACAATACAGTACAATATAGTACTTGACCGATCTACAAGATTTTACAGTTTTTAGCAATTTAAGATCTTAAGCCAATGCTTGTTAATACACAAATATTCAAAACAGACACTGGAATTAAAAATTTCTAAGTGTATTATATTGTGCAAAAACACTACTACCAACAAATGCACAAAGAGAGTTTATCATCAATTGTAACACACTCCTACATGTTTCGACCCTGCTGGGTCATCTTCAGGGAGAACTTTTTGTTATCGTTACACTAAGGTTGCACTTTACAGTTGAGTTAGAATGTGCTGTTGACTGTGTACTG
>BLKM01001471.1:125766-160447 GCA_013340265.1 Coptotermes formosanus | reverse complement strand
AGTGCACGGACACGGAACACATTAAATTTGTATTATATTGTATTTATTTATGTAAGAGATGCCTCTCTGAATTTTATCATACCTCCCATATTATAATGACTTCGCCTGAAGATGGCCTGAAATATGAAGTGATGTCTTGTAAGTAAGTGACATTGCTTAAAATAGTTCTGTTTGATCTTGTGATTTTTATATAATACACCTTGGCATTAATCACTCGGGGCAAGGTCTGAAATTCCGAGCTTTATTGTCACGAGACATGTACAGTTATTGTTGTTTATAGTAAGATTTCAGCCACAAAGTCCCCATCATTTTGCATGAAACCTTCAGCACGAGTCTCACAAACCTTACGGTCGTCCTACATAAGTCACATGATTTCCGTTACAAAGTAAGCAGACGAATGCTGGCACCTACACCTCTCTGACTGCAGAAACACACTGATCTACGCGCACACTGCTTCGCGCACTCTCCTGAGTTGTGACATCAGCCTAGGCTCGCTAACGTCACCTGGCGCCTGAAGCTGGAGACTTTATGGAATCAATCTTGCTATTCTTCTTTTCTAACTCAGCGTGTCGTTTAATGAAATGCATAACCCATATAGCATACCCCTTCAACAAGGAAAGAATCCTAACAGGCTACTCCAAAGCTACATCTTACCATCATTAGTTTCTCGTACTCCTCCTCCAGCAGCGTCCCGTTATAGTAACGGTGTACGGCCCTCACGTCTGGGAAATAGAACCCACGGCGGCACACACACTTATAGCTGCCGCGTCGGAACCCCAGGCCGGGGATCGGCACGCACTGCAACAAGGAAATATGATGTCACAAGCAAGGTACTCAAAGAATTTCATTTTATTACAATCAACACACAAGAATTTCGCGTCTGTCCATTTGCATCCTAAATCTCAGATACTCTGCAAAGAAATCTGATTATATATGACAGCGGGTGTATTGAGTTAAAGTTGAAAAAGCCTTGAGTCTTCAAAGCAATAAGAAAATACGTTGCATCATTATATGTTGGGGATAGAGTGGGTAGCAATCCCGCCCCCTATTTGGGAGATTTGAGCTTCAAATGCCGGCAAGGAAATTCGCCATTCGATGATGACTTCAGTCCGTCCAGGCAGCGGACGGGGTAAGACACTAAATGTGACCTCGAGAGTTTCAGTCAGTTTATTCATTATTTGTCCTGTCCTTCGAAGCTACGGAACCTGAACAAACTGAAATGCCGTTAACCATTTACATAATAAGGGAAAGTGCTTTTCTACCCAATGTTACGCCGTTTGTCCTACCGGAATGACCACGTTGGTTATGGGTGTCCAACCCACGGACCTCCAGGATGTGCTATGCGGTCTGTGGCATCACCTGTAATTTATATGTGTACTGTGACAGTTGCACAATACTTTGAAAAGTTACGCATGCAACGTGCTGTGATTTTTACACGTTGGGCACGCAAACCAAACCTCAGTAACTGCTATGGCCTTTCAGGCGTTTACCTGATGTTGATGAAGTTGCACATCGAGTCCTGGTGGTGGAAACCCGAGGTATTTAGCAAGTACCAATCCTAATAATAATTCGTTAACAAGCCTCATACCGGAAAATCCAGGATCGAACTGGAGCCTTCGCGGTGACAACTTTCGACTAATCACATTATCAATAACCAGGCCCTTAGAAATTCATTTACCTCAATTATATTTAAATATTCGGTCCGTGCAGCGCAGTAATCCCAGTGGCCACGCGGTCTAAGGCGTAGGTCTGCGGCCGAGCGCTTGCTGGGATCGTGGGTTCGAATCCCACCGGGGGCATGAATTTTTTTTCTCTTGTGAGTGTTTGTGTTGTCAGGTAGAGGTCTCTGCGACGGGCCGATCCCTCGTACAGAGGAGTCCTACCGACTGTGGTGTGTGCTTGAGTGTGATCAAGTGCAAAACAAAAACGCCGACACCTACTGTGAGTAGGTAGAAGAGGTAAGGACTGCGACGACGACGACGACGACGACGACCGCGCAGTAAACACAATCCGTCTCGGTTACAAAAACCAGTCAGTTAATGCTGCATAGGGAGATAATGGCTGTTTGTTCTGAGATTCGTACAAAGCACATAAATACACTGTGTGGGGAGAATGTAGGATTTTTGAACGGTAAGGAGGAAGCAAAGTAACAATACAGCCTTGGGGAATGGACCAAATATTCCGTGAGTTAACTAAAATTTCAGCACTTAATAGCAGAACTTTTATACACTGGAAATGACATAGACTTCCACCCTGACTTCCCTGACTGTACCATCAAAGGTCACAGCTCCGCTACCCACAGAAACAGCTAAGATCCTCTCATCAAATAAGTCTGTGTAAACACACGCGATCACGTCTCCTCTTATAGTTCATATCTCTACGCTACATTGTTTGTCTGTCTTCTTGTGCAAAGAAAATGTGTTATGACGTACGTATAGAACATGACGGATATTATTATCACGTGACAAAAGGCCAGTCAATACATCTTCTCAGGACTGACCTCTAGTAAAGACTCTTATGTTTGGCATCTAGGATCTGAACTTACTTTGCACTGTAAACAAAGAAGGCAGCAGAAATGGAAAGTACAGAGTGTTTCCACTATGCACAGTCCAATGATCTTGCGTGAACATATCATAAACAAAACATAGCCTACTTAAATACTAAAATTTCCCAAACACACGCACGCACACACGCGCGCACACACACACGCACATACACACACCCACACACACACACGCACACACACACGCGCACACACACACGCACATACACACAAAATAAATGCAGTCCAGCTCGGTTATAACGTCATGAAACCGACTGAATATTTCGTGAGGTTATAAACGAGTGTTGTTACAACCGAGGAACATAATGTTATGGTTAACAGTGACGAATTAATTGGTGCTACAGAGTATCTGACTGTACAAGCGTGGTGTCGTATAAACCGATGTCATTGTATCCGGGTTCGACTTATTAAAATTATTAACCGTTGTATATTTCATTTGGTTTTGTAAAAACGAATATAATGAGTAAAACACACACGAGTTTAATTCTGCCTGTTGTTTTATATGGGTGTGAAACTGTGTGTCACATTAATGGAAGAATATAGGGCTCAGCACTTCGAGAATAGGTTCCTTAGGAAGATATTTGCACCAGGGCTGTGGAGTCGGGGTTGGAAGGAATTTTAGGTGGAGTCGGAGTAGAAGTCGGAGTCAGAGTCGGAGTCGGAGTTGGAATTAATTTTGGGTGCAGTCGGAGTCAGAGTCGGAGTCGGAGTTGGAAGGAATTTTAGGTGGAGTCGGAGTAGAAGTCGGAGTCCGAGTCGGAGTCGGAAGGAATTTTGGGTGGAGTCGGAGTCAGAGTCGGAGTCGGAGTTGGAAGGAATTTTAGGTGGAGTCGGAGTAGAAGTCGGAGTCCGAGTCGGAGTCGGAGTTGGAAGGAATTTTGGGTGGAGTCGGAGTCAGAGTCGGAGTCGGAGTTGGAAGGAATTTTAGGTGGAGTCGGAGTAGAAGTCGGAGTCAGAGTCGGAGTCGGAGTTGGAGTCGGTAAAAACGTACCGACTCCGACTCCGACCTCAGTGTAAAATCTTAACCAGATACTCCAAATCCAGAGCCCTGATAGCTACAGTAACCATTAGACTTATACGTAAATGTAGGTTATAAGTCTAAAAAGTAGCCTGATGATTCACGTGGTGGTGATGAAATGTCTTATAGGTTTACCGTTATTAATACGTATTGAGCTTTTATGAAGGAGTCGGAGTCGGAGTTTTAAAAATCGAGGAGTCGGAGTCGGAGCTTTGGTGTACCGACTACACACCCCTGATTTGCAGAGAAGAGGGGAGTAATTAAAAGGATGCTGGAGGAAATTAGTTAATCCCGAGCTTCATGGATTGTACTCCTTACCAAAGATTATTCGGGTAATAAGGTCAAGACGGAAGAGATGTGGGGGGCCATGCGGCACATGAGGGGAAGAACACAAACGTATAGAGCGTATTGGCGGGGCGGGGGGGGGGGGGGAGTAAAGCTAACAGAATTGAACGTTATCAATATCGTGTTCGTGCTTACATACAATGATATGTATTGTTAACTAACTGGTACACAAATGATAAAGCACAACAGTCAATCGCCTTTATAAGAACGCCAACATGTTTCGACACCTTAGTACATCATCTTCAGGGAAACCACGTTTGAAAACACTTAAAAACACAGCAAAGGCTTTTAGATTATGATGGCTACGATTACATAGTTTTTAATGACAAATTTAAAATAAAGTGCTGTGTTTTTAAGTGTTCTTAAAAGTGGCTCCCCCTGAAGATGATGCACTAAGGAATCGAAACATGTTGGGGTTTCCATAAATGTCACTTACTGTTGTGTTTCATCATTTGTGTACAAGTTGATTTACAATCTATGCGCCTCACGTTTTACAGATATGTCCCACTTAACGTGCCGCGGTGGCGCAGTTGGTTGAGGCACTGCGCTACAAACCGGCAGGTCGCGGGTTCGATTCCCGATGGTGTCAGTGGATTTTTTCATTGGCATAATTCTGTCGGTCGACTATTCATGGCTATGGGGTCGACTCAGCCTCTAAAGAAATGAGTATACCAGGAATATTTCCTGGGTAAAGGCGGCCGGTGCGTATGGCTGACAACCTACCACCTTCATGTGCCTGGGAGACTCGACCCCCTGGAACCCTGTGGGCCTGTCCAGGCCTGTAATGGGACTGTTTTACCTTTACCTCAAGTCTGTATAAGATATCGTCAGCAAATGTGATGCACAGTACCAAGCCTACACGTTACGTAACTGGTGGGGAACTTCTGAGCATGTAGTTGGTTAACCCATTAAAGAGTTATGTTTCAATACAAATCATACGTAAAGATCCAGTTCATACTGCGCAGAAACCAGTCTGCGCTGGGGGTATAAAAATTAGTCAGTTAAATCTGATAGTGAACAAATCACTGCCTTTCCAGATGTCATGTGAAACACATACACGTAAATACATAATTTAAGTATATTAAATGTGATAAAATATGTTCTCACAACAGCATCAAAATGCGCGTTAGGCGCGTTTCTTAATGTCTGTCTGTCTGTCTGTCTGTCTATCTGTCTGTCTGTCTGTCCGTCCGTCCGTTTGTCCGCATGGAACAACTAGGCTCCCACTGGATGAATTTTCGTGAAATCTGATATGAGTATTTTCGAAAATCTGTAAACAAAATTTATATTTTATTGAAATCTGACAAGAATGAGTCATTTACATGAAGACCTATGTACATTTACCATAATATCTCGCTGAATTCTTCTTAAACTGAGAAATGTTTGAGACAAAGTTGTAGATAAAATCAAAACACACATTTTATGTTCACTAACTTTTTCCCGAGAATCGTGCCGTTAGTGAGACAGAAAGATGTGGTAGAGCCGCAGAGGCCACAGATGACAATACAATACGGCGCATGCGCTTTGCATGCTAGATAACTTACGGCTACAGACACACACTCAAAATATGTAATACTTATTTCTTTTCCACAACACAAAATGGTTAGGCGAACGCGCCTCAATGTTACGTCATATGTACAGTGTATGTTTTATTATACTTTAGGTGAGAAAGGCAATATAAAATATTTGTTTTGTCGCCGAAAAATTATGAAAAATCTGTCTAGCGCCCGAGTTCAAAAACCCGTCTTTTTAAATGGTTAATTGGTTAATTAATTAATTAGCCTAAGCAGCAGCTATGAAGTTGACGGTACATGTGGCTTCAGTTTTTCAAATTTGACGGCAAGGGCCCTTCGCACTTCGTCTCCTGTTTCTGACAGTAAGAAGACTTAGGCAGTGCATTCCTTTGAAATGTCGGTGTGAGTCTACAGCAGTACACACTGTCAAACCGAGATGACAACAATGTGACTATGTATGGCTAGTGTCGTCCTGAAGTGGGTTTATATTTCTCGAAAATTTCATATCATTCATAGCAATCATATGGGCGTTTCTCCCCTTCATTGTATAAAGTACGTCATGCTTTGTGAGAATTCCTTCTGGCGTCCCTGTCCATGACAGCATTCACTGAACATGTCAAATGCAGTGTAAATGGACAGTAAAAGTGTCGGGCTTTGAAAACCTGAATGACCATAGAAAAAATTTTGGCTGATTTCGATGACATTGCTTATTGTTCTGTCAATAAACGATATATATATATATATATATATAAAGAAAATGTCACACAGGGAATTGTCATTTCTAGTACTTTTTTGTGAAGAAAAAGCCCGCCAAAAAAGGACGAGATACATTAAAATTTATGTACTTAATGACGTATTGCAATTAAAAAACTGCTTATGTCACAGCATTCATACGGAAAAGGAGATTTTATCAGTGCATAACCTTACAGAACGTATTTAAAAAAAATTCCACAGTTGCAGCCAATCTTTCTTCAGTGATTCTTTCGCAGCGTGCTTATTTCTGCATTCATATTTCAACATGTGAATCTATACTATCCAACTAAGTAACTCCATGCAGCAGGGTCTTTCTTCAGAATCTAGTACTTCCTCACTTACTCGAGAATTTACCCGCCATTTTACCGAATGGCTATGTTAATTACCGTCTTCACATGACCTCACTACCTACTTGTTAGCCAGATGAAACCACTCCATGCCTCCACATTCAAATTCTTTATGATGCGTTTCAATATTACCCTCACTTCTACAACTAGGTCTTCCAAGTAGTTTCTTTCCTCCAGGGTTCTGTGAAACTCCACATGTTCCATGTTATGTCGCTACGGAGGGTCTGTAGCAATCGGAAACTCTTTATAATATTTCATAATGTGTTAAGCTTTTAAGGAAAGAAGCTGTTAGCTTTTCAAGCAACCACAACAGGAGAGCCACCCCTTGTTGGCCGTCCTGAATCCTTATTAAATTCATACGCAAATACAGTATCCGTCACTGTAACCTTACGAAGTTCTGTGACTTGTTGGTCACCATGGAGGGGATATCAGTAGCGGATATCAGTAGCGGATATCAGTGGCGGATATCAGTAGCGGATATCAGTAGCGGATAATAAAGTGCCAAACCTTACACTTACGGTGACATAAAGTTTATTAATACTGGCGCAAATACTGCGCCCATTTTGATTACAAAATCTGTAATAACAATTTACAAGAAACTTAAAAAATAAAGGCTATTGCACGGGGAAATATGCGAGTACGAAATGGCTTATTTAAATAGAACCAACTTCTTCTCACAGTGGAATTCTAATCCTGCAGGTGTAAGTTCATAATTTTCCACTACACCATATGGGAAGTCACAGATACAATCTGGAATGCCCTTGTGAATGTCGATATAACACGCTATGACGGAAATATGGGACGGAAATATCCACACGTGGCAGGTATATCGTGTTACCTCCACGGGTAAGAGGACGTACGTCCCATTGAAAACCGTGACCCCGTGCGAAAAAAGAGTCGACACTGAAGATTATTTTGTAGCGAATAACGTTGCTGTATACTTTATCGTGTTAGAGCTGTCCGATTGTTACTCCACAGGCGGAAAAATTACGAACTTACATATACACGAGGAAAAAACTTGACTATTTCGAAACTGGTTTTTTGTAGAAAGGTTTTCTGCATATTTTATACTGCTCATCTCCGAGGCATTAAAATCAATTTCAGAAATAAAAACCAACTAAATGCACAATTTTTTCTACTACTTGTTACGTTTTATTCACTATTTTTCCTCCAACATGTTTCGGCGAGATGAAGTATTCAGGGAGGGTACATCACTACCTAACACGGAGACACACACAGCAAACACAGCTAATTCCATTCAAAAAAGCCACATCATTCCAATACCAGCACAGAACACCAACAAAGGCACGCAGAAAAGATAAATAACCTACGAATTTTAGAGAATTTTAACATTTTAAGAAGATCTTAATAATAGCACTGACAGCACATTTTAATTCTTAAGTGTTTCATATAATAAAATGACATATCATTCCTGAAGATGGCAGCTTGCCGAAACATGTTGGAGGGAAATAGTGAACAAACATAACAAAAACTAAAAAACTGCGCATTTAGTTGGTTTTCATTTTTGAAGTTTTCTGCATGTGTTGGCAATGGAAAGTTGAAGACCTTCCATGCCGTAGCCACTGTGTGCAGAAAGAACTATATTTATACTTTTGCCCTTATCACCCTGCGGGGCAATGAACTATAGGCTGAGGTAGGATCGTTAATTGCAATGGCAGGTAGAACTGAACAACAAGAAAGGCAAAATGGAGCTTGGTGCTCGAGAGACGAGTAGATTTAATTTTATAGTTGAATACATTTTAGATTATTTGTAACAAATTAAAGTAAACCACTAACGCTGTAAGGCATAGTGCTAAACTCTATTTACAAACTGCTTCAACAGTAAAAAGTTTTCCATTAAGCCCCCGCAGAGCATATACGGATTTCGCATATTCCTGAGAACAAAAAGCGATTAATTTCCTGCAAAACATTAATTGATTGGTTTTTTCTACAACAGAGAGGAAGTGTCTTTGCTGTGGGACTGAAAGTAAAGTTTTGTGAATGTGTATGCATAAGGTAAAGATCACCCCGTAACATGCCTTTGGAAAAGCAAAAGGGGGAGTATAGGTTTAGCTCCACCTACTCATAACCTTAGCGATAGATGCAGGTGGACGGTAGGCACCACGCTCAGGCCGATTTACCACCGAGAAAGATGCCACATACCCAATTGTATAGGTTGACCAGTCTGGACTGATTTAGTAAATCTCGTCCACATTGCCACTGGAACACCGAGCTACCCAATCTGTAGGAAGTCACTATACTGACTTAGCTACCTGGCACAATATGTGCAGGAACTGGCTATCAAAATATCGCGTTTTTGATACAGCTTCACTTCTGCCTCTACAGGCCAAACGTATATGTCTTACAGCATCACGAAAATGCAAATACAGTCGAGACCGCGTAAAACGGCATCGCTTTATGCAATACCTCTTCTACAGCGTCGCGTATTCGTCGTACCAATTAATTCCTCACTGTTAATCGTAACATTATACTCCTCGGTTATAACGACACTCGTTTATAACGACAAAAAATATTCAGTCCCTTTCATGATGTTATGACACAGTTCCGCTCTATTTCAAATTCAGGACAGCGAGAAGTCCAGTACATAAAAAAGGCATAAACTTGGCGAGAGTCAAGCTGAAGACCGTTTGAGCGACTGAGCTACCGTTGCAGCAAAGGGTACGTTAGACAAGGCATGGTCTGCTGTGAAGAATAAACGCCTCCCTGTAAACCTGACCTCTCAAACGCTGCACTACATTTCTCCTGGAGATACTGATTTCGACCAGAGGAAGCTTACATTTGCGTCATGGGCATTCACCAGATAAATTTAGCTTTACCTTTATGTGACACGTTTATACACAGAGGGACCTTACCAACATTAATAAAACAAAGCGAAGAACTACGAGAAGAGATGTTATTAACAGTTGGAAGCCCTGTCTTTATTATGTACTACCAGGTACCAATAATCCTGCCTTCTCTCCTCACATGGTATTTTTGAACAGTATATGGATCTCAGAACACACCGAGATTAGTTCACTACACAGCCCTGATTGCTTTTTATTACCGAGTCGCAGTGTGTTTACTGTGCGGTACGAACTGACTCTTTAAATATAATTCACGTTAATCTTAGCCTTTTAAGGGGTTAAGGAAAGTTGTTCAGACATATCTTTGGAAACGCACTGAAAGTATTTCTGTCTTCCTTTTAAACTTTATATCAACTAATCATTCTAAAGATGATGGGCTATATTCCTAGGTTTTTATGCTTTTGTATTTTTATTACGTTTTTATCAAGTAGCTTGGAATAGGTGTATATAAAGTATGCTTAGTTTGGTGCCGCTGAAACATAAGGTCGTACAACATGTGTTAAGAATTATGTGTTCTTCTGCAGTCAGTGTTGTTAGTTGTGCCTTAGGTACTGTTCTGTATAATTGGAAAGGCTCAGAATTTTCTCACAGTACACATCCCTTACACATAGTACAAAAACTTACGAGATATTGTTTACAATATGGTAACTAATATATCAGTTACAATAATAATAATAATAATAATATTAATATTAATAAACCAAATCAGTATAAACAAGTCACGTGGGCAAGGTAACCATATTATGGAATCAACAAGTGCAAACCGACAGAACCATCCCCAACAATAAACCGGACATCATAATCCGGGATAATGAAAAAGGAACACGTATGCTAATTGATGTAGCAATGCCGGGAGACAGAAATGTGATAAAGAAAGAAGTCGAGAAGGTTGTAAAATATAAAGACCTCATAATAGAAACACAGCGCACGTGGAATGTAAAAACAAAGGTGACGCCAGTAATAATAGGAGCAACTGGAACCATTTCAAAATCCTTCAGAAAATACTTGAGCAGCGTACCGGGAAAGCACGATATCAAGGAACTGCAGAAAACAGCTATATTGGGCACAGCACACACACTGCGGAAAGTGCTAATGTAGAAGCACAGAAGAGTTTAATATTGCAGACAGCGCTATATGCACCATTAACAGTACGCGCGGAATAGCTGCGACACTGTATACCCTAGAAACATGTTTTTTTATTTCAGGTATGTAAGTGTGAATACCCTGCATAGAGGAGATGATGATGATGATGATGATGATGATGATGATGATGATGATGATGATGATAACAATGAAGTCCCTCAATATCTTTCTGTCCTCTCTGTGCCATTTACTTTGTCGTTTTCTCCATATACATTTTACCTTATATCAAAATTTACCTAGGCCAATTACATAACCTCAGTACAGGGAATTAACTTCCTGTATGCTGTCTCCTCATTCAAATACTAAAAATTCTAAGGTTTTTCTCTCAGGCTTTAAGTGTTCCTACAGTTACAGGTTACATGAATAACATTCTATTCCTCTCTATATAGATCACTTCCCGATTCTGCTCTCCTTCTCCAAATACTCAATTTCGAATTTCACAATCTTACCCATGCTATTTCAATTCTCTAAAAATATATTGCGTAAAGCACTTAATATTTTGTTCTCGTAAAAGGAAAGAATTAGGTAAAGATGAAGTGTAAACTTTTCACATCTCTGTTCCTGTATTGATCCATAATATACAAGACGGAATTCATATGGTCATATTCGTACCTGTCACGGTAGTCCAAACAGAATATACAAATTTGAGAAGACAACAATTTTGAAGGCAATTTGCTATACCTGGCTTTATATAGGAGGATAATATTGAAGTGGATTATACACAAGATGTGAGTTCGAGTACTAGATAAATACGGTACTCCAATGCCTCAGGAGTGGTTATACTCGAAATAAATATTTACCGTTTAAAACACAGTGATTGCTGTGAGGGAAATTATGTTTTAAAAGTCGCTGTATTTTGACTGCAAAATGCGTGTATGTGATCCAAATGTTTCTGACAATAACTAGAAAATATTGTCCCATACACAGTTAAATATCTGGCCTCTGTCACTGAGATGTTATGACATTTAACCTACGATGAACTGGATTTTTAAATGTTATTTTGTGAACTTCAGGATCTGAGGGCTTAAATGCAAAAAAAAAAAATATTCTTCATCAAGTGTAAAATGTAAGCATGCAGACAGCAAGTTCTACGTAACGTCCATTTGCTTTTTATAGCGAGTCTCTTTTGAAACAATGTCCATCAAAGCCGTAAAGGATTTAATGGGAGGAGGGGAGGAACGAAACGTGTGCAGGCATGACGAGTGGCTGCTCCTGTTGTTTAGGCATCACAACAGTACAAACATATGGATGTGTTCCTATGTTACGCATAAATACACTGTGAAATTTGCATGAAAATTCTACTGCCCAAAGCTAATTTCCTCTTCTTTTACATGTTAGCCAATCTTATTAGTTCAAAATATTACGACTGGAAAATGGGACAGAATAAAGAACACTATTTTATATGTCCATCCTCGTTCGAAAAACTGTTATAAATTGTAAGGTGATTGAACTCGTTGTTTTATAAGCAATAATACCAAGCACTATATCCGTCGAAAGCAATTTGTATTTCAGTGGTATAAACCCAGCTACGTGTACACATTTTGGCTTTCAACAAGCCATCGTCAAGCTGTGTATAAGAATGTACAAAGATAAAATTTTACAACTGCAATTAAGTGACTCAAAGTTGAGATCTCAGTGTTGTTACAAAATACTCGTAATGTCGAACAGAAAAACTGTAAATACAAAACTTTTAGATATAATGTACTTACAAAACATGCCTTGGGGGTCTTAATCCTATTCACACAAAAAATTACATAATCTTGTTTAAAACATGTAGGCTTCATGGCAATGTTCAGATATGATGAGGCCTACGATGGTTAAATCTGGCAAACGTCACGTGCGTGATCGAGGAATCCTGATTCGTGAATGTCAAATTGTTAATATGTGTCTTAACGACAACAACAATTACAGAAGACGAAAATGTTTCACTTTCACGTATGTGGAAAAAGAAACAACGTTCACTACAGAATTCCTTAAGCATACGAATTTAAAAATTACTTTTAAAACCAAAACTCTCTAGAACCTAACCCAAGAACATAGAGTAAAATTATATACAATTAATGAAATTAAATATCACGCGAATGACGTATACCAGCTAAGCCCTTATGGTTAAGGTAAGAAATACCTCGTACGTAGGACAGACTGCCTATAATTTCACAACAAGATTTATAGAACACTAAATTTCCATTAAAATAACAGTAACAATTCAAAATTCCCGAAACATATCCTAGGGAGTACTCAGTCTTTAGGAATATTGGCACAATTATGCAAGCCCGCAAGTTGAATAAAAAAGGACATGTTTAAATAAGATATATTGCACATTTTCAAAGAAACTATGAATGATAATCAACTAAATGACAAATATACTTTAACACGAAATAAAATTTTCGAAACACTAGCTGTATTGGAAGCCGTAATACGTCTCACCAGACCATTAACTTCCGCCTAAATTGTAATACACGAATGCAGTACGCAACAAAGGGGAGATATATAAAATGTCCGAATCCAAAGTTACATAGACCTCGAATTTAACAATTTTATATTCTTCAAGTAGTTATGCTTTTACTTTCGTTGTTGCAGATTCCTAATTAAAAATTCGGCATCAATAATCCAGGATCCCTCTATCATACACACCACATCTACCAGATCAGTCCGTCTTAGACCTCATCATATCTGAACACTGCGTTCACAGCTACATGCTGTTAACACGGTGATAAAGATCTTATATATGATATACACCTAAGACAACTTGCCACCATTTTTATACGTAAGGTATACCCTTAAATATGGATTATGGTTGGTCGTGGAGTTAAGAAAAATTCTTGGCCGTATTAGAGAGTAATTAATTATATCTACGTTTCAGTCAGTTTTGAAATCTCGGCCTCTGCGTAATGATGTTAAGTGACGTGAATATTTCGTAAAATCTTAATAGTACACGTTCTATTAAGGACTCTACATCATAACAGTCGATTAATTGCAGATTTGTCAAGATCCTATCTGGATTTAGGATCTGTGAAATTTGTCCGTAAAGTTTTCAACGCAAATTAATTACAAACCTATTTTCTAAACATTTAAATGGAAGCCTTATTCTAACTAACAAACCTACGAACGAATTATCCATCTAGAATGTGTCAGAGCTTAGGCGGTTGATCGTCACCTCTGAACGTGCAGAGTCATGTTGCGTTTCTATTCGACTCTGGAACAGGGATTTCCCGCAATACTTCAGGCTTCCCTGGCAATAATTATTCCAGAAATAGTCTATGATCGTCTATCTTTCGCAGACCAAGGGATCCGGCCCCACGCACTCCAACTCAATAAACAACATCTGTCTACCCAAACAGACCTACGCACCTGCTAAAATGAAGAAGAGACTTTTACTTTCGGATAATTTACTGGTCGCCTTACTAACTTAATATACTGTTTCTTACAGTCCATCCTAGCACACCTACCCATGGGGATATAAACAACCACAGAATACACAGAGTCGGTATAGCGACTCGCTACAGGCTGGACGGTCCGGGGATCGAATCCTGGTGGGGGGCAAGATTTTCCGCACCGTCCAGACCGGCCCTGTGGCCCACCCAGCCTCCTGTACAATGGGTACTGGGTCTCTTTCCCGGGGGTAAAACGGCCGGGGCGTGGGGCTAGCCACCCCATCCCCTCCTCGTGCCGAGGCTCACGAAAGGGTAGAGCTATACCCCTACCTCTTGGACCCTCAGGGCCTGTTATAGGGTGACCTTTACCTTTACAGAATACACAGGGAAAAATCCCTGAAAACTATGGTGAAATTCTACGATATATTTGTTTGCAATCAAATTGTAAATATTATGATATAATTACATGCAATTTGCAACACACTTTTTAATCATTTTTATACAATTTTAGCATCTGTCTTTCAAATCTACAGTTACACTTCTGTGTCATAATTAGCCAATGTTGCGTTTTCTCTTTGTTGAATACCTTCCTGATGATACCGAAAAAAAGCCGAAACACGTAGCGGGATTACTGTATGATTGCATATATATTTGCACCGAAATGTTGTGCAGTTGGAATAAACATTGTGGAATCATCTTACTGCACGGAACACGGATAATATTAAATAGAAACGTTATGTTTCAGACCGTTTTATGGGTTACTATTAGATGTTACATGGCATTTATTTTCAGGTAGTTTCTCTTTATACGCCCTTAAGTGTGATTTTATTTTGGCTTTTAAACTTACTTTTTACAAAACACGTTGAGCGATAATCAGAATGCCTGACGCCATTATGGACGATAAAGGTTGGTAGGTTGACGGAGATATCTTGTACTATAGGGTGTTCATATTGCGAGACCAAGCATCATTTAGCTGACGGCATGCTTATCGCAAAAATACTGCCCTCTCTACGGTAGCCGAATTACACTCGCCATAAAAGAAACATCCGGTATTTTTTATTTATAAGCACCAACTGAGAAAATACGATAACAGGTAACCATTCCCCCAACATGACAAACAAAACAGGCGATATATCCCTTTATCCCCTTCCCTGTATGAAACAAAACCTCATCTTATCCACACCTGTGGCCGGCTAGAACTTCGGCCTCAAGAATTTAGAGCTTAAATCTTCGCGAGGCTACACTGTATCACAAGAACTTTAAGATAGAATCATCGCAAAGTGCGCTGTTCATAAGGGGTTTTAACGAAAAACACATAGCTGAAGTCTTACACACCTTTCGCTTTATAGTGCCTATCTCATATTGCCGTAATTGAAGGTGGTTTCACGCAGGCCTGCGTTAGGTATTTTACATGATTACAAAACGTCTACGAGTAATCAATACATTAACCAATTTACGCACTTAATAAAGTATATTTAGAAGTATAAAACTGCTACATGTTTCGGCACCGGGGTGCTATCATCGGAGGGGGGAGGGTGAAAGCGACACAACACCTAGTTAAGCGTGCTGGCCTTATAATCCTTTGTTCAGAATAACTCCCTGATTCTGGCACCCCCAATGCCGAAACATGCAGGAGTTTTATACTTGTTTCTCAGTGTATTTTATTGAGTGTATACGTTGGTTAGTTTATTAACCCTTTAAAGACGAAGCGTATCTGTTTTATATAAGGACTCAGTGCGTACCGAGCTGTAAACACTCTCCACTTCGGTTGTAAAAACCAGTCTCTTAATGTTTTATAAGGCAAAATTTGCTGTTTGTTCTGAGATCCGTAAAAAACACATAAACGCAATGTGGGCACCACGTAGAATTTTTTAATGTTAAACCTGGTCGTATGTAAAGTTACCGCTAGGCTTTAAAAAGGTTAATTATAAGAATATGCGCGGAATGAATAACATAACAATTGTATATGGTTACTCCACATGTTAGTCTCTAAATAAAAATGGACTAGTTTAAGAAAACGCCCAATTTTATTAAGTATTTTCGTATTGAACATAATAAGAGGTCATTACACAGGCATCGTTTTCTATTAAATCGCACAGCTCTTATAAATATTTGTCGTAGCGTCAACCAAATTTTTCTAAACACGAAGAGCGTGATGTAACAAACAACAGCAAACGTAGTGGTTGTGTTAGACGGTGAACAGTTCCTGTTTAGCGATTATAATACCAACTTATGAATATGTAACACACACAAAAACACAGTCTGCTGTTTGATCCTACATGTTTCGACGAAAATTCGCCATCTTCAGGCAGTCCGCATATACATATTTAAAACTCGCTGGTACATATTATACGATATAATATACAGTATGTATACTTTATGATATATAATATGATATAGTAATGTAACGTCTTGGATGGAGTTAGTTTACTATTCGGTACGTAATGGATGTTTAAACAGAATTTTTGGTTAAATGCAGGCTTCCAAGTGTTCAGCAAATATTTACAACCATAATATTAAAATATAATGCCAGATTCTGAAAAGACATAGATGCAAGAGGCTTTAATTATTGCACAGTTAGAGTTTATACAGTTTTAGGAACAAAGGAAAGACGTCTTTGTTTCGTGTATTTTTCTTTATGAAACGGGAAGAAATTATTTCTTGTTATGCGAGAAGTTACTGAAACGCTTTACAGCTTTTACTTTAAAACCGCTTCTTGAAATATGGTATTATAGTTTTAAGAGTGGAAATAAAGTGGATTTACAGAGATTTAATTCAAGGAAAAAAAAAATCTCAGCAGTGTTTTCAGCGTGGGTGCTGAAAAAAACACAAAACATATGAAGAACTAACACAAGCATGCTGAAGGGAGAAGCATGGAATCTCGATGTATTCAGGTACGTTCACAAATTTGGTTGCGCCTCTTTATTATTACCTTCTTTTTATCCGCATTAATTATGTCCGTGCTGACTCTGTATTATAAAATAAACAAAAACTTCTCTTTATCTCCATGACAGAATAGAATAGAATAGAATAGAATAGAATAGAATAGAATAGAATAATATAGAATAGAACAGAACAGAACAGAATACAAGAAGAGCGGGCACAATAATTTTCTATGCACTTCGACCAGCCTTTATGTTCATGTATTTAGCAGCCCCGAAACTTAAAAAAAGTGCACTGTCCTGCTACCAGAGGTTTCCTCTAAGTTACCTGCTTTCATAAATGGTGGCCAAGGTGCCTAAAACTTAATACTGCCAGTGCCTCGCAGTCACAAAAACATGTGAGGGCGCTTCAGATGCCTGCTTGCATCTATCACACCAAGCCTCTGTGCCATCCCCAGTTCAAATGTATGTCCTTTTAAATGACAATGTCCTGTTAGTAATGTCACAAACCGGGAGAGTGCGCGAAGCAGTGTGCGCGTAGATCAGTGTGTTTCTGCAGTCAGAGCGGTGGAGGTGCCAGCATTTGTCTGCTTACATAGTGGCTGCAATCACGTGATTGAAGTAAGGGCCGTAAGGTCTGTGAGACTCGCGCTAAAGGTTGCCATGCAAAATGATGGGGACTTTGTGGACTTAATCCTGCTATACAGACAATGAATCTTCTAATTCTTTTGCTGATCTCGGAACGCAACTGCTGACAAAATGTAACACAATTAATTTCGGCTCTTCAAACCTGATACTACTTTATTCTATCACGCAAAGTTCCGATTTGTAGTACGGAGCCAAAACAACCTTATTATCACCTTAAAAGGTATTAGGCAAACATAAAGTAAGAGTTAATGTCCCTCTGCTTAACTATGCACACGAAATCAAGGCACATGAGGGCGCGGATACTTAGCTCCACGCATTCTTGATCTCAGCATCAAATGTGAGCAGTCAGTTTTAACTTAAGGTCGCTTTTCATACGGAGAGACCTTTCTTGTTTTAGTGGGCCCCAGAGCTGCTATGGGCGCTTTGCAGAAGCAAAATCTTTTGGACCTGCAGGAAATAGAGACAGGATTCCTCATTTTTTTATTCAGTAACCTAGTTGCTATATGGAATGAGATATCCTTGCTGTCAGTACAATGTTACAGCTCACGAAAAATTAGATAAAGTAATGCAATGAAGCAGAATGCCTGACATATTTAAGTACAAAGATTACATTACAGAAAAATGAAAGTTTACCCTTTGTTTTGTATGCGTGTGGAACTTGATTTTGCACGAACGCGCTGAGAAAAATCTGTTGAGGAAAATACCAAGACCTAAAAGGAAGTGACAGTAGCGTAGCTGTTTCAGCAATCCTGTGAAGAAGTTTAAATAAGTTGACGTAAGAATTTCTGAATTTCTGGTCAAAGTTTCAGATGAACTTAAAATTTATTACTGCCATCCACTTACAGAAATTTTGATCTCTGATAACGATACAGTCCTTGCTGCAAGTTTTGAGACTCTACTAACCCCTTAAGCCAGTTTCGGCAATGGACGCTTGATTACGTGGGCAGGAGGTTGGGGTCATGCAGGAGTGTGCCTAGGACACTACGTAGGCGACATTTGCTATTATAAGCCAACTGTCCTCGTATTCTCTAGGGCGCACATGTTGACACGAAACTTAGATGAATATTTTGATTAACATAAATTGAGTTACTTGAATGCAATCCCTAAACCCCAGTGCTAAAATCCTTGGATAAAAAATAAGACAGGCAATGTGCGTAGGTATAAACGTAACATAGGGGCGCGTTCGCGTAACCGTTGTTGCCGTGGAAAAGCAATAAATATTACATATTCTGAACGTGTGTTAATAGCCTTAGTTATCCAGCATGTAAAGCGCGTGCGGCGTATTATATTGTCCTGTCTGGCCCTACTACATTGTTTTACATTATCTCATAAACGGCACAATTTTTGGAAATTGATACTGGACATACAATGTGTGTTTTGATTTTCTCCACAACTCAAACATTTCTCATTTTCAGCAAGATTTTATTGCACAGTATATGGGCCTCCATGTAAAGTATCCTTTATTCTTGTCAGATTGTAATAAAATTTGAAGTGTCTTAAATGATTTTTGAAAAATTCTCAAGTATCGAATTTAATGAAATTCTATCTAGTGGGAGCCGAGTTGTTCCATGAGGATGGACGGGTGGACGGACGCTTTCAAATACGCCAGCAGCACTCACGTCCACATGCTTTCAAATTAATTACCATTGTTATCCTCACCCTCGACGCTATTCAGAATGAGCTGTGAATGCCCTACCTAAATAGTAGATGTTTTTAAATCGGTGTAATCCTGCCTCGTCCTTCTCCGGTTAGGCTAACAGCAGCCACAACAGTACTGATTTTGAATATGTGGAGTGAAGGGAGACCAGCTAGCAAGAAAACTGATCAGTACTACAGAAATGCATAAAACAAAGACGTAAAAACTTTGAGTATCATAACCCCTACATCGCTCTACTACTGTTTCATCTCGAATGCAACATTCATGCATATTTAACTTATGTCTCACAGCTTGGTTAATCAGTTATATGGAGTTTTTAAATCTCTTTACATAGGCAGCATCGGCTACATACCAAATACAGGTCATTATTTTATATGACAACCATCGTTTTTCACTTACTGCGGCAACTCCGCTGTGCGCATGTGGGTAGTCAGATAAGCGACGAAAACCGAGCCCGAAGGAGGCGGCAGCCGACTGTTTTTAGGTAACATAAGGACCCTGATTATGAACGATATTCTGAAAACGTCTGTGCGTCTTCAGGTAAGAGGACGAGACTAAGTGTTTTCTGTGGCCTGACGGATAAAGCTGTTTTTACATATCACTAGGTACCGGCTGATACTAAGCTGAAAGCACTGAGGTAAACTAACACTGTCTTTCTTTTCAGGTCAAGATATGAACTAGACCAGCAAGCAACAAGAAAAACATACATCAACAGCACAAAACTAAAAATCTTCAATGACATTTAATTTGTAATCTAAACTGAAACTGAGAGAGAAAACTTTGTAAATCCATACTTAATTGTCTAAAGAATAAAACCAGGTATTTAAAATGGTCCGTACCGTGTATGTACTATTACTAGCTCGTACACAGTACTGAAATACAGTGTAACAAAATTTATAAAACTGCCGACATGTTTTGGTGTAACTTCTCTCCTGAGGATGGTGTGATGTTACACAAAACACGTCGGCAGTGCTATAAAGTTTGTTACAGTGTACTTCAATACTGTGTACGAGCTGGTGATAATACACGTGTTATAAGACCACGTATGTTTAAAGATTCACTTCGTACCTCGCAGTAAACACACTCCGTCACCGTTATAAAACCAAACAGCTAATGTTGTATAGGGAAATAATTGCTGTTTTTTTCTGAGATCCGTACAAAACACATAAATGCAATGTATTGGCAAGGTACACAATATTTCAGTGTTAAACCTCTGGTGAATGACGTAACCTCCAGGCTTTAGAGAGATAATTGCATTGTCGATGTTCCGGATGGTAGATACTAAAATTTCCCAGAACTGGATAATGACCCCAGGGCCAACAAAAATCTAACTAAATTGCTGGAGTGTACAAGCCTGCCCATTACCATCACATAACCTGTAATATGCCCCACGATATTGGGGCTCAAGTATCACAAATTTGCAGAGATAAAAAAATTGCCAATTATAAGCCAGGGAGTCAGGATATCTCAGGAGGCATAGTGTTCAGGCTACCGGATGGATGTTCCAGGGTTAGAAACCTGGTAAGGGGCATACGATTGCTCCAAAAGGTCTACACCATCAATGCAGCCCCATCCATCCTTTTATATAATGGGTATTGGGGGTATATTTCCCCCGAGACAAAGCGGCCTTGGCGTGAAGCTGACCACTGGCCTTTGTGTAGGGCCTAGTTAAGACATAGTGGAGTTACGCCTCTACTCCCCTGTATGACTTCATGTCAAGTAGAGGGAGAGATCAGATTTACTTTCTTTATAAAGCTAGGTACACAATCTTTGTTTTAATACAGCGAAGGATATATTTGTAAGTGCCTGAGAAAGTTCAAGAATATATTTGTTATTACCATTGGCAAGTGTGAAGATATAATGTGAAAGCATAAACCCCATATATTTTAATGCACCGTCAAATAACTGTGAAGCAAAATTTATTTCGATGTTGCACTAAACATCTTTATTCTGTCCGATTACCGGCAATGTTATTGCAATATAAAACATCTTTCATCCTTTCATTATCACCAGCAGACTTTCATAACCAAGTCAAATGTACCGAAACAAAAGTTTCTGCTACTAATTTCCGAAGCCTCAGGTTCTAAATTTGATCACGTTGTGCGAGGTAATGTAAACAGTTCAATTCTACCATATAAATGTACGTGATCACAAGCACGCGCAGCTCAGTCAAACGCTGGCTTTCTTTAACCCTTTAAAGACGGAACGTATCCGTTTTATATAAGGCCTCAGTGCGTACCGCGCTGTAGACACTCTCCACTTCGGTTATAAAAACCAATCTCTTAATGTTTTATAAGGCAGAAGTTGCTGTTTGTTCTGAGATCCGTACAAAACACATAAACGCAATGTGGGCACCACGTAAAATTTTTTAACCCTTTAAAGACGAAGCCTATCTGTTTTATATAAGGCCTCAGTGCGTACCGCGCTGTAGACACTCTCCACTTCGGTTATAAAAACCAATCTCTTAATGTTTTATAAGGCAGAAGTTGCTGTTTGTTCTGAGATCCGTACAAAACACACAAACGCAATGTGGGCACCACGTAAAATTTTTTAACCCTTTAAAGACGAAGCCTATCTGTTTTATATAAGGCCTCAGTGCGTACCGCGCTGTAGACACTCTCCACTTCGGTTATAAAAACCAATCTCTTAATGTTTTATAAGGCAAAAGTTGCTGTTTGTTCTGAGATCCGTACAAAACACATAAACGCAATGTGGGCACCACGTAGAATTTTTTAATGTTAAACCTGGTAGTACGTAAAGTTACCGCTAGGCTTTAAAAGGTTAAGTAAGGCTGAATGTCTTCGTGCTCCTTTAACTACAGTGTATAACATTCTTTTGTGTCTTGACTAAAATTCTGTGTGTTATGGTCTTTGAGGTCATTATATATGTTCATTACGGCTACGTTATAAATGCGTGGAACCAAATACGGCCATATACGTTCTAAGTGAATTGAGATGTTACTGATTCGATATACGTATACTTTTCATCCAGGTCCAACAGTTACAAATATCTATACTCTACTGTACAAAGTGAATTTAATCATTTGAAAACAAGTGGTATTGAATTATACTTAAATATTCAATTCGTACCATGCAGTATATTTCCATCTGTGTTGTGAGAACTAATCAGTTAACGCTGTGTAGGGAAATAATCGCTGTTTGTTCTGAGATCCACACAAAACACATAAATACGCTGTGTGGGCAGAACGTAGAATACTGTAATATTGTTCACAGAGGCAATGAAGTAACCAGTACGGTCTAGAGACCGACATTTTGAAGGATCCATCTCCATGCAATTAGTCGCTCAGTTGCTAATTTAGTTAGTTTTCACTTGCTTAACTGGACTAACAAGTAAACAGATCATTCGCCTAGTTAATTACGTTGTTGCAGTCAGATAGCGAGCTAATGTATTTAGTTACGTACACTGTACACTCAGTACGCACACTGTACAATCAGTACGCACACTGTACACTCAGTACGTACACTGTACAATCAGTACGTACACTGTACATTGAGTACGTAAACTGTACACTCAGTACGCACACTGTAAACTCAGTACGCACACTGTACACTCAGTACGCACACTGTACACTCAGTACGTACACTGTACACTCAGTACGTACACTGTACACTCAGTACGTACACTGTACAATCCATACGCACACTGTACATTCAGTACGTACACTGTACACTCAGTACGCATGTAATTTACTTAGTATACAAGATTTTAGGTTCTCATAGTCGTACTGCTGATGATTCGCGTCTTCTATGATGCGCTGTGTCATTGAGTGAGTGGTTCCCGACGTTTCGAAGTATCATAATATCATCTTCAAGGGTGAAGCAGTTAAAGGGGATTTGACGGATTTGGCTTCTTGAACACTGAAGATGAAGATACTGCGATACTTCGAAACATTGGAAAGCCCTCACCTAAGGACAGAGCGCCACATGGGAGAAGATCCGATCCGTCAACTCACTTATTTTTACTCCAGAAATGAAGTCAAAATCCGCCCAAACACAGCTAAATTCCATTTATTATAGAAAACCACATGTTTCGACCTATTACAGGTCATTACCAGGTCAACAATTTGTGTATGAAACATACTGTGGAAGGAATATAAGTCCATAAAATGCGATTAAAACTATTAAAATTTTAAAAATATTATGGTCATAATTCGGACTGCTGTGTGCGGATAGAGGACCTACAGCACTGTTACAAATATTTTTTACAAATTTTAGCTTCTTTTGCTATAACAGGTTATCATAGAATCCTCTCCAGTCCATGTGTCAGTGTGGATTCTTTCCAAGATCCAAGTTCCAGCTGGAAGTTGTTAATTAAACGTATAGGTGGGTACTGCGCCCCAGCTACGCAATTTATCAAGCAACACTGATATTTGTGTTCATGATAAGTATATTTTAACGAGGATAATATTAAGATGGATATTCGGGAAGTGGGATGGGAGGACATGAACTGGATTGATCTGGCTCAGGATAGGGACAGGTGGCGGGCTCTTGTGAATGCGGTAATGAACCTTCGGGTTCCATAAAATGCGGGGAATTTCTTGACTAGCTGAGAAACTGTTAGCTTCTCAAGAAGGCCTCTGCTCCATGGAGTTAGTTAGTTAGTTAGTTAGTTAATAGAAAATGATAACGAGTTGAGGTAGAGTACAAAACGATCATGATATAGAAAGTCTGAAAAATAAATTAATTAGCGTGACTGGGCCCACTTGGCCGTGTTAAGACAATTAATACAGTTGAAACAAAACCACCACAAACGCATTACTTTAGATACAGACTGCCCCATCGTATAGAATACAACTTAACACATCAAAGTAAACCCCCCATACAATCCTGTATGACTTCGTACCCATCGAATAAAACCAATAGTTAACTGATCGTCATACAGGCACCCTGGTGGGTCGCCATACCCGAAGCCCGGGACAGCAATTAGGAAAGCACCCGCCAGACGGAATTTTGAAGGTGATGTTGCCAGGCTGGAAGCCGCAAACAGAATGAGGTCTCCCAGTCAGTTCACAAAACAGCTCAACCAAAAACCTTTACGCTAGGAGGAGAGGGTAGAAGAACAAGGAAGTTGCGCATGCCGTGAATATAGATAAGGGGTTCAACCGCATAGCAACACGGACAACAAAATCTCTAGCACAGTAGATTGCTGAATGTTGCATTTGTCTGAGCTGTTGTGTTGTATCTACATGCTGTACAGATTGGCCTTTTAACTCCATAATTATTTATGTCACATTAAATAGCAGGCTTCAGTAATACACGCTGTGTAAGCCATAAAATTCGTACCGAATTTCTGCCAAATTCCTTAGCATTTATCCAAAGGATACGACGTCACATGCCACCTGCCTTTTGAGCAGAACACTTTGACATATCGAAGAAACCTTCCAGTCTTGGAGCTGGTAACTTTCCAAATATTATTCCTGCTTTCTACATAGCTTTGTGTTCAAAAGTACAAAACAATGAAACCCACTGAACACGGGACTTAATCTGAATTTTATTTCATGATTCCTGTCGTACCGCACAGTAAACACATATTATCTCATTTATAAAAACTAGTTAATGTTACACACAGAAATAATTGCTGGTTACTCTGAAATCCATACAAAACACATTAACACTCAGTATGGGGAGAATGTAAATTTCTATAATACTAAAACGCATCGTAAATGAAGTAACCACTAGGCTTTAAAGGGACGTACAATGGTTACTATATATACCACTTAATTCAATGCTGAAGCCTCTCTGTATTTCCCTCAAAAATATTCCATCAAGGAGCGGGGATAGACTAGTGGGTGTAGCGGGCTTATCTATGTGTTTCACGATACAAGGTTCAACTGCCGGCAAGATAAAGAAGTCCTCCCCTTTTACAAAATTTCCAGACGGACTCTGAGGCCACACAGCCCCCTCCTGAATGTGTACCAGGAATTTTAAGTGGGGCAAAGAGGCTCGAAAGTGAATAGGGCCACTGACCCCTGTCTATTGTCCAGGTTAAGATTGAGATTAGAAATACATCTTCTCCCCCTGCATGCCTTCTAAGCGGTGGACACGAACCAAATTTACAAAATCTTTACAGTCATACATGCAATTTTTGTTTGTTTTGGTACTCGGCATAAAAAGTATAATTTCATAAAAGCATTAACTGTTTGGAAAAGAAGGAAGGGACTTTTATACTTCCTGTTTTTAAGGGTTCCTGCTTCAATAAAGTTTTATAAAAATGGTGGTTATAGGACAATTGGTCTGTGAGTTTTTGTTAAATATTTAACAAGGAAACTTCAAACAAGTTTCCGGAACGAGAAATTCTTGATATTCAAGTGACGTCACAATTGCTGTAAGGCTTTGTAAACCGAAATAGTTTACATTTGAAACGTGTCAGGGTTTGTTAATTTGTACGAAACTGTGTTTCTTTTGATCTTCCAAAATATTCGTAGTCCTTCTCTCTTCTACCTACTTGTTCAAAGTTGGTGTAGCGGGTTTTGATTTTTCACTTGATCACACTCAGACACACACCACAGTCGGTAGGACTCCTCTGGTAGAGGGATCGGCCCGTCGCAGAGACCTCTACCTTACAACACAGACACTGTACAAGAAAAACATCCATGCCCCCGGCGGGATTCGAACCCACGATCCCAGCAAGCGCTCGGCCGCAGACCTACGCCTTAGACCGCGCGGCCACTGGGACCGGCTCTTCCAAAATATATGTCTCCTAAATTGATAACACATTTGTAAGATTCCGGCTGTGCAAGAGTTAAAACAGGTTTAATTTTGTAAACCTAGTTACAAAGTCCTGTGAGCGATGTAATTCATTCGGTGTGGAGCTGGAGTGTCTTGGGTTCGGTTCACGACAGGACAAGAGACTGTTTCTCTCCTCAGAAAGCCTTTGACCCAACCCGCCTACTGTTTAATGGATGCCAGGGGTTCTTTTTTCGAGGGTAAAGCGGCCGGGGCGTCAATCTGATTAATCTACTACCGCCAATTTTTTTTTCCAATGGCACAACAGCCCCTAGTGGGCCAGGGCCTCCTCATCATCGAGGCTTCACGATCACACTCAGACACACCACAATCGGTAGGACTCCCCTGGACAAGTGATCAGCCCGACGCAGAGGCCTCTAATCTGACGACACACAACAGTCACACGAGACAGACATCAATATCCCCGCTCGAATTCAAACCCACAATCCCAGAAAGCAAACGGCCACAGACCCACCGGAATCATCTCCTCCAAAAAAGTATCGAGGTTAATAATTAGTGGAGCCATGCGTCTGCGCCACCTATTTATTTTAACACAACGCTTACAACACGCTAATGAATGACATACAAGTTGTAACGGATTAGGAAAGAGACGGGAGTGATTGTCGGTCTGCATACAGACGGCCCAGTGATTTTCTGATTTACTCACTCCTATAAAAAACTGAAAATGTGATGTAAATCACAACTGCCAGGAGCTTTCATACGACTTGTTAAAGTGATGTCTGATATATTAACCCACTCCAACACCACGTACACCAGATTTATTCCAATTTAAGATTTTAAACTTAAAATTTCATTAGGCGGGGTCCAACATGTTTCGATGGGCAGCCCACATCATCACGGACACAAGACATATCACAAAAGAAGGAAAGCAGTATGGCGGGCTAAAGTAATTAAGTTCAAAATTGTATCAGTGTCGACAGGTAAAAGTGTTAAAACTGTGTTATTAAAGTCTAAGACACGAGCTCGGAGAACACTTAATATATCAGACATTGAATTAACAACACGGTATGGGAAGTATTAACCTTTTAAAGCCTAGCGGTAACTTTACATACCACCAGGTTTAATATTAAAAAATTCTACATGGTGCCCACATTGCGTTTATGTGTTTTGTACGGATCTCAGAACAAACAGCAACTTTTGCCTTATAAAACATTAAGAGGTTGGTTTTTATAACCGAAGTGGAGAGTGTTTACAGCGCGGTACGCACTGAGTTCTTATATAAAAAATACACGTTTCGTCTTTAAAGGGCTCAAATTGTTAGAGTAACTTGTAACTATGTATCAATCTTTGGTATTTATATGGAAGTTTGAAAACAGATCGCCAATAATCGAAAAAATCTAATACGTCTGACTAGGCAATTGGTCTTTGGCTGAGGTTTTGTCATTACTTGACCAACACAAATCCAAAGACGCTGACATACTTTACAGGCAGTAGCCGTGTTACAACCCTTCATCTTCATGATCTCCTAACACAATATTAGAGAAAAAGACACATTTTTTTAATCATGGATTTTATACTTTTATCTTAAACTAACATGCATATAATTCTTACATGTACATATCAAAAAACCCCGGAGAATGTGGAAATTTCAAATTTTTGGGTAGCGTGATGGTAAATAATGCAAGATGTACACATGAAATTAAATCCAGGCTTGCCATGGCAAAAGCAGCATTCAACAACAAGAAGATTCTTTCCACCAGCAAACTGGACTTGAATTTAAGGAAGAAACTAGTAAAGTGCTACATTTGGAGCATGGCTTTGTATGGTGCTGAAACGTGGACACTTCGGAAAGTAGATCAGAAATACCTGGAAAGTTTTGAAATGTGGTGCTGGAGAAGGACGGAGAGGATCAATTGGACCGATAGTGTGAAAAATAAAACATTACACAGCGTAAGGAGGAGAGTAATATCCTATATACATTTAAAAGAAGAAAGGCTAACTGGATTCGTCACATTTTGCGTAGGAACTGCCTTCTAAAACACGTGACTGAAGGGAAGATAGAGGGAAGGATAGAAGACGAGGAAGAAGATGTAAGCAGCTACTGGATGATATTAAGGAAATAAGAGGATACGGTACATTAAAAAACGAAGCACTAGATCGCACTGTATAGAGAACTCGCTTTGGAAGAGACTACGGACCTGTCGCAAGACAGACTAGATATGATGGGTGAGCATTTATAAAATTTTGTGCTTCAACTTGTCATGTTGTATCAAGCGCATTAATAATGGCCCAGCTAAGCTGAAACACGTTGCAGATCCAATAAAATAGTTCGGATATCCCACTCTCTGTATAGGTATACAGTTGGTTTGCTTTAATGAATGAGGGTTTATCGTATTTAAGGCGACGCGAAACTTAATTACTGCGTCTTAGTTCTGGTTTAGTACACGAAAATTTCATGACGATGTAATTAAATCACCTATAGAGGGTCCTTTTGATAAGTCTGTAGTTGCTTTGTAGCCAAGAAGCTTCTTGCTGTAAATTTCACCTCAGTGTTCAGCAAAATCTACTACCGGGGCGTAACACGAGCAAGTTTAATCCAGCCAAAACCTCCTAACATATTTACAGAATTTAATTCAGGTTAACGAATTCGATCAAGGAAGACTGTAGTTTGTTACCGCAGTCTATACCGACAAGTTCTATGAAGGTACCTTAAAAGAGACCTCACTAACGGGTTATTCCAGAAACTTACTGTGTTAAAATCATGTTCTGTGCTGTTTAATGCCGACATTTGATAAAGTGTTGACGAATAGTGATGCAACCAATAAAGAAAGCGTTACAGGGATAGGAAGAACGTCCCTGTGCTTTCTATAATACGATAGTGTTTTCTTGTACATTGAAAATAACTATTATGTCTTTTAACGTGCTAGAAACGGAATTTCGCCCTTCTTAGTAGTGGAAGGGGAGTGACGTGGGGACTCTTGCCACTGTGGTCTGTTGTGACATTCGGCTGAGGGTGAGCGTCTCGTTACAGCTGTTATTTGCAGCAGTGGATCGAGACCTAGCCTCTTGTTACTGCTGTGTTTTAGGGACGGGGCGAGATTGATTCTACTACAGCTGCAGCCTCTTGTGGCCGTGCACTGAGACAGAACGTCTTGGAACTGCGGCTTGTTTTAGCAGCCGAAAAAGACTGTGCCTCTTGTTACTGTCCTATGTTGTAGCAGTGGAAGAAACCCGATTCTCCTACTACTCCTGCCTATTGCAGCGGCAGCGTGGGAATGCTTCCCGTACTGCTGCTGTCTATTGAACGGCAGCGTGGGAATGCTTCCCGTACTGCTGCTGTCTATTGAGCGGCAGCGTGGGAATGCTTCCCGTACTGCTGCTGTCTATTGAGCGGCAGCGTGGGAATGCTTCCCGTACTGCTGCTGTCTATTGAGCGGCAGCGTGGGAATGCTTCCCGTACTGCTGCTGTCTATTGAGCGGCAGCGTGGGAATGATTCCCGTACTGCTGCTGTCTTTTGAGGGCAGCGTGGGGATGATTCCCGTACTGCTGCTCTCTATTGAACGGCAGCGTAGGAATGCTTCCCGTACTGCTGCTGTCTATTGAACGGCAGCGTGGGAATGCTTCCCGTACTGCTGCTGTCTATTGAGCGGCAGCGTGGGAATGCTTCCCGTACTGCTGCTGTCTATTGAGCGGCAGCGTGGGAATGATTCTCGTACTGCTGCTGTCTATTGAAGGCAGCGTGGGAATGATTCTCGTACTGCTGCTGTCTATTGACGGCAGCGTGGGAATGATTCTCGTACTGCTGCTGTCTATTCCAGCGGCTGTCTGCCGGGCTATGACGCCGTATATTATGAAAAAAGTTTAGTGCTTGTACCAAAACCGACACTTTTCATAATCACAGCAGTAAGGAACCCAAATAGCACTTGCAAAAATGTGGGGAACATCGCATGGCACACAGCGTGCCGCCGGCAAGACTCCGTCTGGGAACACCACTTCGTGTATTATCACATCCAAATACAACAAGTTTTTATATCAGTCGAAGTGCAGAATGATTGTATATGAAGGCTCGGGTTTTCTGGAAGTTACAACATGTCACTTGGGAAAGCAGTAACCAAAATTTTGAATGATCTTAGTGCTTTCATCTTCCGGGTTAAACCCTTGAAATGAAGGGACCCTTCGTAGACTGCTTGATCCTGAAGACGCAGGAACTGAGACGCGTTTCTTTAAAGCACATCGTGTAACGACGCTGACAATTACTAAGTCTACAGAGTGTCGATGGTAAATGAGTTAATGCGTGTGGAGCACTGGTGGTATGATAGTGTCAGGAAAAACAGAAATACTGGGAGATAACCTGCCCCACTACCACTTTGCCCGCCGAAAACTCAGTAACTATTTCCAAACGGTACTGTGTAATTTCCGACGAGACTTCATTCTTCAGCAAAGCGCTGTTACGTACTCCAATAAGCTATAATTTTGTATGACTGTCAGAACTATAACTTCACTGCAACTGATCAAAATACTACTTACGTGTGTCCGGGAAGGTATTTGGAGCTTGTAACTGCTGCAAGTAATTATTCTAAATGTATAATCGTATAAACAAATAACGCCGATCCCAGTGGCCGCGCGGTCTAAGGCGTAGGTCTGCGGTCGAGCCCTTGCTGGGATCATGAGTTCGAATCCCCCCGGGGACATGGATTTTCTTCTCTTGTGAGTGTTTGTGTTGTCATGTAGGGGTCTCTGCGACGTGCCGATCCCTCGTCCAGAGGAGTCCTACCGACTGTGGTGTGTGTCTGAGTGTGATCAAGTGAAAATAAACAACCTCGACACTTACTGTGAGTAGGTAGAAGAGGTAAGGACTACGAACGAATAAACAGTTAACTGAATAAGATTAATTATAATTGCTACATTTGACTATATAATGCAGAATTCAGTTTCAGTATCGCAATTTGTATAAACCCTCCCCTCTTGCTTCACAAAGATACATGCTGGGTCACAAAAGCTGATTACAAAACCGGCGTGGAAGTACTTTCCACTTCCAAAGGCGGGTCTGCATGAAAATAAGGCAGTTACATTAATCTCCAAAGCAACAAAAGTGACTTTCACGTTCAGGTGCAGATTTTGGAAGTATTATTATTTATTAATTCAGTGGAGCGATTAACTACGGGTTGGACGGTCCGGAATTCGAATCCCGGCGGAAGCAAGATATTTTCTCTTCTCAGAATCCGCCCAGCCGGCTCTGTGCCCCACCCACCCTCCTTTTCGATGGGTACTGGGATTCTTCCCAGAGGTTATCAGGCCGAGGCCTGTAGTTTATCAGTCACCTTCATAGAGTCCTGACGTTAAGAATAAGTGGAGCTATACTTCTCTCTCTATAAGCCTTACTGATGTGGAAAGGGATAAATTTACCTATATTTAGAGATCTGTGTGTAGTGAGTGACCATAGAAACGACTTAGTAGCTGAGAACCCTAATACTGCACACAGCTGCAGCCGGCACGGCAGAGCAAAGTATGGTTCACCTTGGAAGAGCCGGGCAAAGTTTTGCCTTCTTCAAAAACAATTACCTTATAAGGAGCACATTCATAAAATCAGCGTTTCTGAACACCTTTGAAAAAAAATTAAGGAATCGCGGTTGTGGGTGCGCAGTGCATCCTTTTCTTCCCCAGGTTGCCTCTTCGCCATCACAGTAAAAACAAGCCAGCAGTACGGTCCTTAGTAAATTTCAGGCACAAAGCATCAAACGCTTGGAAAATTTCTGACTAGTAAAGCAGAAAAGGAGCCAATGTCCCTCGCCGCTCGGTCTAAGACGCAGGTCTACGGCCGCTTGATTTCCAGGATCGCGGTTTCGAATCGCGCTAAAGGCGTGGATGTTCGTCTCTTGTCTTTGTTGTGTGTTACGCGGCCCCTGCGACGAGCTGATTACTCGTTCAGAGGAGCCCTACTGGCCGCGTGCGTGTGTGCGTGCGTGTCTAATTGTGTGTGATCTAGAAACCTCAACAATGACGTGGCAAAGACACGATTTGGGCTGTTGCGCCACAGGAAAGAAATAGAAATAGTGTGGCAGGGAACCGCGGGGCTTCGTTTGATGTATTCCCATGACGCGTGCCTTGAAAAACCCAAAAGAAGCAAAGGGTTACTTGCCTTGTCCGAGATTCTAACTGGGTTCTATCTGTCATAAAAGACAACACGTCGTACAAAACTTAAGGAAGAATACAGTACAATACACAGCTGCACGAACTTTATCTCCTAACGCCCTAAACCTGCATTCGGGGGATACCTGGTTCAAATACCGGCCGGGTCATCTGCTATGTTAACTGAAAATTTTTGTGGCCTCTTTCAGTTACTCCAGCAAAATGACACGTCCATACATCGAGTAGGCCACGACCACTTCCTTCCAAGCGTTTTTCCAATTCAGCAGCCATTAATCATCCCTCAATTTAACACTGTATAATGAGGCCACTGAGAGTTTCGTCAAAAAAAGCTACAAAAGCAAATCATTTCCTCTCCCTTAGGTAATTGCGTGGTTCCAGAACGCAAATAAATGACATATTTAATTGAAAAGAGTAATTTTAACCCTTTAAAGCCTGGTGACAGTGAAAATGCTTCTAATGCCAATGCTCAACCCATCGCTGAAAGAGCATTGCTTTTTGGAAATCCCCTAGCTTTGTCAGTTTGTCCTTCTGGTATGAGTTGTATTAAGATGAAGATCAGTATGGAGCACTGGTGGAATGATACTGAAGAGGGGAAACCAAAGTACTCGAACAAGCACCTGTCCCAGTACCACTCTCTTCACCAGAAATCAAATATGGACTGACCCGGGATCGAACACGGACCTCCGCGGACAGATACCGGCTGCTAACCGCTCAGACACGGCACGCACGTTAAGGACTGTAAAGGTAAAGCAATCCCTGTACAGGCCTGGACTGGCCCTGAGGGTTCCAGGAGGTCGAGGTTCCCAGATTTCAAGACAATCGGCACATTAAGGTGGTAAGTTTGTCAGCCCTACGTACCAGCCGCCTTTACCCCCCAGGAAATATCCCTGGTACTCATTTCTGTTAGAGGCTGAGTCGACCCCAGGGCCATAATGCTGCCAGAAGGATTATGTCAATGAAAAATTCCAATAACACCATCAGGAATCGAAACCGCGACCTTCCGCCTTGCAGCGCAGTGCCTCAACCAACTGCGCCACCGTATGTTAAGGACTGTAATAACATGAATTACATTTACAGATTCCATTTTTTACCGCTCAGTAAACACAGCTTTAAGAAACTTTACAGTTTCGAATTGTATAGGGAAATAACAATCACTGCTTGCTCCGAAATCCGTACCAAATATATGAAGTACACTGTGCGGGCAAAGTGAAAAATTTTTTACCGTTAAACTACGGTGGTACACAAATTAATTAGTGTCTTAAACTGTTAAGTTACGACAGGGCAACTTCACACTCTTCTCCTATTTATATTTGTAATTTTAGTGACAATTATACTGGACAGCGCATCTGAAACAAAATGAAAAAATCTTTCCTTTTAGAGTATTACAACTTGTAACAGCAGAGGGCAAAAAATCCCACACGTTTATCCCACAAAGCCAGCCATTCACGAAACGAAAGGAAGAGTGGAAAGAAAGGAACAGCTAAAGAAGGAAAAATAGTGGCATGAGCGTACGGGATACGTGAACCGCATCAAAAAAGCAAACCTCCTTTCTAGCTTGCTGTATGAGAAACGGGGAGAGGTGAAAATAAACTTAATATGTTTAAATTACAACACTGTAACCACACAAAGGGAAATGCGTGCCCGTGTGGGAAGTTTTCTTTTCCCACACGCCGCCTTTCTCTGTGCAAAGGGAAAATATTTTTTGTTGAAGAAACATTCTAACGCCCCTTAAAAAAGCAACGTATATTATTCCTTATTTGTCACCAGGTGCTGTTTTTCAACACCACATAATGACACTGGTGGCATGAAAGGGAAGCTTGTATGTTCACTACCATGGTCGAATTACGATGACTGGGCTCGTTGCAGGAACAGATGGACGAACTACCTACGATGCTAAACTGCACTTCAATCGCACTTACTGCAAACAGAACCTTTGTGGGTCACTTAACAAAGCTTTCTGTGTTGCTGATTAAATAGTGTCATATGTTCGGGTCCTTTGTCTGGACTTTGTGCACTGTCTGTTACTTAATTAGAATCTCACGTTTCGTGCGCCGATCTATTTCCGTTCTCAGGCGGAAAAGTGATACTGTGGCGCCCTTAGATATAACTACTCTCAGTCACTGGGCATAAGTAATAACCCTCAACTTTCAAACTTTGCGGAACTGCGCCCTCACACCGCACCAACAGGTTTAACTTCAGTCTTTAGACGGCTGTTCCTTTGGATGGGTCAGCAACTGGATGAATCAAGTTATTGGCAAGGGCACTGTGCAGGTCACGTCTTAGCTGATCAACTGAGTCATAACCATCCTTTTGTTACTGGAACATGCTATTGTCTCTGTGGGATAGTCTGTGTACAACCGCTCTCCCCATACGTGTGACTGATTGGATTGAATGTGAAGGTAGCCCACCGTGTGTAGGTTTTCTGTAGAGTTTGGTACTCAGGGTGGAGGTAGTTCAGGGTGTGTAGGTTTTCTGTAGAGTTTGGTATCCATGTTGGAGGCAGGCCTGGCTGTTTCGTTTTTCTGTGGAGTATGGTATACAGTGTGGAGTTAGTCTAGGGTGTTTAAGTTTGTTGTAGAGATTGGTATTTAGTGTGGAGTTAGTCTAGACTGTGTAGGTTACCTGTACATTTTGGTATTCAGTGTGGAGGTAGTCCTGGGTGTCTAGTTTTCATGTAGAGTTTGGTACTCGTTGTGCAGTTAGTCTAGGGTGTTA